>PKRV01000144.1:45465-239649 GCA_003709505.1 Hyphantria cunea | reverse complement strand
AGGGGAAAGGGGATGGTGAGGGGGATAGGGGGCGTTGGATTGGGGTATGGGCCACCGGTATCCTCACTCACTCGATGAAACACAGCGTAAGCGCTGTTTCACACCGGTTTTCTGTGAGGCCGTGGTATCACTCCGGTCGAGCCGGCCCATTCATGCCGAAGCGTGGCTCTCCCACGATCAGAATTTAGATTAAGTAAAGCATACAAATGCAACCGAACTGCAAATAGAAGCAAAACTTGACATTAATCTTTACCAAAACTCCCGGTTAGCATCTACAGCTAAAACAACTTTCTCAAGTCCAGATTAGTGTCTAGCAGTGGACTCTTATAGCTCTGTTTCTCATCTTTCCAGTGACCAAATCGATAGCAACGAACTCAGTAATGAGACTGATCTCTTCGCCTGCGATAAGTCCGACTCAATATCCAGCAGCACGGAGGCTGAGAAGCCGACCGCCACATGTGAAAAATACATCAACATCAACAACAACGAGGAACTGAAGACTAAGAAACCAGCTGTGGTTTACAAGAGGCCCAGGAAAAGGTTAGTGAGTTTTTTTTTTATTAACTGTGAAAATGACTACTCAACTTGATGGAAAATACGAGTAATGGTCACCATTCTCATTGCAAATGCAGACTAATTATATTGGAACCAGTAATTCTTAAGATTAGCTCACTCAACCAACAAAAAAAGCTCTTCACGATATAATATTAGTGTAGCCTAAATTTAGTTCTCAATTGTATTATTTTAAATGAAGGTAGCCTTTTTTTTTTTTTTTTGTGACGTGGTGGAATCTATTTACGCACTTCGCTCCCCCCTGCGGGTACAGGGGGGTCGCTTCGTGTGGGACTCCTGGCTGACACCAGCCAGACTACCCACTAAACCACCACGGTGTGCCACTCAGCGCCTGAGAAGGGAGGGATCCAGGAACCGCTTTCTTACGCCATCCGGACCCCTCCCAGCGCCAGCCCGCACTGAAGCGGGCTCCGTCTCCGATGGTAAACTCTCAAGGTGGGCGACGTACGGCACACGCATTACGTCGCCCCCCCTCGCGGGTGGCCTCTAAGCGGATGGGGGGGAAAACCCGTCCCGCCCATCCGAGGCCACACTCAGGGCGGCATGAGGCGCTGGTAGGCGCGCCTCCGCCGCCCGCTTCGCCGGCGGCGGATCGGGTCCGAGTGGAGATCGTCCTCTCGGGCCTTCTCCGCCGCCTCCTTCTGCGAGATGACTTCCTCGCAGAAGGTCGCGACCGCGGTAAAACTGCTCTCGCCGCCGACCATGGAGCGTACAACGGCCGGCAGCGAGAGATCTCCTCCGATGACTGCAGTGAGGGCCCGACGCTGCGGCGCCCAAGCGAAATGAAGGTAGCCTAACATAAGCTATCTGATAGTGTTCGTGTCAAAATAGGTTGCGCCTTTCCAGAGATTAGCTAGAATAAACGGACAGTAAGACAAAATTCTTCAAAATTGTTTTTTCTTTGTGTTTACGGTAACATTTGAGATATAAATCGGACACTTCAATTTAATTTATTTATATAGTTTTCATATAATATATAATATAATAATAATAATTTATTATGAGACAAACAATAAATTATTATTATTATTGTATAAAGTTGTTTAATCTATACTAATATTATATATGTGAAAGTTTGTGGGCTTTTTTGTCACTCTTTCACGCAAAAACTACTCAACAGATTTGGATGAAACTTTACAGTAATATAGCTGATACATCAGAATAACACATAGGCTACTATTTGCCGCGATAACCGATTTATACGCGGGCGGAGCTTCGGACATAAACTAGTTAAATTATAAACTCACATTCCTACTATTATGGTATAACCAGAATCTTTGACCTTCAGATTCAGATATTCCAGAATGTTTTTTATTTTCCAGGTTCAGGAAACGTGTTAAGAAAAGGCAGACGGCCCGTGCCCACAGCGACACTGAGGGGTCCAGTGACGAGGCTGTCCCCCTCAGCCGAATCGTCGAGGTGGACTCCAAGAGTGTGGAGAACGATGACAACGTGATGGGAGTGCCGAATATCGTCATACTGACCAGAGGTGATGAACTAATGACGTTCATAAAGACTAGATCTGACCTGGAAAATGGACTGCTAGTAAATTTCAAGACAGTTTAATTTTTCCCTGGGACTCCTCGAGTGTCATAACTCGGTGTTTACCTGAGTCAATGCCGTTGCTCCTGGTGTACAGGAGACACAGTGGTGTAGGTGTAATAAGCTCCATAAATAAAGATATTGGAGTATCAGAACTTTTGTTTTAAATATGGGCCTGCGTAATTTCGGACATCTAAACACACAACGCCATCTAGTCCCAAACTAAGCAGAGCTTGTATTGTGGGTACTAGATCAATCAATCAATCAACAACCCATAATGTCCCACTGCTGGGCTCGGGTCTCCTCTCAGGAGAGGGTTAAGGCCATACATCCTCACGCTGGCCAAGTGCGGGTTGGGGACTGGCAAGAATACGTTGTGGCTACGTAAATCTTGCCGTTGGATGTGTGGAGGAACGGGCCACATGTCCCTCCAACACAAAGGGAGGATCCTCCGACCAGGCGAGGTGATCATGCCTGGTGGGCCACTACCCTATTACTAGATATGAATACATAAATATTTTTTTTGTAAATACATACCCACTATATACATAGAAAACCAAACTCCGAAATAAATATTTGTAGGATCATACAAACATTTGTACCGTCCCAGGATTCGAACACGAGACCTATGCCTAATTGACTCGCCTCGGTCTGATGAAAAGCATAAGCAAAATTCTAAAACGGTGTTCACTATACTCATTGCGAATGCAGACAAAACAGTATAATGACACACACTATGGCTGGCTAATGATGCTTCTGTATTGTGGCGACTTCCACATATAGCGCAACAACATAAAATATAGGACAGCGCCATCTACCGACGAAACATCGAACTACGGAGCAACGAAGAAAACTAAGAAACTACCAATCCTAAATCGCGCAATAGAAGTTCTCGCGCCGATTAATATATATACAACTTCCCAACATCAACCGTTGGGCAGTGGCCCGCCAGGCATGATCACCTCGCCTGGTCGGAGGATCCTCTCTTTGTGTTGGAGGAACATGTGGCCCGTTCCCCCACAGTATCATTGGGCCTCCGGTCATCATCCGGTCACAATCATCAATCAACACGACAGCACGAATGCTGCCATTTTAGGTTAGTCTTCTGTGCGAGGATAGTACCGAGCCAGCCAGCCAGCCGAGTAGACATCAGCGTGGCTCTATACCTTGCTGGTATACAGGAATCACAGTGATGGGTGGTGGTGGAATTAGCCCCGTAGTCAATATCAAGATATTGCAATGTTAGTACTGCCGTCCATTCGAGACTTGAGACTGGTAGACTGTAGTAGTTGATATTATTTTTTTTTATGGAATAGGTGGCAAACGAGCAGACGTATCGCCTGATGGTAAGCGATTACCGCTGCCCATAGACACCCGATGGAAAGGGGAAGGAAGGAAGGAGGGAAGAGTTGGATTAAGGCCCTCCGGTTTTTTTTATGGAATGGGTTGCAAACGAGCAGACACATCGCCTGATGGTAAGCGATTACCGCCGCGCATAGACATCCGATGGGAAGGGGGATGAGGGGAAGGAAGGAAGGAGAATCTCAATCACTCGGTGAAACACGGCGCAGAGGCTGTTTCACACCGGTTTTCTGTGAGGTCGTCGTATCACTCCGGTCGAGCCGACCCATGCATGCCGAAGTGTGGCTCTCCCACGTGATAGTAATATTCTGATAAACCTCACTATGGATAAACCGAACCTGTGCTGAGGTTACCAGATTACTGGTAAAGATACTTATATATTTCTAAATATATATCAATAAATTTTGACTGCCTCGTTGGTATCATACACGACTGCTGTAGATGAGGTCTTGGGTTCGATTCCCTGGTGGGACCAAATGCTTGCACTTTTCTATATGTAATATGTATGTATTTACAAAAAAAAGAATATATGTATTTACAACAGTTGTCTAGTACCCATAATACAAGCTCTGCTTAGTTTGGGCCTAGATGGCGTTGTGTGTAAAAAAAGAGAACGGCGGGAAAAATGTTCCTAATTATTTTCTTATTGGATAGCACATTTATCAAAACAGTCTTTATTTAAACACTCTGTTTAGTTTGGGACTAGATGGCGTTGTGTGAGACGTCCTAACTATTATTTATTATCTCCACGCCAAATTTCATTGAAATCGGTTCAGCCACGATAGCGGTACAGACAGAGTTATTTTTGAATTTATAATATTAGTATGAATATTTGTTTTTCAGATCTAAAACCAAAGATCCCATCAGAGAAACGTTCTCTCGAACCTTCCAAAGACTTCAAGAAGCTTCTAGAACACAAAGCCGAAGTCAAAAAGAAGATAATAGAACCAATTGACCGATCCCCTACTGTAGACAAGAGAGATGAGAAGAGTGGAATGGAGTGGAAGAGGTGTACTAAGTGCAGTTTAACTTTTAGAGGAGGGAGAGGGCTGAGGTATGTTTTTTTTTATTATAGCTAGTCTTTTTTAAACCCCGACACAAAAAAGGGGTGTTATAAGTTTGACGTCCATGTCTGTGTGTGTGTATCTGTCAGTGCTATTGTAGCTCTCAAACGAAAGGACCGATTTCGATGCGGTTTTTTTTATTTAAAGGCCAGTTTCCATCAGTGATTTTTAAAAATGTATCCAAAATTACTTAAGGTATTTTTGGCGTATAATAACACGAGTGAGTGCTTACGTAGTAGGTTTTTTTAAATTTTTAATTTCAGCTTGTAACCCAATTGCGTCCTGAGAGTAATATTTTTGATTAAGTGATGTTCATTACTTGTCTTTTTTATTTAAGTTCGTGAAGTGGGTTTATCATCATAAATAACCTTTCATGGGCCACTGTTGGACATAGGCCTCTCCGTAGAATGGAGAGTTTGGCCTAGGGTATATAAGTTGTCACGGTTTTAAGTAGCCTATCTTCTTTCTCAAGAATCAGAGTATCTTCATGACAATTTTCCATGACAAAGAATTTGTGCTCACCCAGTTGTTCATATTAGTCCCAGAACGGCCAGCGGTAGAACTGACAACCGTTGTGATAAATGCATTCTTAAAATGGAGACCCTTTTCAGCAATTGTAGAGGAGGGGAACGAGCCTCGAACACCCCGTCAGCTTACAAAGATTTCCATGTTGAACACTATGAAATTAGTTCCAATATGAGCTATAGATGTCGCTGTAAAATGACGTCATTCTCTGAATTGCGGTGTCAAGAGTCTCCGCTAAAGAATGACCTTCGCTGTTCTGCTCAGTTTCGTTATCGCTTCTCGGCCTTTTGGCTAAGATCAAAGTGTAGTATCTGTTCTTTTCAGCTTAATATCTGAAAGTTCCCTCACTGAGGGACCAGTATATTAAACTGATTTTTGTAAATTGACGAGATGTTCGGGGCTCGCTCCACTCCCGTCACGGGTCGGCCCGGCATTGCAGTGCCGCCGGGAACGGCCCACATTATAACTGTACCTACAACGTGTTAGACATCAAATCAGAGTCTAAGTTTATCTAAGCCTTATTTAACCTTTCTTTAATCCTTCCACATGATCGTGTCAGAATAGATTATCTGGTATAATTTAAAATAAATTTTGAATATTGAAGTGAAAATATTGACATACCTGTGTCGCAACGAATTGAAAACTTTCAAGAAAGGTGCATATCTTCAATGCTCAGTGATGAAACGAAGATGATTCGCAAATACGATTCTGTTATTCAGGAATTTTATAAATTTGCGTAATTTGATAAAATGAACTAATCAATTATTTTAATAAAAAAATATCGCATAGTATAAAAATAGTAAATAAGAATAGAATAGGAATGACTTCGTGTACTTCAACTTTACTTATTAAAAATATACATACTTCGTGGCAATAAATACTGTTACAAATAAAATTAAACAAAATACTACTCTACTTAACTGCCTCGGTGGCGCAGTGGTAGCGTACGCGACTGCTGTCCATGAGGTCTCGGGTTCGAATCCTGGGTCGGACCAAATGTTTGTATGATCTGCAAACATTTGTTTCGGAGTTTGGGTGTTTTCTGTGAATAGTGTATACGTATTCACAAAAAAAAGTATTTATGTATTCATATCAGGTGTCTAGTACCCATAACACAAGCTCCGCTTAGTTTGGATCTAGATGGCGTTGTGTGTTAGATGTTCGAAATATTTATTATTTATACTTTTGAATTTGGAATGTGTCATTTTTATACGATTGTTCATTGTATTTTCTTATTTTCGCGCCAATATACTGTAAAACATTTTGTGATATTAAAATGGAGTGGGTTGATAAAGAATCGAAACCGAAAGTAAGTATGGAGCCTGATAAAATTTTTAAAATCCTCCATACGCTTGGTATTGATCAAGTGCTTGTGTACCGAGCTATTTATAGGTACAATGAAACCTCTGTTTGTGACAGAAAAAGATCTGGCTCTCCACGTAATGTTCGTACAAAAAAGGCAATTAAAGCAGTAAGGGAAAGAAATGGAAAAATCTTGTCCGAAAGCAAAAGATTATGTGAGGTCGTATGATACAATGCACTAAATGCATGGTCAGCTAATGTAAGCTAATGTAACAAGTTGTGACTCGAGCTCACCAGTCAATGCGTATACTTCTGGTCACACCGGTCATACTAGCTAAATTGGTGACCTACCGACGTCGTACATAGTAAATAGTTGAAATTAAAGTGAGATCGCAGACTACTCTCCATTTTTACAGTGGGAAATTGTTTTTTTTTTTTGGCGTTCCATATTTGATACACCACCGACAACCGCCGCACCGGAGGCGACAGAGCTCTCGGTAATATTGCTTTCAGCTAGACTACCGGATTTTATAGTTTAGCAGACAGTCCCAACCACCCATACGCAATGTTTATTGAAGAACACGCAAGCTTCTGGTCACGTCGGGGGTGTATAGACCAACTTACAGCGGTGAACACCAAACGTGGAATTTAAACCACCTTGTGTAAATGTGTTAGATGTCGGAAATATTTATTTATTTATTTATTTAAATGAAAGTGGAATTAAAAGGAGAGTTCGCGGACTGCTCCCCATTGTTTAGAGTGGGTTATTATTTTTATGATATCGCGTGTATTAGACGGGAATAGAATCAGTACTACTGACAGAACTAGTATGGTTAAAGATATTAAAGACATCGCTAATCAGCTAAAAAAAGAACCCTTCAATTTTT
This sequence comes from Hyphantria cunea, assembly GCA_003709505.1. Classification (NCBI taxonomy): domain Eukaryota; kingdom Metazoa; phylum Arthropoda; class Insecta; order Lepidoptera; family Erebidae; genus Hyphantria; species Hyphantria cunea. The sequence continues at coordinate 232,394 of PKRV01000144.1, read as the reverse complement.
AATGAATTTAAATTAGGGACCTAATAACGTTGTATAATATTCACCTGCTTTGAATTGAGTTAATAATAATTATCAAAATGCAAAAAGAACGATTTCATTTATTCTGGAATTTTAAATCTGTGAAAAATCCATGAGCTTTCAGGCATCGCTAGCTTGTAAGACTTGACTAAAAATGATGAATGAACTGTTCATTATTTAAATAACAAGATATAACAACTATAATGGTCCGTTAACAAAACATGTTGAAAACCTATTAAAGTACGGCTTGCGTGTGTTTCAAATTAAGTTAGTAACATGGTCAGAGAGAGGTCAGTGTAAACACCATGACAGAAATCTATTACAAAATTGTACACATCTTGTGATCTGTTTGAATAAAACCTAACATCTGGTAAAATCATTAAAATCCGGATATCCAAATAATAAACCTGACATGAATACCCGTCACAGTCCGGAGCATAGCATAAAAGTACTGCCAGCCAGAATGTTTGTTGAAAAACAATTGCTCGTTATTCTCAATAGATGGCGCTGTAAAATGACGTCATTCTCTGAATTGCGGTGTTAAGAGTCTCCGCTAGTGAATGACCTTCGCTGGTCCCCTCAGTTTCGTTATCGCTTCTCGGCCTTTTGGCTAAGATCAAAGTGTAGTATCTGTTCTTTTCAGCTTAATATCTGAAAGTTCCCTCACTGAGGGACCTATATTAAACTGATTTTTGTAAACTGATGGGATGTTCGGGGCTCGCTCCACTCCCGTCACGGGTCGGCCCGGCATTGCAGTGCCGCCGGGAACGGCCCACAATATAACTAATCTCTCCCATACCTGATATTATAGTAAATAGGTTCACTTACATGTTAATCTTTCAATTAACCATTAGTTAATTGATAGATTTGCCTAATCTTTCAGTAATTTTGTCGATATTAGGATATTGATATATGTGATCGAAGATGTATATTTAATTTGAATGGTTATTAGGGTTTTTCATCCAGTTATATAGTATTGCTTGTGACATTATTTATGTGAAAACAGGTTAATTAGGACAATAAATTTATCTTATTTATTCAATATTATAATTATTATTCAATGATCTGGTTGTTTTATAGGATAACAGTCGTGAAGCTTAGTTGAGAGGCCTTTGGGCGTATTAAAAACATCCAAAGCAAAGATACGTAGCCAACAACTACGTATTCTTGCCAGTTCCCAACCCGCACTTGGCCAGCGTGGGAACGTAAGGCTTTTTTTAATCCTCTCCTGAGGGGAGACCCGAGCCCATCAGTGGGGACATTATGGGTTGTTGATGATTATTAATTTTAAATAATAATGCTAACTATATTTTGACCAGTGTACTGTGACCTTAAAATGACAGTTCAAACTATACTGGTTAATAAAGCTCTTAAATTAAGTAGGTAACTACTTTATCTTAATAATTTTTTCATGCGTTTTTTTTAGTTTTGTATTTTGGTATGTATGTGTATTAGTATGTATAAGTATTCGTTACATGGGTATGTGGGTATATGTGTATGTTCTATATGTTTCTGTGTGTATATGTATTTGTATGTATGTGTATATATATATATGTTATATATATATTGTGTATATATGTAGATATATATATGTATGTAGTTCGTTATATTCATAAGCAAGTAATTAATTCAAAACTCATTGCAACGCAACTACCACTGTCTCTCCTATACATTTCGATCCATCCTAAGGTTGCCTGGAAGAGATTGCTTTAGGCAATAAGGCCGCCCTTTGCACACTCCGTCTCACATTTTATGTACTCTCTTATAACTGTAATATTATAGTGTGCAAATAAAGAGTTTCCTATCTATCTATCTTATACTTTTCTGTTTCAGACGTCACATGACAATATCACATACCACAAACCAAGAAGAACCTATCAAGGCCAAGGAGCAACGATATAATTTAGATGAATAATTCACTGCAGAGTCGGCCGCCATTTTTGTTTCATTTTCAAAACTGACACTTTTTAGTGGCGCATTTGAAATTAGTACTTTTTAGTGTCACTTTTGAAATGGCTTCTGAATTTGATGTCTTAAGTAGTGAATCATATTTTATAGAGTATATATATATTTTTAATGTTATTTGTGTTGTCGCTAAAAATACAATTGACTGTTGTTTATAAATGTTTCGAAAATGGCGTCGGCTTCACAAGTTTTATTAATTAAGGGTTTTTAAAAGAAAATAGTTTATAAAATGCTAGTTTTGAACGTTTTGGTCGTTTTTAGTCAAATTAAAAAGATTAGGTGGGGTGGCCAGTGTTGGTGTAATGTCGAATTTTAAATGTACTAAATGCATTCATATGATTGTCGTAGAAACAAACAAAATTATTTACATTTTGACGCTTGTATTTTTTTTGTTATACACAAATAAAGAAAGGCAATTCAAGCAGTACCAATGAAGTCATGAAAATAATTAAATGTATTTTTTTTAAAATACATATTGACAGACATTGAAACTCAAAAGCCAATCTATGTGTTGACTTTTCTACCATCGTGTAAATGTTGCTATTATAAATATGTGTATGCATTTAATACATTTAAAATTAATTTCTAATTAATAGTTTGGAGTGCCACTGCTGAATACTATTAATTAATAAGATTAGTTTTTTTTACAACAAAAAAATTTTTGATACTTACTGTTAAATATATTTTGTCTGTAGACGGGGTTAGAAAACCCGTTCAAAAAAAAATACGGCGGACTAAAAGAAGGCTTAAAATTTTAAAGTCACAAAATTATTGTAAATGATAATTCTATGAAAGTATTGAAAAAATAATCTTAGCGAAGTTTATTCCACAAAAAGTTTGAGATTAATATATAATGAACAAAATCGTGAGTGGTACTGTTTAGTGCCTAGACGGCAGTGGCACAGTGTTGTCAGGGTTGAAAATATCTGTGATTGTATGGCGCATTGTGATCGTAGTTTAGAAATTGGGGGCGGAGATATGGTTTTTTCTCTTTACTAACGATTTATTATAAAAAAAAAGATACCAGATTTTTTTAAATAACACCGGTATGAAAAGAGAAGTCCTATATCTCCCAAGTATTGTATGAAAAAAAATGGTTCGGCATTTACAAGTACAAAATTCTATTTAATATATCTAAATTTAATGTCATTTTTCTATTAAAAAAATGAAAATTTCGAGTTACACTAGCGTCTTCTATACTAGGAGTAAGAAATTTTTAATTAAACTGATTTCTCTATCAGTGTTGCCAGTTTAACAATGGTAATCTTAAGGGTGTTGAAATATAGAAAAATGTTTTTTTCTTTTGTAAACGCGGTGCTATTTTTTTAATTTATTATTATCTGGCGAAAGGAGCAGTCATATTTTTCGTATAAACATGAGAAGCTGTAATAATCTGTTTATCGATCCGGCAACCGGATAGTACATAGTAAGGGGAGGTATTATAAATTCATAAGAATAATACAGACATTTGAAGATTTAAATAAAATGCATGATAATGGTGATAACATTACATACGTAAGAATGGAATTGTTACTTTATATCCGGATATCCAGCTAATCCTGATAGTGTATGTTTTCTACGAAAATGCGCGACATAACATAGCCATCTTAAGACTGTTTCTTTCTGCCAATTGTTTGTCGAGATGCTTGCAAGGTTTATAGCTAGTCAGAATATATTTGCCTTTTAACGTTCCTAGAAAATGTGTATCGTGGTATTTGTTAGATAATTATTTTTATTAATGAGTATATATAAAGAGCCACGTTAAATATAAATGGCCAAGTCAACTGGATTAATATCATGTACCCGGTACCGGTTGTAAGCAATTATTTGATTGCTCTCTCCTAGTAGATACGGGTATAGAAGACTTCAACAACCTTTTCTCCAATTCTAGACTGCACGTTGGTTGGGCTAGTGGTTTAAGTGTTTGGTTCGGATGGCGTAAGAAAGCGGTTCCCGGATCCCTCCCGTCTCAGGCGTAGAGTGGCACAGGTGTGGTTTTAGTCGGTTCGATTCCGACACACCGCCCCGCCGCATACCCCGATGGGGTGAAGGCCCGAGGGGGATTCCAAACGTTAAAAAAAGGCTATATAAGCTAAATTTCAATATTCTTACAAGTAAAACAAATGATTTATTAAAATAACCTTAAGATTTACACCGAAGTAACTTAGTGTAATTGGTGCCAATTATTTCCGAAATTCCTTCCTTAGTGCTCACGTACGTTATATAAAGAACGTACATGCAAATTTCAGGATTATAGGTTTCCAAAAGTTAAAAAAAAAGTGGTTTAAGTGTTCGTTATGCCACTTTCTACTTCACTTTGTGTGATACACAAATTGTTGTTCAGAGTCTGGGGTTTCTTATTTCCATTACACTGAAAGTCCCCTGATACATGATTTCTTCCTAATGTTGTACTGAGCGGTTAAAAAACTGGCAACACACTTATGACCTTGGAGTTGTAGCTGCCTATATTAATCACTCACATTCAGGTACAAGGTACGCTACCTGACATATTCTAAAGTTTAGAATACCCTCTCTAAAACCAAGACTTGGCTGTTTATTTAAAATATTATTTTAAAATAATCATCTAACAAAAACCTTTAACGAGTTCGTATAACAATCTCGACTTGGAATCCTTATGCTAACGCATATTAATTTGTTAAAAAAAATAATTGTAAGCAACTAACATGTAAATATGAAAAGGTTATTGCTGCTAAAAGTAGACTGGATCTTAGTGATGATCAGAAAAAGAGCGGTACAGCACAAAGATCATTAATTAAAAAGAATCTCCTGTCAATAAAAAAATATTAATAACTCCACTCATCCCTCACACGGCCGTCCTAAGGTTGAGGCTGTATTATGGCAAACTGACTACTGATAAAAGTACATATACCCACAATAATAATAATTTCTTCATTACTTACAACTACCTATACATGGAATATAAATTAATTCTTATCACAACAGAAAAACAAGACGCCGATACAACAATTATGAGAGGACTGGTGTCTGAATTAGACATGAGACAAACAATAGCTAAACATAATATAGCTTTAATAGTTATTTGTCACGGGTGTTAACGAGATCACTTAATTATAGGTATTACGTAACTCTTGATTGCCTGACGTTTCGACCAGATTGCACCGGGCATGGTCTCAGCCTGTCAGTCAGTCAGAGGTATATAATACCTACAGATAAGTGGTCACGTTGATTCCCGTGAAAACAATTATTATATTATAAAACGCGAAAGTTTAAAAGTTAGTATAGTTTAATTATGAGATATAAAAGAAACATGTCACGCAAATCACTTGTCAGGGTTTCTAGTTAGTTAAGAAGGGGCGTCCTTACCTATAGTGCGGTACGCTGGCCGCGGCTATTTACACTGAAGGGCGCTAGAGTAATAATTGCACACGGGTGCTTCGTGAGCTATATACTATTCTGGCAGTTATGAATGCTATTACTATTAAATCATCATCAGTCTATCTCAGTCCTCTCCTGGACATAGGCTTCTCCAATTTCACGCCACTTAGTTCGATCCTCGGCTTCTCGCATCCAACTCCTGCCAGCCGTCTTACGTAAATCATCACTCCATCTGGCCGGTGCACGTCCGACACTACGTATGCCAAGACGCGGTCTCCACTCAGGAACCCGTTTAACGACCGCTGTGATTGAGGTCTCAGGTTCCATCCATCGGACAAATATTTTAAATGATGCGTAAAAGTTTGTTTCTATTTTATATCAGTAGTCAAGTTCGTATAGTACAAGCTCTGCTTAGTTTCAGACTTGTAAACGTTGTGTTTGATGTAAGAAATAATGAAAAAAATATATATAATTAAGAGAAAGATCCATTCTACTAATAGCGGTGGGAATTGTAAGTCGTTTTATTCAAAATTGAGCCTCTTAGTTATGTTTCTGGACTCGGTATCCGAAGCCATTATCCCCGAAGGGGTCTCTTCTAATCTAGATTTGGGTCGGCTTTAAGTCTACTACGACCCGGCTAAACTTAGATTTTTGTTACGTGGAGCGACCTCTATGAGACCTCCACAACCCAAGTAAGGCGATATCGGAGATTTGTACAAACACCATTTCAGGAACCCGATACCATTCCGCTTAGTAAATATATCTACAGAATTAAACCAGTAATGTCAGATTTCAGAGGCGCTCAAATTTCAATGAAACGAACTTGGCAATATTTGAAAAAGATAACTGTTATAATAATTATTTGACTTAAATGATCTCCATTATGTGTCATTGGATCTTTTTGGTGTAATTTATATGGGTGTTGCCATACTATTGATTTTAAAAAAATACTATTTTTATTTTTTTTTCCTATAAACTTAAAAGTTCTATTAGATTTACGACTAGATGGTATAATTTTTATATATATTATAATGTGGCTTTATTATTTGTGGAAAACGCGCTGGGAGGTCCACGTGTATATTTTTTTTTTATAGAAAATAAGAATTAGTCAAGTTCTAACTATTAAGAGTTTCTGAACTAATGAATGTTTAAGTTGCACTATAAAAATTATAATTTGAAATAATAGTTGAAAAGTGGTGCAGGGTTAAGTTATATTTTTCAACTACCCACGTAATTTTTTCTTGTTTTTTTAATAATAGTTTCATTGTTAAATACTATTTTTGATTTATATAAAACATATAGGTATCTTTATTTCTTCATATATAACAATCCACTTTGGGGTCTGGCGAAACTGTTGACACCAGAACGAATTAAACTGATCCCAAAACGGACTTTTTTCAATAAGGTACCTGGGTCGAATATGGCCACTAACCAATTTGGCTTCCGACAGGGACGTTCAGTTGGATGCGATCGAACGTGTCCACTCTTTGGCGGAACAGGTCGTCTGTCGGGGAAAGGGAGGGGGGACGGGAGTGACCGTCAGTCCATTTATTAGTTTGTGTCATGGTCAACGCTTTTAACTCCCTCCCGTGGGGTTCGTCATCCTATTTTAATAACAATAAAGCTAAAACAAAAAAGTTTAAGCACACATCCGTGAAGTCTAATTAACTTTACAACAAAGGAAAACAAACACAAAGGTATTAGAAAACAGTCGAAAGTGCCGTAACAGAAATTGGCCATGTGAAACTATTGTGACATTTTCGCCATGGTTTTTTGGTGATACTAAATGTACTGTCTTGAATCTACGTTCAGTTAAAAATTCTGGTGATTTGTGAAAATTTAGCTGGCAACCCTTTTCGGCAATTTTAAAAATGCGTTTCGGTTTGTTCCGGCTGTTTGTCCATCTTCCAAGATTTGTTTTAGTAACCTAAGCAATATGTTTCACTTCGTTGGACACTGGGTGACTAGTGGACAAGTATGCTCTTCGGGAACACGCGTCACCAGCGATAACTTATGGTCTAGTTCAGATTATAAATTTTTTTGGTTTTTGGAGTAATGGTATGTGTCCATATTTTTTCGGCTGGTCATATTTGACCCAGGTACCTTATGCATAGAAATATTTTGTTTTTTTTTTTTACTTATTGTTATAATTTGTTTGTAATAAGTTGTGTTGAGATGTCGAACGGTATATGTAGTGTCTATGGTTTTTGTGTTGATAATAGACAAGTAATATTTTATTTTAGAAAGGATTTTGGGTGTTGAATATTTTAATTATTTTAACCTATAAAACCTTCTAGAACAAAGATTATTTCGAAAGTAGATTTCGAAATAATCTTTGTTCTAGAAGGTTTTATACTATAGTTCGATTTGTTAACACTCGATTTAACTCTTCATTAAATTTTTTACACCCCGCTCCAAATATGGAAATCGTTTCATAGGGAGTAAACTCAAATAATATTCGATTTTGAATTTTATTGTTTAAAAGAGAAAGTAGATATTCGTTTGTAATTTGAATGAAGATGTCAAACTTCTTTCCGATGATTTGTTCTAAGGTATTCTAGTCTTGTATTTTGTTCATTCATTTAAGTTTATTGTTATAAGGGTATGGATTTAATTTTCTAAGTTTTTCTTTTTAAAGTTAACTTAGTCGACTGTCAGATTTGTTAGTCGATTAGATTAATCGATTATTGTTAGACAGTAATGGTTCAATCTTTTCTAGAGTATGATAAACGATGGATCGATATTACATATATTATATATATGATATTATATGAGCATAATTAAAAACTTTAAAAAGGTTATTGTACATATCATCTAAAAAAACTCCTATTGCAATAGTTTTAAATTTCTTTTTAAGTTTGTATCAAGCTCATTATAACACAATAGTATATTAAAAATCGATCCATCATTTTGACAAAATAGCCATTAATATATTTAGTCGATTTTTTATGGTGTTTAAGATAACTTCTAAAGTGCTTTTTATATTCGAGTAACGATTGGTGGACTAAGCTAATTGGCATGGATCTACATTGCTATGGGATGTTAATTCATATTTAAAAATCGCCTCATGGTATAATTGGTACATAAGATTATGAGTAAAATATTTTTTAAATTGTAAAAAAAAATACCAAGAGGATCCTGAATTAGTCAAAAAACCAGAAAATTTTAATCCTTAAAAACTGCGATTGCGTGATACAAAACCTATAACTGACCAAGTAGTATTGGTGTTTAGTATTCAAACTGTGATATTTCGTATGTGGGTAGAAGAATATTAGAAAGGAATAATTATTTAGTCCACTGATTAAATTACTCGATTATAGATCTACAGTTTGCAGTCGGTGTTCCCTTTTCCAATTAGTGATGCTTGTTAAAATCGACTAAAACTTTTGAATAGTCGATATAGTTGTAAGAAATGTTTTGTAGTTCACTAAAGCTACGTTCATGGCCAACATATACTTAGGGTAGTCCGCGGTAGACTTTTTTTCTGTAAAGTATTTCAAGTTTTATTCAATAAAATTAAGTTAGAAGGCCTTGCTTTGGAGTAAGTATTGGTGTGATGTTTTGCATCAACAAAAAGCTTACTGCGGACACTCAGACAGACTTTTGTCCGTCTAAATACTAGGTGTGTGTTGTCCTATAGTCGAAAATCGGCTTTTTATTACATTTTCAAGCTCAATCTATAAATACCAAACTTTTGAGTCAAATTCTAATAGATAGGGCAATTTTGAAAAATTAGTTAGTCTTGCCAGATGTAATTATAATTAAGATGTTCAAGGGGAATAAACAAGAAATTAACGTTTTTTAAATGTGGCAATATTGCGGGAAAAGAATTGAAAATAAGTAATCTCATAGCAATTAAAAACGAGAGTTATTTTTATAATTTAGATAATTTTAAAAGTCATTTAAATATATGAAATTTATTATTTTTTGTTAATTCGCCATGAATATAATTCGTTATAAGTGAAATGATTCGGCCAAGCCTGTTTCGGACGTGGTTATAACCAGTTCGATTGTGATCCAAAAATAAATGCGTATTATCAATATTTCAAATGCGATTTTTTATTTTTTTCCTAGCAACCCTATCTGGAGACTAGTGTAACGCGCATAGTCAAGTTGGCGGCACAGCGACACATTATAGTAGGACAAACTTATAATATTCTCCAATGCACATCAAGTAGAACGGTTAGGATATGAATGTGCCCCTCCAATCTGAATTACTCCAACGGACGAGATTTGACGACTGACAGGCTCGATCATATTCAATACTAATGGAAGCTGATAAGCGGAAGGCGCCAAGTTATTAATATTATTTTATATGAATTAACTATTTACTTGATTATTAAAGGTTATGAATCGATACTTAAAACATTAGTTTTAGGATAAATTTTGTATGTAGGGAGGAGTTCAAAATACGGAGAGTCAACACTCGCATTCATCCCGAGGGTGTCCTTAGCTAGACTAACGACCGTTTTCAATAACCTATCTAATACTAAGTAGCGTGAAATTGGAGAGGCCATGTGGACTGTGTGGACTGCGATAGGCTGATGATGATGATGATGATCTAATACCTTGAAACGAGCACCTCTTGTATATTTATATTAAAGAACCGTGGGAGAGCCACGCTTCGGCTCGACTGAAGTGATACCACGGCCTTAAAGAAAACTGGTGTGAAACACCGCTGTTTGACCGAGTGAGTCAGGATATCAGAGGTCCATACCCCAACCCATTCTCCTCATCCCCCAATTGCCGGCAACGCACTTGTGACGCCTCTGGTGTTGCGGGTGTCCATGGGCGACGATAATCTTCCTAATCTTTATCCTAATGCGTCTATTTCTTTTAGAAAAAAGGCTTTATCCTACTATAATACGCTGGGCAGACGTATACCTTCTCTTTTGTAAGAATTTCTATTCTTCTTATTCTTCCTATGGATGTCATAAAACGACATTAAGACTGCAAACTATAATAGCACTTATTTTTCTTTTAAAGAAAGCAAATCCCAAGGAATATATATTATCCTTACGGGATACTTTACAAATTTAAATGAAACAGACACAAAAAATACCTAGACTAAGAAAAAAAATCAGTGGTTCACACAAAGTTGTACCGTGGAGGCATGGAGTACCATGGAGGCATGGAGTACCATGGAGGCATGGAGTACCATGGAGGCATGGAGTACCATCGAGGCATGGAGTACCATGGAGGCTTCGAGTACCATGGAGTAGGTAACCACTAAACACCATCCACTCTTTGGTAAAAAAAAGTTAAGTATTAATTATATAAATTTATTTACAAAATATATACAAAGTTATATTATATTACTAACATACAAAACAGTCGGCCATTTTTCGAGGAGGAAATCTATACACATACACATTTTAGACTCAAAAACAATCGCCTGTCAATACAAACTCACAAATAAATGAAATTTAAGTGTCTGTTTGTATTGTCAAATTAACATCTTTTCCTAAATGCAAATGATAGAAATATGCGGTACTTACATTGAATAACGATATTAAAATTTTTTGACTCTGATTCAACTAATACTGCTGGGACGATTTTGACCTGACTTAAACCGGCAGATAGCTGATAATATAACGAGTAACTTAGGCTACTTTTGTTTTAAACTAGCTTCGCATCGTGATCTTACACTTGCTTACATTACATCCAGACCGAAGAAATAGCTACAATCATCTCAAAATTATTTGTCCCGGAATCAAACCTACAACCCCCATCTTAATATAATCACTACACAGACCAAACCCATCAGCACTATTAACATTTCACATCAATCAGAATCCTCCCGCTCATAAGTGATTTTATTTGATCTAATTTGTTTGAATATGAGAAAGAAATCACTCGTGGGTGCCAAAGCTCCCTTAGTAACCCAAGACTTAAGGGACTTAGCTACATCATCACTCTTTATATTCACTGATAGACTTATCGGTAGCTCCAGACGGCTCCTGTCGAAGAAACCCTTTACTATCTTGATATTTAAATCCGTTATCAAAGGTGGGTCCGGACCGAGGAGGTTTTCAACATAGGTTTCATCATATTTCTTATTGGTGTAGTCTATTCCGGAGTTGGTGATGACTGGTACCGGAGCATATTCGGGGATTCCAGTCAAGTGGTCAGTGTTCGTTGTCCAAGAGCCGTCGTTAACCCGTAGGAGTGATTTCACATCGCGGCCGTATAAATTGGCGTTCACATATTTCTTATAGCCCAGACCTGTGAAAAACAATGACCATTATATAGTGTCTAGCAGCTCAGAACTACAAACCATATCAGCAGGATGCCTCTATAGTTGTTTCTTGTAACAATGTATATAGAAATAAATTTCTGTTCAATCCCTCTACCCCATGTTACCCCATGTTACCATGTCCTACCGTGGGAGAGCCACGCTTCGGCATGAATGGGCCGGCTCGACCGGAGTGATACCACGGCCTCACAGAAAACCGGTGTGAAACAGCGCTTACGCTGTGTTTCATCGAGTGAGTGAGGATACCGGAGGCCCATACCCCAATCCAACGCACCCTATCCCCCTCACCATCCCCCTTCCCCCAAGGCCGCCATAGTGTGGGTCACCATGCTGCATTGTTCTTTTTCGCATTGAGGATGGTGACCACCACTCTTGGATTCTGCTCATGCTTTCCATCAGGCAGGGCAGTCATTTTGGCAGCTTAATTATAAAAAAAAAGTTACATTAAAATGCGGTGTACCTTTCTACATGATTCACACACTTATTGAGATCGTCAAATTTTAAATTAAAAATGCCTGGACATTCTACCAAATTTTTCGACCAGTCCTTCTCTGCCCAAGCAGTACGACTGTGGAACGCCCTACCAGTCGCAATTAGACGTGCAAAGACTCAAAGTGCTTTTAAGAGATTGGTAAAGGAACATTACCTGGGAGACAACAATAATCCATAATGAACGGTTATTGTGGTCAGTTGGGTTACAGCATTGAATTCCAGGGTGTATATAATATCTATGAATCTCGCTTATTATGTACATATAACCTTATATCTATATCACCAGTACTTAATATAATATTGTTATTAATATATGTTTATTTTTTATTTTTTTTTGATCTTACGTATTACTCTTTAAGGCACCAGACACTACACCATACGTCTGCCCAATACATTTATTTATTTCCATCCCACGGTTGCCAGGAAGAGATTGCCGTTAAGCAATAAGGCCGCCAATTGTACTACCGACATACCTAGCTTTAANCTAGCCGCCGACGCCTGCCGAGAAGCACGGGGTGGCCTGCAGCCCCCCTGCCCCATCTGGTGCTTGGCAGGCTTATTGCCCGCCGCACACACAGGGCAGTGAGGGGCGGCAGAACATTCTGCCGCCTTGTGCCCCGGTTGACCGCAGCGGAAACACAATCCGCTGCAGTCGAAGCAACTTTGGCACTTGGTGCGAGTGTGCCCCGCGCTTAGGCACTTAAAGCACCTCATCGGTCTTGGAGCCAGAACTGTCACTCTGGCATTCACAAAACCGATGAGGATTTTGCCAGCGTCGCCCAACACTTTGGCCGACGCTACGGGACAGCTGACCCACACCGCACCAAGGCCTCCTGGACCGGGGCGGATGGTGCCAACCCTGACGTTATCCACGCTGCAACCCGTTTTTTCTCGGATCGCAACGCGGACTTCATCAGCCGTCACTGAGTCGTCCAGGCCCGAGATGCGCAGCTCAGCGCATTTCGTAGGCCTGGCGACCTTGACACCATTTCTGCATCAGACCCTTGATCCAACCATCTAACGTGAGCCTCTTGAGGTGTTGGTCGAGGCTCTTGGCTATCAATCCGTGAACAGACACAACCATCGGAACAATGATCGCCGAATCTACATCCCACATATCGACAATCTCGTGAGATAAATCCAAATATTTCAATTGTTTTTCTTTTTCAACTTTCACGAGATTCTCGTCATGAGGAACGGTGATGTCGACAATCATTGCGCGGCGCTCTAATCGATCTATTACCACAATATCAGGCTTATTGGCAACAATAGTCCTGTCCGTGATAATATATCGATCCCAATACAACGTAGCACGACCATTTTCGAGAACTGGGTCGGGCACATACCTGTTATTTTATTATTATAAATAGTCCACAGTACAGAAAAGTAGGAACGAAAGTTTAATATAGACATTACACATACACAAATATTACAATAGAATTAAGGAGTACAGTATTTTAAGAATGACGGAAGGTATAATAATGTAAGGATATTATTGGTATGTTAGCAGATACATAATATGTTCAAGACAGGATTGGGATGGTACTGCTCGTCCTTTTAAAAATGGGTCGTTGCGCGGCGTGTATGCGCGAGCGCAACACTCGGATAGCGCCGGCTGACAATAAGTAAACAAATACCTACAAACACAATATATTTATAAGTTTGTACCCTTTACAATATTTGTTACAAGAAATTTATTCCACATAGATTGTTAGGTAATTTATAATTTTATATTATGAAATATTGACACTGAACGGTTTTGTATATAACAAGAAAAAAAAATAATAAAAATACATAATACAAGTGTCCTGAGTCACTTCAGCAGCATTGCTCGAGTTTGGTGTCCGTTGGCGAGACGTCTTCAAAACAGACCGTAATGGCAACGTGTGAAGACACGTGTCTAAAGCCATCGGTGGAGATGAGATAGATATCGTTGCAAGGCTATGTCTCAAATGTGAGTTGGTATTTTGTATTTTAAGTATATGAGCCTGCCAAAGACACTCTTAATCTGCCTGATGGAAACCATGAGCAGAATCCAAGAGTTGTGGTCACCATACTCATTGCGAATGGAGACAATCCAGCATGGTGACCCACACTATGGCGTATATTGAGAAGCTGCTGCATCATTTGACTGCCTCGGTGGCGCAGTAGTAGCATATGCGACTGCTGTGCTTGAGGTCAGGGGTTCGATTCCCGAGTCGGACCATATGTTTGTATGATCTGCAAATATTTGTTTCGGAGCTTGGGTGTTTTCTATGTATAATGTGTAAGTACTTACAAAAAAAAATTATATATGTATTAACATCAGTTGTCTAGTACCCATAGTACAAGCTCCGCTTAGCTTGGGACTAGATGGCGTTGTGTGTTTAAAAAAATATCCGAAAATTATTTATTTATTGTGTCTCCGGTTTCACACTCAACAACGAAACACGACAGCACGAATGCTGTCAATATAGGTTAGGTTGAACTTCTGACTTTGGAGGGGTCCGGATGGCGTAAGAAAGCGGTTCCCGGATCCCTCCCGTCTCAGGCGCAGAGTGGCACACCGTGGTGGTTTAGTGGGTAATCTGCCGAGTCAGTCAGGAGTCCCACACAAAGCGAACCCCCTGTACCCGCAGGGGGGGAGCGAAGTGCGTAAAGGCATTCCACTACTTCAAAAAAAAAAAAAAAAAAAGGTTGAACTTCTGACTCGGTCAGAGCCTTACGAGTTTTTGAACATCAGACGGAGCCCGCTTCAGTGCTGCCCGCACCGCCCGTCGCTGGGAGGGGTTCGGATGGTGTAAGAAAGCGGTTTTCGGCTCCCTCCCGTCTCAGGCGCAGAGTGGCACACCGTGTGGTTTTATTCGGTTCGATTCCGATGCACCGCCCCGCCGCTAACCCCGGTGGGGTGAAGGCCAGAGGGGGGGTACCACACGTAAAATAAAAAACATAAGGTTGCACTTCTGAGAGAGGGTAGAAAATAAAGATGGTGTTTGTTCATGCATGGTTAGATCTTGCAAAATACGCGATGAATTTTAAACTGGTGATGCCGTAAGGGCGAAACCGGTCAGATGCAAATGTAATTAATATAGTCGAATAACTACAAATTACTTTATTTTTAAAATATATTGCAACAAATTCCATCAAGTAGTGCTAACAATCTATCAATCAACACAACCCATAATATCCCACTGCTGGGCCCGGGTCTCCTCTCAGGAGATGGTTAAGGCCATACGTCCCCACGCTGGCCAAGTGCGGGTTGCGGACTAGCAAGACTACGTTGAGGCTACGTCATCTTGCCGTTGGATGTTTTCAAGCCGCCCATCCTATGATAACAACCGGGACCGACTGCTTAACGTGACCTCCGAATCACGCAGACGCTCATGGTAACATGCCACCAGCGGTCACCCATCCAGGTACTGACCGCGCCGTCGTTGCTCACCCTCGGTGATTGTTTCTAATCACCGAGTGCAACTGGGCTATGAGTGCTAACAATCGGGAGCATAAATAGGAAAACAACAAATTATAATAAAACTTTTCTTTCAATCTTTTCAGTTCTTCAATGAACTTAATAAAGATGGCAAATATTGACGCATTTGGATTTATTTGTTAATAATGCGTGACTTGTTCCGTGCCTCGGAGAGCACGTTAAGCCGTCGGTTCCCGTTGTCATGAACATCTATAGCAAGCGTTATTGGGAAGGCAGTGCCCCACAACCAAGTCAGACCTCCACAGCCCAAGTGCTTTCTTCTTCAGCTTATTGCCGTCCACTGCTGTACGAGGGCCTCCCCCAAAGTGCGGCAAACTTCCCGGTCCTGTGCAGTCCACATCAATCCACCGCCAGTCACTTTCCTCAAGTCGTCGGTCCATCGTGCCGCAGGGTGCCTTACTCTGTTACTTTTAACACTTTTCGGCTCCAGCGACCATCTGTCCCCCTAGAGACATGACCGGCCCACTTACCCAAGTACTTAGTTCATCAAAATTGTATAGACAGATGTTATAGGGCTTTTGAGAGCTCCAACTCCCCATAACTTAACAATGCCTTAACATGTTCTCCGAGGCACAGAGGGTTAAATTTAAGAATGTTAAGAAATGGCCACCCATCCAGACCGACCTGGCTAGGATAACTATTACACGACAGTATAAAAAATTCACCTTCCACACAAGCTTTGAGAAGTCCCGCCATGGATGTGCTGGATACCAAAGCCACCGGTTCCCCCGGAGGAGTTGCCAGATACAGGACGGACCCTTCCTTTTGATCGGAGACCAGTTGCACGCTCAGGTACATCAGATTATCTAATAACACCGTTTGGACCTGAAAACAATTATTCATAATAGTTAACACTAAGCCCCTCGATGTTACCCGCCGTACGACATCAACATCAAAAAAGTAACCTAAGTTACTCCTTCTATTATGAGAGAAAAGCCCGTCAAAATCGGTACAGCCGTTCCAGAGATTAGCCGGAACAAACAGACAAATCGACAGACGGTTAAAAAAAATTATTTTAGTATATGTACCGTGTATACATACATATGCATTTAGTAAAAAGCTGCTAATTTTAATATTACAAACAGACACTCCAATTTTATTTATTTGTATAGATTATAATTTCGAAAGTAACTCTGTTTTTAAAAAAATCGACAAATAGCTTCTTTGATAAGGATAGGCTACTTTTTTGTCGCGTTGTCCGACATACTCGCGGTCGGAGTCCGTCCGGAGGCACGCAATCTAGTCCCAAACTAAACTAATCAGAGCTTGTATTATGGGTACTAGACAACTGATATGAATACACATATACTTTTAATTTTGTATTACATACATATTCTATATAAAAAATACTCCGAAACAAATATTAGCAGATCATCCAAACATTTGGCCCGATCCAGGAATCTAACCCGAGACATCATGCACAGCAGTCGCGTACAGTACCACTGCGCCAACGAGGCAGTGAAACCAAAAGTAGACCGAAGGCTTCTAAAATCTATACTAATGTACATGTATGTGTGTATTTATGTGTGTGTGGGTATGTATATATATCTATATGTATATTTATATGATTGTATAAGTATATATTAGGTGTATGTACATTTGTGTGTATATATGTGTGTATGCGAAGATTATATGTATGACATTTATGTTATATAATGATATCTTCATGTACCTTGAACAACCTTGTACAATTCGAACAATAATTTTCACTTGCTTCAAAAATACACTCATAGCTCTGCACCACCTAAAGGTTGAGTGGAAGATAATGCCCATGGCATTAAGTCCACCTTTGCAATGTAATTGCATGAAGATTAAATAAATAAATAATGTTATAAAGAGGTAAAGTTTCCAAATTTGTTTGTATGTTTGTAGGGGGGAAAAGTGCAGAATTACTGATCCGATCTTGAAAATTCTTTCACTAACTGAAAGCGACAATATTCAGGAGTTACATAGGCTATATTTTATAATCATTGAACATAAAATTTGGTTGAAAATAATAGTACTTGTAAATCAAGACGAAGAATAGCAGGCGGTTAACGGTCAACGAATAGACACGGGTAGGCTAGTGTAATTTCAGTTTAGTGTAAAATGTGGTTACCTCAGGGCGCATTCCTCTTTTGTTCTTCCGGAGGGTCTGCATCACTCTTCCCTGGAGTGCTCTGATAGTGTCAGTCACCAGTTCGTCCGTGGTCTTCTCTGAGAGACGGATCACATGCCAGGTTCGAGTTTGGGTTACTACCACTGGAATTATAATTGTGTAGGTAATATATTTATTACTTTATTAATTGCATACATAAATTTTAAGTAATGTAACAAAATACTATAAATAAATAAATATTTCGGACATCTAACACACAACGCCATCTAGTCCCAAGCTAAGCAGAGCTTGTACTATGGGTACTAGACAACTGATACAAATACATATATACTTTATTTTTGTAAATACATACATATTATACATAGAAAACATCCAAACTTCGAAACAAATACTTGCAGTTCATACAAATATTTGGTCCGACCCGGGAATCGAACCTGAGACCTCAAGCACAGCAGTCGTATACGCTACCACTACGCCACCGAGGCAGTTGACAAAGAGTGTTAGAGCAGATAGTTTTGTTGCGACCAAAATTAGGTAAGCGCCTGATTATTTTGCTTATAGTTATAAGCAAAACTCGCTTTTGAAAATACCTTTTTCCCATTTTTAAATTAGTTTACTACTCATCATATTTGTTTCTTTATATTCGTCTACTTTCCACTGGAAGATTGGCATCAAGCAAACAGCCAGCCATTCAGAATTTTCAGACCATCAGCGCCTGCGCTGTTTCACCATGATATCGGAGGCCCATAATCCAAACTTTCCCTTCACTCCCCCAAGGCCGGCAACGCACTTGTGACGCCTCTGGTGTTGCGGGTGTCCATGGGCGGCGGTAATAGCTTACCATCAGGCGATACGTCTGCTCGTTTTCTCGCAATACCATGCTCAGTTAGAAATAAAACACGAGTTCAAAGTGGTAGCCACGCTGAGTTCAGCACGAACCGACCGGCTCTGACGGTGGTCCTATCCTCTCTCAGAAGACCAACTTAAAATGACAGTATCAATGCCGTTATGTTTCATTAGAGGGCGCGAGACCAATGATGTAGAAGAAACTTGATATACCGTCATAGTATGCGTCGCCATGCTGCTCTGTTAGCGTTCTCTATGAGTATGGTGACTTTCGAATTTTACTCAAGCTTTCCATGAGGAGTACAGTCACTTCGGCAGTGTCTTATAAAAAAACAAAATACCAACTCACATTTGAGACGCAGCCTTGCAACGACATCTGCTATCTCATCTCCGCTGAGGGCTTTAGACACGTGTCTGCACATCACACGGGCTACACTTGCTGGTTGCATCGGCAGCCGTGCATTACGGACCGCTTTGGAGACATCTCGCCAACGGACACCAAACTCGGGCAACGCCGCTACACAGAACAACTCTAGGGGCATCCTGCTGATGATGGTTTGAAGTTCTGATAATTCTGTAATTTAAGACAGTTTTTGTTTAGGAGCAGATCCATTTAGTGTAAGCTTATATTTAGTTTCCGATGTCTGTAATCATATCTTGCAAGTAAAATTTGATTCACTTCACGATTTCCGATTGAGCTGAAATTTAGAATGTCCCTTTAGTTCTGATGAGAATTCAATTATATGTAATCGGTATTATTATTAATAAGTATTTAATAATAAGTATTTCGGACATCTAACACATAACGCCATCTAGTCCCAAACTAAGCAGAGCTTGTATTATGGGTACCAGACAACTGATATGAACACATAAATACCTTTTTTTTGTAAATACATACATATTATAGATAGAAAACACCCAATCTTCGTAACAAATATTTGCAGATCTTACAAACATTTGGTCCGACCTAGGATTCGAACCCGAGACCTGATGGTTAGCGGTCGCGTAAGCCACCACTGCACCGCCAAAATATATGCTCTTACAAAATGGCTGCTTACATATTCCTAAACAAGTAACCCATCCAATATGAGTATCAAATGGCTTAGAGTTATTTTTTTATTCGCAAGTTATAAAAGCTAGTTTTAAAAAAAAAATTATGCAAGAAATATTGCTGGAGTGATGCTACAGCGTCCCAATAGGCCACCCTAGTGTGCATCACCATGCTGCATTGGCATTCGCAATGAGTATTATGACTACCACTCTTGGTTTCGGCATAGGATTTCAATCAGGCAATGACTCATATATACAAAAAAAAATTGTAAAAAGATATTTTAATGGTGTGTTCCTCTGCTCTGGTTAGATCTATCTGTCTCAGCCCTGTGTACATGACTGTAGTTCTTACGAGATCTTATAATAGTTGTCACCCTTTCGAGATCCAGGAAAATACTGAGATACGGGCTTCTGACCCAGTTGGAGAGTATTATACAATATCTATAAACAGGCACTTCTACTTAAATTTATATATGTAATCTGAATCTCGGGAACAGGTAATGAGTATGCAGGGGATTTCCGGGGTGATAAATCGATCGAGCAATGAATCATTATTAAAAAATTTTTGAAAAAATATAAATCAGTCATCCAAGTACTGTAAGTTAAGTGAAGTATTTGTTTATAGTTTTAACTTTAACAGTTATTTACATAATGCACATAACACATGGCAAGAGCATTTTTTTGTTTTGTCCTAGTTAATCTTTCTGGCGATTAACTATCTGCATTTATAGCACAGATTTCTTGCAAGGAATTGTCTTGTCAGCTTTAACATACACTACAACATAGCCAAGCTAAGTTTTGCACCTCACGAACAAACAAACACAAAACTTCATACAGTGTTCTGTTTCATCCTCATACTCCTCTTTATCTCAAAGAACGTTTTCAGTTCTTAAAAAACACACATTGCAGGGACCTGCTGTCATCAGAAAATTTAATTTTGAAGATGCCAAAACATTCAACTCGGTGTGCAGGCAGGTCTTTTACCGTGCAAGCGGTAAGACTTTGGAACAACTTGCTTGGACAATGCGAAAACCAAAAATTTCGCATACTTTTAAAAAGCTAGTGAAGGACCATTATTTGTTATTATGTTTTTTTTTCTTTTTCTATCTCTATCTACATCTATCTATTTTTTTTGATCCTCTTTTTAGTAGAATATATTTAGTCTGTATATATATGTGTATTGTCTTTTAAGTGTATGTATATATATTTACAAATATATGTGTTTATATATTTATGTTATGTGTATATGTGTGCATATGAATATTTATATAGTGTGTGTGTGTTAACTACCACACATACACACACACTAACACACATACACCCTGTATGTGTGTTAGTGTGTATGTGTGTAATGTGAAAGTAAGTGGGTGCTATTTCAGTGCACGATTGTTTCGATGCTATTTTTAACCATTCACATAGTGTATTAGGTGTGTTACTTGTATGTGAGCTACCCGAAGTTTTTGGATACCGAAAATCCGTGTTATGGTTGTCTGGAAGAGATCGCCGTGAGAGATAAGACCGCCTATTGTATCATTTGCATATTTGTGACTCATCCTCTGTTTTAACTTTGTAATTTTACATGTATACAATAAAGATATATAAATAAATAAAACTTCTGTCTGTCTTCTGTCGCAAACTTGTTCGACGTGTATCGGTAACAAAGATACTAACCCGCACTCGCTTGTGTTGTGCTTTTGAATTTATATTATTAGTATGATTAAATAAACGATAGTACATATCTTTTAAATAACTGATTATTTAAAACGGTTTTAAGTATAGCCTACACTGCCGCGTTTGCTTTGTACAACACATGTAAACAATGATTGGAATCTAGTACAATTTGTACTTACTGTTCTTAGTTGAACCCTGCATCTTGATAAACAGTTATCATCCAAAAGTATATAACACGTGTTATGGTAATTAAATTAATTAATTTAGGTCAAAATAAATTATATTATTCAACTGCGACACCGAAAAACAAACAGCTTAACTGTCCACAAACACGTTAAAGATGACATAAATTCAAAAATAAAGTTTTATTCGGAAACGTTTCGTTCGACGAAGAAATCGAAGTGTCAAAGTGATCGCGTCAACCGAATCGGCGTTTTAATTTTCAACACTTTTTATGGTTTATAAAATCATAACGACTTTTTCAAAATGAATGACTGAATTAATGCTTTACTTAGCACACTTTAACTTTAATATTTAGCAATGTTGCTATAATCACGTTGTAGTCTAAAAAAAAAGAAAAAAAGCAATGAAAGAATAATTGCTTATACTAGCACCGATCTGCGTGAGGTCTAGGCGGAACTAATTAAAAATCGTAAACATTAATATCTTATTTTTTAATGAGGTCCAGTTCGCCATTGGGATCGGGTCAAAGATCACTGCTATATCTCCTTTGGTATGACTCGAAATAAAAATGCCGTTTAATGACTATAATGTACAGTTTATTGTAAATGCAAAAAGACCAATTTCCATAGCTCTTAAAAAACATACTAATTATTTTCAAAAGTAAACCAAAGTCTTTTTTGTCACCACTTGACTACAGATGTAACGTCAAATTTTGGCGCCAACAGCTATAGTTCTTATTAATAACAAACAATTTATTATTACCACAATTTAACAATCAATAAATACAAATTTATTTTTGCAAGTTATATTTTATTTATAGTTATAGTAAAAATAATAACACTTCCAACAAGGTGCCATTTTTAACAGGGTTGAAGGGAAATGGGAGTTATGACATTCGTCTATATCTATATTTACACACGTCTTAATAGTATAAATATTGTTCTCCAAAATACTTTGTTGTACGTACACAACTGAGTGGAAATAAGGACACAGTAAAATTACTATGCGAAAAGTTTTTTTAGAAAATTAAAAAGTCAATATTATAGATATGAAAAATTTTTATGTTGTGGAACAAAAACAATTAGTTTCTATATCGTCATCATCATCATCAACAAACTATAACGTCCCACTGCTGGGCTCGGGTCTCCTCTCAGGAGAGGGTTAAGGCCATACGTCCCCACACTGCCCGAGTGTAGGTTGGGGACTAATTTCTATATGTATCAATATTAAAATTATTGATACATATAGAAATTAGTGTGTACATACTGTTAATTTATGCCTGTAAAAGTCAACAAATACATATTCTTGTAATTTTCACTATCAAAAACTTATTTATTTTTCCGGCTCTACCAAGGCTCAGCAATAAATCCTTTGTAATCCTATGTCCTATGTTCCTAAATAATGTCATGTTTTTCAAAGACAAACTGTCTTTGAAAAACATGACATTATCATGGCAAAATTATGGTCACACCATAAAGCCATTCATTAAAAGTTGAAGTTGAAAAAAATAATTTCTATATTGTGTGATCTGAAAAGATTTGCAACCTAACGATAATGCCAAATTTTTTTCTTGTTGTTCTACATAACCTCCTTTAACTCTACACACTTGCCGTGCACAATACAAATGCAAAGATGCACAATCACATCTACATCATCATCATCATCAGCCTATCGCAGTCCACTGCTGGACATAGGCCTCTCCAATTTCACGCCACTTAGTTCGATCTATGGCTTCTCGCATCCAGGTCCTGCCAGCCGTCACAACTACATTCTCTAGTTTTTGTTAACGAGTGTTGCCATCTTCACATTTAGTCCGAAAACTTTTCAGACTACCTACTTTGTGTTCCCTTGGTAGTTTTTTATTTCAATATTGGCAACCCTTCGTTACGTTTTTGTTTTATATTTGTCTATGCCATATTTGAATGTTTGCAATTAAAATTAATATTTTGAGAATTTAGTTTTTTTATTTCCTATCATGTAGATTTATGAAATTAACCAATTCATAGGAAGACATTTTTAAATAAAATTTTTAATTTAACATTTTGTTCCCAAAACTGTTATTAACAACGGAAAAAACATATTTCTGAATTTACTCAGAATTCATATTTTTAAGATTAATATATTACAATCGTTTTCTTGTTCTTTTACTTCATATTTGAAGTCAGGTTTGACTTTGTATCCTACAAGTTCTATAGGTGTGTTCTTAGCTTTAGGTGACACGGTTGGTTTTGACACCTGAGGTGACAAACTTGGTTTCATCTTTTTAGGTGACAAACTTGGGCTGATCTTCTTAACAACTAAATTCGTATATTGCCCTCGTTTGGGTGACGAGGTAACATTTGTCATTTTAGGCGAGTCCTGAGGTTTCTTTACAGGAGAAGTATCAGCGGAGTCTTTGGGTGACAAACTCGGTTTGACTTTGAATTGACCGATTTTAGTTTTAACTACAGCTTTCTTTTTTATTGTACTCTTTTTAGGAGTACTTGTATCTGTCGTTGCTTTAAAATTTAGATCGACAAAACTTTTATAAGAATCGTTGAAAGATGGAGACTGTACGAAAGTTTTCTTCAACGGTGTCAATGTTAACGAGTCCACAGTCTTTTTAGATACTGCATCTGTTTTAATATCACCATTTTCTTCATTTGTCTTGCTGATTTTAACATCCTTTTTAACTGTATCCACTTTACGTTTACCTGGGTATGTCCTTACTTCTGATAGAACTTCAGTTATTTGATTGTCAGTCAAGTTTTTGTTCGTTACTTTTGTTTCTTCTGCTCCTATACTGTTTAAAATAAGGGTCATCTCCAAAGCTTTGTTGAGTAGAGACAATAAAACACTGGTATCATTCTTAGGAGCCGTTACCATGATATTATTCATAATACTTTTTAACTGTTGATGAATATGTTCATCGGAGTCAACATGTTGAATTTCAATATCTTTTATAAAAGGTAATATGGAGTTCGTCTTGTATTTCAACAGTGGTTCGTCGAAACTTGGATGTCCAAAGTGTTCTTTCAAATATATGACTCGGTATCCGTTTTTGAGTTCAGTTACAATTAATGATGACGGACAAAGTAATGTTTTTTCAGCTTCAATTGGAGGTTGGTGAGAGCAATGGTATATATTCTTTGAGCTTTCCACTGGAGGTGCAAGGGTCCGGAATTTAACCTGAGCCATAGCCTCTAACTCTGATTTCCAAGTTGTGAATTCTGAAAAATAAATAGGAAATAGAAAGGTCAATTAATTTACTCAGAGAGGTGACTGAATAAGAAACCGGAGCGGCAAACTGTATACATCCCATGGTTGTGAGGACACCAGTTCTTCAAAAAGGACAACTTGAAATAAAGGCTTCACTCCCTCCTTCGATCGCCTGGGGTATTCGTTTGGAATTTTGCTCACTTTGTAATCCTTTTTTAACCTCTGGGGGATTTATTTAGAAAGAAATTTTTGGTAACAAAACATCCACTGGGATTTCCTATGACTATCCTTTTGAGATAAAAAAGGAGGGTGATTAATTATTGATTTGTTATTCTTGGAAATGAATTCCGAACTGTCTTATAAGCGTTTTATAGGCCGTGCCTTTTCTTTTTTGGTGCGGATATTCCCTCGGATGCCACCTCTTGGTGGCATATTGTACTCGAACCGACTAAAACCACACGCCGTCGCGGGTACTAGGAGGCGGGGAACCAGGTGCACCCTAGGCAGGAAAACCCTGGGACCCCGACGTACCTCGGGCCACCTCAGTTTCTAGATGGCCCACCCTTGTGTGGCAACCCCGATGTTTCCGTTGCTGCCCCCGAATGGTAAAGCACGAGCGCTGCGAAACGCACGGATGCCCATTCATGCCGAAGTGTACCACGGTAAAGAGTTGTTGTGGTGGCTCAGCTAGTTTGTGATAAGATTAAAATATAAATATCAAAAATATAGATGATCTATGTGAAGAAATAAAACTTAAGTGTCTGTTGGTAATTTACAATATACAGCTTTTCACTAAATGCATGGGAAAGTATATCCGGTACTAACACCAAAAAAGCAATTTTTTATTTTTTTGTCGTCCTATCGTGTCTGTTTGTTCCGGCATCTCTGGAATGGCTGGAGCCATTTTGACGGTACTTTCACTAGCAGACAGCTAATAGTCTAGACTACAGTTATCAATATTACATGTGAAATACAAACCGTCATTGTTCGGAAAGTACAAATAGTCTACTTGCAATGAATGCTGGTCTTTCACATGCTGTTCAAACAGCACAAGACTATCAAATGTTTTTTGGCATCCCAAACACATAAAACGGTCTGGCCTTTCCTCTGCAACCTCCATGCATTGATGGTCTTCTGACACTGGCAAGTATTTATTACAGCATTCATACATTTCCACACGAATTGGCCGGATTAAGTCTGATGAATTTGGCTGTCTGTAAACAGGTTAATTATAATTTATACTAAACTAGTTAATAAAAAAAAATTAAAATAGTTAACGCGCCTCCGTCCGCATATATATCGGTTATCGCGGCAAATAGTAGCCTATGTTTTATTCTGATATATCAGCAATATTACTGTGAAGTTTCATCCAAATCCGTTCAGTTGTTTATATGCGAAAGAGTAACATACAAACTTTCGCGTTTTTAATATTAATAGGATATTTCGGCTCAAAACTATCTAGCTTGTATTGTGTTATTTAGGTTAGTAAATACATGTTATATATAAAAAAACTCCGAAACAAATATTTACAGATTATACACACATTTGGTCCGAACCAGGAATTGAAACTGAGACCAGCATAGCAGTCGCATATGTTACCACTGCGCCAAAAAGACAGTTACATTGTAAATGGTATTTTGGTTATCATGGTGATTATAA
The DNA here is from genome assembly GCA_003709505.1 of Hyphantria cunea. NCBI lineage: Eukaryota > Metazoa > Arthropoda > Insecta > Lepidoptera > Erebidae > Hyphantria > Hyphantria cunea. Next base: position 206,132 of record PKRV01000144.1, on the reverse strand, counting down.
AATAAATAAATATGTTCAGACATAAATAAATATGTTCAGACAGAGTCCCAAACTAAGCAGAGCTGTACTATGGGTACTAGACAACTGATATTAATACTTATATACTTTTTTGTTGTAAATACATACATATTATACATAGAAAACACCCAAACTACGAAGCAGTTATTTGCAGATCATACAAACACTTGGTAGGCGCTCATAGCCCAGTTGCACTTGGTGATTAGAAACAATCATCGAGGGTAAGCAACGATGGCGCGGTCAGTACCTGGATGGGTGACCGCTGGTGGCATGTTACCATGAGCGTCTCCGTGATTCGGAGGTCACGTTAAGCAGTCGGTCCCGGTTGTTATCATACGATAATAGTCGTGAAGCTTAGTTGGAGGCCTTCGGGCGGCTTAAAGACATCCAACTGCAAGATTTACGTAGCCACAACATATTCTTGCCAGTCCCCAACCCGCACTTGGCCAGCGTGGGGACGTATGGCCTTAACCCTCTCCTGAGAGGAGACCCGAGCCCAGCAGTGGGACATTATGGGTTGTCGTTTGCACCACATAGGCAGTTAAATGAACTAATATATACAAAATAGTTAAGATTACATAACATATTACACAGAATAACATGCTGCCTGTTCGTTATGATTTTATAAACTGCTCAACAAATTGTAGCGCAGCTTTAAGCAATAGATACTGATTCAAGACTAAGATTATTATTTTTATATGGAATAAGGGGGCAAACGAGACGTATCGCTTTACGGCATCACCAGAGGCATCAGAAGTGCGTTGTCGACTTTTGAGGGGGGAGGATGGGTATGGGCCTCGAGTTTTCTCACTCACTTGGTGAAACACAGCACAAATGCTGTTTCACACTGGTTTTCTGTGAGGCCATGATTTCGCTCCGGTCGCTTGTGCCCAAGCATGCCAGTGTGGCTCTCCCACGGTTTTTAAACGTAAAAGAAAAAATTATATGTGTTATGTCCATTCTTTGTACGGTAGAGTAAATCGTGAGAATTTTAAATACTTCCGTGCCTAACCTAGCCTCTAGTTATACAGACACTGAACGACAGTGACATGGTGACAAATCTCCGTGTTCATACACGGAGATTTGTCACCATTGCGTCACCATTTGCGTCTTGAGTGGGAAACAACCATCTACTTCATTAACACAGCATAGCAGTCGGGATCACTAACCACTAATAAATTATAATGTTAGTCAATTCTTCTTAAGGATAAAAAGAGCACATTCTATGTTTGAAATAAAAAAAAAACAATATCCTATCCATGTCCACAGAAAAACTAAGCACTACTTAGTTTTTCTGTTGCTCTGACAAATAAAACATCTCTTTGGGCATATTTTCTAATCTTTATATTGCCTGGCCAAAACCAGGAAGGAATTTTTCAGACATCTAACACACAACGCCATCTAGTCCCCAAGTAAGCAGAGCTTGTATTATAGATATTAGATAACTTTTTTGTAGAAACATACATATTGTAACCCAGATATCCTCCGATATTATTAGTCTAACCCAGAATCAAACCTGAGACCTCAAGAAGTTGCATATGTTACCACTACACCACTTGTGGCAGATCCTAACTGACCATTAATCTTTCATCAGTGGTTGAACCATAAAAAAACAAACATGTTTATTAAGCCGTTTGCAATTTGAATGTTAAAAAAAGGAAACATAATTATGTGTTGTTTGGAAGAGAAGCCCATAAGCGATAAGACCTCCAACTGTTGTATTTATGTATTTTGTGTATATTTCATATGTACTCAATGAAGATATATAAATAAATAAAATTATGAAGTACATATATTAATAAAGAGGACTGTGATAAAAAGGATGTAAAACCGCATGCAATTACTAGTATTTGATGGAACAATACTCACACAGGTAGGTCATTTTTATCAACACAATGATTCTTTTGTATGTGCCTGTACGCAGAAAAGTATACACTGAATACATTGATGCATTTAGGGCATTTAAACTCAATTCTCTTTTTAGTAACAGCCTTTTTATTTTTAGACTCCTCTGCTATAGTTTCTTCTGAATCAGTTTTGCTCATAACTTTGGAGGGTGTTTCTTCGTTGCCTATTTTCGATTCAGTTTTTTTAACAATGTTTTTCGTAATCACTTTTGAGGCTTGTAAGTCTGGTGGCTTTTTAACTGAGACGCGCTTGGTATCAATAGATTTTTTATGCACAAATTTTCGGTGCGAAATCAAAGTTTTGTGGTTTAGGAATTTTCGACCGCACACTTCACATTTACACGATTGACGCCGTAATTTTAACTTTTCGGGTGCTTTTGCTCCCATTTTGTATACAGCATATGCTTTCACAATCGCTTAAACAGTTATTTTCTGAAAATATCTTCCTTGTGTTCACTTTCAAGCTGAACTCGCATTTAAGAGATCACGTTCCAGATCAGCAGCCTTACACTTTAAAAATTAATTTAAATGTAACTGTTTTGTCTAACACACCTTTTACTACGTTAGAAAGAGATAGATATAATACAAATGTTAAATATTTGTACGAAAGACAGGATGAAACGAGGTAAGTATGACGCGCTTTCGTAAATGTCAAACTTGGCGTTTTGAAATTCTTTCGTTTATCGTTTAGAAATAAAAAGTGTTTGTATGACTTCTTGAGATAAAGAAGTTTTGTTAAGCGTTGATACGCAACTAAAAAAATTCTCGATATTTTTGAAATTACGTGGGGATTAAATGATAAATAAAATTAATAAAATTTAGTAGAGGAGATTGATGAAATTCTTTTATTTTCAAAATGGAAATAGCTTTTCAGGGAATTCCTTGACAGCCTACCGAATATCAAACAAATGTACAGTGAACCGACCTTAAAAGTAGACATGACTTTGACTTTTCCTTAGAACATTAAAAAAAAGTTGATAAGTTTTGAACTATTGGCCACTTGACTGCCAATTGTTTCCCTTTAAATTGTGACAATATATTTTGAAATAAATTTTGGTAATGGATTTTGGTAGCAATTTTAGATAAAAATTAAATAAATTGCGTAACGCTGGTATTTTTTTCTTTATATTTATCTGTTGCGATTTTTATCTGTTGATTTAAAAATCCGAAATGCGCCGACTACATTGTTATAGTGTGTGACGTCATATTTTACAAACGATAAAATTGTCACATTTATCTGTCACAACAAATGTCTGTTTATTGGTCACTGTTGCTCCCCCATTTTCCTGCGTAAAATTCGGGTCAGGGACTCATCAATATGCGAATGTGGATTAGACGAAGGCAGTTTGGACCACATATTTTTTAATTGCAAGAAAAACAATCCATCTTTGGACTTATATGGCTTTTTAAGAAACTTAAAGATCCCCACCCCTATTAATTTCTCTTCTCTTTTAACCTATTCATCGCCAGAACTCGTTCAGGCGTTAATAACTTTCATACGTTGTAATTCCATTAAACTTTAATCAGTTTTCCTTCTTCCTTCTTCACTTTGCTATCTTTGTATTTTTTTTTTAACACACTAATCTCTTATATTCATATGTCATTGGCAGAATTGTCGACATAGGCATAGATTGCAATATCCAAAAAAAAAAAAGTCTGCTTGCATCCTTTAGCTCCCTAGTTAGGTAAATATTATAATTAACTGTATCAAATAACGCAGTTCTTGACCTTGCAATATTAAAATTTTGTTGTTTGATAAAATACGACGTTATTGGTCAAAATGTCACGTGACTGTTTTCGCGGTATATTTGAAATTAATTTTAAAAAACATGATTTCAAAAATGAAGATATCATTATTTTGAGGGAAAGGTAAAGGCTAAAAGAATGAACTGAAGTTTTGAAATAGACAATTGCAGCGTACGCAATGGAAGTTCCTGATTTTGATTTTTTTTAAAAGACAACCGCATTAAAGAATATAAATTCCTGTGTCGCGGGGATCTTTACAAGCATACATGAAAGGGACACAAAGTACACCCAGACTTAGAACAACAATTTATGGATCAGACAAAGTGTTGTCCCATGTAGGATTTGAACCCACAACACACTTGGCGCAGTAGGAAGCGATGTGGCGACCACTGAAANCTTAGAACAACAATTTATGGATCAGACAAAGTGTTGTCCCATGTAGGATTTGAACCCACAACACACTTGGCGCAGTAGGAAGCGATGTGGCGACCACTGAAACCGCTTTTTTTTTTTTTTTTTTGACGTGGTGGAATGCCTTTACGCACTTCGCTCCCCCCTGCGGGTACAGGGGGGTTCGCTTCGTGTGGGACTCCTGACTGACACCAGCCAGACTACCCACTAAACCACCACGGTGTGCCACTCTGCGCCTGAGACGGGAGGGATCCGGGAACCGCTTTCTTACGCCATCCGGACCCCTCCCAGCATCCGGACCCCTCCCAGGACCACTGAAACCACTAGGCCAACCGTGTAGTCGAATAGTAAAAGGAATAATTTACCACCGTTTTTATTGAAACTCCGCTCATTTTGATCTTATTGTGATAAAAAACATATAGCTTTCCTTGATAACTGGGCTTTCTAACAGTAAAAGAATTCTTTAAATCTGGTCCATACTGCGTGAGATTAGTTTCGACCAAACAAACTCTTTAGCTTTATAATATTAGTAAATGTAAACATAACCTTAAATTAAGATTTTTTATTTCAGGTGTATTAATTCGTTTGTTTCATCCCTCCCATTTCACGTTAAAATTCTATGAAAAAAAAATTAAAGTGTCTTTTGTAATGTCAAATTAACGGCTTTTCACTAAACACATATGAAAGTTTATATAATATACGGTACTTACAGCATAAGAGCAATTTAAAACTTTAATATCTTTGTTTGTTATGGCTAATCTCTGGCACGTCTGGACCGATTTTGACGGGATTTTCACTGAGAGATAGCTACTTTTTTAGATTACCTTCTCCTCGCCGCATACAACAACTACCGCGGCTAACAGCACGGGGTTCAGCTAGTCTATATAAATAAATAAAATTGGAATATCTTTTTGTGTTATTAAAATAACTGCTTTTTACTAAATGCATAATTATGTATGTATACCAATACATATACCAAAAATCATTTTTTAAAATTTTCGTCTGTTTGTTGCGCCTAATCTCTGGAACGGCTGGACTTATAGCCAATAGCTTAGGCTACAACTACTAGTCAGTTAGCCCACTTGTTGTTGTAAAGGTACAAATAATGTGTCTAAAAAAGTTACTAGAAAATTTGTTATGAAACATCAATCTCGAAATAATTTAATGTGAAATTATTAATAATACATAAATAAAAAAAATATTAGTAAATAAGACTTTATTCTTCCATTTCTTTCACTCTCCATAATTTAATTTCATCTTCACACGCAGATATAAAACTATTGTCAGTTGGATGGTGACTAATAGACACCACAGGCTTATTTTTACTATGCAAATATTTCTTAACACAAGTACCACTTATTAAATCATAATAAAATACTTCACCAGTAGCCGAACCAGAGACAATATGGCTGTCTGTCGCATTTACCGCGTTTTCTAACAAAAAATCCTTACTTTCATGTCCTACAAATGTATTTAGAATTTCCCCAGAGTCTTTATCAAAAAGTTTTATTGTACTATCGGCACAGCTTAATATATAACATTGACCATCTCTTGTGAGGCTCCCAAATGTCACAATATGACCAATATAATCAGACACCATTTTGCCCATTCGAATATCATACAACCTAACATGACAATCAACTGATGTAGTTAAAACTTCATGGTCAGTCACTTGGAGTGATGTTATTGTGTCCTTTGCATCTTTTAAAACTTGTACCGGCTCTTGTCTACGACTTATCACATCCCAAAAAGCGACTGTGTTGTCTATGGAACCTGAAACCGCCATTGAAGATTCTTCATTGAATTTAATGCAAGTTACCGAACTGGCGTGTCCACGATATCGTCTAATGGGTTGTCCGGTAGTAACATCCCACAGAATTACAGATTTATCAGCGCTACCAGATATTATATGACTGCTGTCACAGGACCCTACAGCGTCTAATACCTCGTTTGCATGTCCCCCATAAGTTTTTAATAAAAGTTGGCGATGGGGGTTCCATAGGTTTATTTTCTTATCTGCTCCGCATGTTAGACAGTAGACCCCGTCTATGTTGAACCGTACGGCACGGACAACTTGTTGTTTGCACTTTATTGTAGCTAACGTTTCCAATTCCGTCATTTTGTGCTTATATTTCGAGTAAATAAACACCGGTAAGCAACATCACTTGTTTTGACAGTAAAATTGTCAATTTGACATTGCAGCACAATTACATTATTTACATTCAACTTACTGGGAATGATATTATCTGAAATTTTAAGTAAAAAATATTCGAATTTAATATTTTTTATATACATGAATTATGTTAATTTATAAATTTCTGTAATCAATTTTTTTATTTGGACAAAATCGATAAACACTTTAAATATTACATTTTGATGAAAGAGCCATCTCTTATCGATTACTTGACAACTACTGTCATTACCATCGCCATCTATCGGTACTGTTATACATTAACCGAAATACCGCCATTGCTCACCGCATTGCCCATTCGGACGTCCGAACAATTTAATAAGTAGCAATGCTGTGACTGTATACATTGACACAGTGCCTTAGTTCTGCCTCGTCATATAGTTTTCTGTGTACATTTGTACGTAACACGCCCGTTATTACAATTGATGCTCTGAAACCTTGTTGAAACATATTGTTTAGAGGTTCTGTACGATAGGTACATTTGTATGAGGACATTTTAGCTGTGGAGATGCTTAGTCAAGGCTTTGTAGAGTGTAAGAGGCCTTAATTGACCTAGTTAAGAACATAAGTAGGTATATGATATTACGTAAAAAGCGATTATATAAGTAAGTTCTGTTATTGGTTCCGTTCAGTTCCGTAGTTAAAAAAGTATGGAAATTAACTGCATTAGAATTCGTTTTCAAACGGTACAACATTGCCTTTTCTGTTTTAAAACTATCTTTTATAGTTCGAAAATTAAATTATAAAAAAAGTTGTCATATTACTTTTTGTATTATAAAAATGTAAAATCACCGTCCACTGGTGAATGAGGGCCTCCCCAAACGGTCTTGAGTAGGCCGCTTCCATACGCTACCAGCCATTTCTACCAAGTCATTGTTTGGCAAATGTAGTGTAGTTAGTAGATTGGGTATATTAGTGAGATTAGTGTAAGGCACTCAGCCAGGTCACGTTCGGTGAAAAAATATTGTTATTATACGTGAGTTACCCAACCACCTTTCTTTTTTTATGTGTGCCCTTGGTATTCCCAGTTTACCACTGACTGGTGTCAATGTCGGACTCGAAGTGATTAAATCCGCACGCCGTCTCGGGTACTAGAAGCCGGGGAACCAGGTGCAGTCTCGAAAGGAAATCCCTGAAAGATCCAATCAGCTTTTTTTTCTGTGAGGGAAATCACCTCGGATAATACCGACTGGTAGTTATGTTGGACTCGAACAGACTAAAACCGCACACCGTTTTGGGTACTAGAAGCCAGTCAACCAGGTACACCCTAAAAAGAAAATCCATGGAACTCCGACATACCACGGCTTTGTAGGTATGGGCTCTATGTGTGGGAATACCGATGTTTCCAGGTCCAACTACCCTTTAATATACATACATTTATATTAATCGATCGTTCTCTGTATTATTTATTTTTACAAACACTAATAAATGAATATTGTTTGTTATTAATTCAACATTCTCTAACATTACATAACTGCTGTCTGGGAGCACCTTTAAGCATTAGTGTTGCGCAGTGCCTATATATGTTTGCAGGAGGGTATAAATCGCCAACATGAGATAAAAACCATTGTTTTCAGTTGAATATTGAATTTCACAACCTTTCTGTCGCCGTAATCCATTATAAAATCAATAACACTTCTACTTGAGTAGAATTCCATTAAAAAGTTATACAATCAATTAATCAACAACCAATAATGGCCCACTTCTGGGGTCGGGTCTCCTCTCAGGAGAGGGTTAAGGCCATACGTCCCCACGCTGGCCAAGTGCGGGTTGGGGACTGGCAAGAATACGTTGTGGCTACGTAAATCTTGCCGTTGGATGTTTTTAAGCTGCCCGAAGGCCTCAAAATAAGCTTCACAACTGTTATCGTATGATAACAACCGGGACCGACTGCTTAACGTGAACTCCGAATCACGGAGACGCTCATGGTAACATGCCACCAGGGGTCATCTATCCAGGTGCTGACCGCACCGTCGTTGCTTGCCCTCGGTGATTGTTTATAATCACCGAGTGCAACTGGGCTATGAGCTCCGCATTCCGCAAAAAGTTACTCGTTCGTTGGGAATCTGTATTATCTGACAGATGTTTGGACCTTACTCATAGATACTAAGCGCTGTCTGGTGGTAGAAAAAGTATCGAGAGCTCTCATCAGAGGCCCAATTATGCAGAAGCATCACCATCATATAGATGATTGGCAATCCACAACTGTGCGCTTATCAAGGAACTTTCTGCCTCGCACAACAAAACTGTGGAATGAACTGTCGCCTGCGATATTCCCGGACCAATACGACCTTCAAACCTTCAAGAAAAGAGCGTACTCCTTCTTCAAAGGCAACGTACTTGTGTAGCCACAGGTGTTGCGGGTATCTATGGGCGGCGGTAATCGCTTACTATCAGGCGATACGTCTGCTCGTTTGCCACCTATATCATTAAGAAAAGCATCTCAATAGTCCGCCATAGTGTGGTTCACGATGCTACAAGCTGCATTAAACACATTCGCAACGAATATGGTGACCACAAGTCTTAGAGACAACCAGTCTAGTCACTTTGGCAGGCCCATAGATAAAAAAGTATTTATTTTTTAATAAAACAACATTATTTATATTATACGAGTAACATAAACAAATAACTACTTTTTACCTCTTTATTTTATTTTACTTATTTTATTTCCGTATTTGTCAAAACGCTAAGCCCTTTAGTCTAGTATGACTGCAGAGTTCGAAAACGGGTCAGTACGATGCCGCATGCAGTGAACATAATGCGGAACACTGTATTTGAACGTTCGAAGTACGAACCAGAGACAATTTACTTGTTTTATTTTTTAATTTGTTGACATTTTGCGCGGTAAATTGTTTTAATGTATAATGTGGTTTATTGGCGGTCAAATTTTATTTTGTCTAAAGACGGTCCCCATTAATCTCACCTACGTACATTTTTTATATATTTTTATTATGAATTCCACATTACGAAGACTTAAGGACTCGAAAACTTATTTGAAGACTTTAAATACTTGACATTGGCAAAAAAAGTTGATCCGGCGGGTTGCTTTAACATCAAAAGAAGTGGTTTATTAATAAACAAAAAATCCTTTATAAGGAGAGGTCTATGATCATTTTATTTTGTCTATATTTCCTTTTTTCTCTTCTAAAAAAAAAACTAAAAAAATGAGTCAAGGGCGATTGCGAATTCGCGTACCACTATCTTATTCCGTACCACTGTTTATTGTATGGAGAGCCTCGCTTCGTCAAAAACCGGTGTGGAACAGCGTAAGCGCTGTGTTTCACCGAATGAGTGAGGATATCGGAGGCCCATACCCTAACCCCTTCCTGAATCCTCCTCCCCGCACCCCAAAGGCCGGCAACTCACTTGTGTCGCCTCTGGTGTTGCGGGTGTCCATTGGCGGCGGTAATCACTTACCATCAAGCGATACGAATGCTCGTTTGTCGCCTATTACATAAAAAAAATTCCACGCTGGCCCGACAGATGGGCATCTAGGTTGGTTCTAGTTTTCCTGCTCTTCGCAGTCCAGGTAGTTCACTCCCTCAATCGGCTCTTACGACACCCACGGGTTGAATGGGGGTGGTGACACCGTATTCTTAAACCCCGCACTGCACAGACACTAACTAAAACACACAAAATTCATGTGAAAGTTACAGCCACCTGGTGGTCTAAATAGGTTTCTAAAATATCTACAGGCACGTTAAACCGGCATAAAATCATTTAAAACTGTGTTTAATATTCTTTCGGCGGTCCAGATGTTGGAGTCCTCATCATTTTGACCGGTAAATCCGGTTTGGTCCGGGTCCCGCCCTTAAGGTAAGAGTAAGGAGGCAACGATGCATTCTATTTGACATTTCTCTATGATTTTCTAAGAAGACCTCCTAACTTATGTATATATTTGGATATATTTTAAAACCCGGTCCGAGAGCCATTTTCTCTGCCCAATTGTATATCATTACTAACTTTGTACCCACCGATAGCGAGGCAAAGAAGAATTTATTTAAGGAAATAAATGGTATAAGAATCACAGAGCCTAGTTGCAGCGCCACCTTTCTTTTTGCGGCGTGGTGTATCGATTAAAGTCACACGGTGTGCCAATCTGCGCCTGAGTATAGTGGAATCCGATATCTGCTGTTATTAACACATCCGGACCCCTCCCGGCTAGTTGCAGCGCCACCTAGCGGATCCAATTGGGTCTCAATAACAGTTCTGTCAAAAAACTAGCTGAGCTACGCAGTCTCGCCTGCGTCTACTGCCTGTGTCATCATCAAAAAATTGGTTTATCATAAAAAATGATCATGCTGTTCCAAACTATTTTTGAACTTTTAAAAGTAAAATTTGCTTTGATAGGTTGCTTTTACTCAACTGCTAAATAAATATATAATAAATATTCCGGATATCTAACACACAATGGCATCTAGTCCTTAGCAGAGCTTGTGTTATGGGTACTAGACGACTGGTCCGGATGGCGTAAGAAAGCGGTTCCCGGATCTCTCCCGTCTCAGGCGCAGAGTAGCACACCGTGTGGTTTTAGACGGTTCGATTCCGACACACCGCCTCGCCGCAAACCCCGGTAGAGTGAAGGCCCGAGGTGGTTTCCATACGTAAAAAAAATGAGTACTAGACGACTGATATAAATACAACAACAGAAAACACCCAAACTCCGAAACAAATATTTCGCAGATTATACAAACATTTGATCCCACCTGGGAATCGAACCTGAGACCTCAAAAACAGCAGTCGCGTACTTTACCGCTGCGCCACCGAGGCGGTAAGTCAGTATTAAAGAAGGAAAGTAATATTTTTCAAGTGTATTTTGTATGTACCTATGTATGATTATTTCGACTAAACGAATAATATAAAAAGAAATATTACGAAATATTTAAAAAAAAACTGACCTTGTCAATATCTGACCACTTTATTAAATTCATAGTACAACTGAAAAAGTAGAAAGTTTAAATAGCTTTCGTATTAAAATATTAGTAGGAAGAAACAGCGCTACCTAGCGGGTGCAAATGTGTCTTAAGTCTTAAACCATCACCATTAATATATTTTTTTATTTATTTATCTTTATTGTACACACTTAACAGAAACAGAACAGATTTTTTAATTTTGTGTGAGAGAAAAATTATAAAATCAATAAAAAAAAAACATAAATACATACACAAACTTAATATATATATACCATAAACAAGGTATTATAATCAAAGATGATAATCCTTCACTAACAGGCAAGGTTTTAGCGTGACGGATGGTTTCAGGTTAATCGTTCCAGAGTCTTACTGCTTGCACATATTTAATAATCTATATATATAGCTTTATAATTCTTCAAAAGTCATTGCACAGTCATTTGCTACAGTCTCTCCGATACATTTCGATCCATCCTAAGGTTGCCTGGAAGAGATTGCTTTCGGTAATAAGGCCGCCTTTTGTACAACATATATTTGTCGTTTTCTGTACTCTCATGTAAAACTGTAATACGGTGTACAAATAAAGAGTTTTCTATCTATCTATCTATCTATAAATAAAAATGAATTGTCAAAATGCTTGTTTGTATGCTTGTTTGTATGTAACTTCCGATCGACTGCACCAAATTGTATAATTCTTTTTTCCTGTGTTCGTTATTATTAGGTCAAGGTTTGTATAAAGCTATAACTGGAAACGCTTACAGAAATTTAGGAAATATTTAGGAAAGAAAAATATGGCGGTACGAAATTCGTCGGGTCAGCTAGTAATATAATATAAATATTTCGGATATCTAACACATAACGCCAAACAGTCTCACACTAAGCAGCAGACAGATGGGTACTAGACCTCTGACATTAATACATAAATACTTTTTTTTTGTAAATATATATAATAATATTTGATCCGACCCGAGAATCGAACCCGAAACCACAAGCACAGCAGTCGCATACGCTACCATTACGCCAGCGAGGAAGTCAAAAGTCAATAAAGCGTTTGAAAGTCTAATGCCTTTCGGAATCCACTAAATCACACATATTTAAAAAGAAATCCTAGACCCGGTGATAGCGCCACCTACCGGGTCCAGTTGTGACTTTAAGCCTTCTAGGAAAGCATTCAAACAACTGAAATAAATATTGTAATCGGTCCACTGTGTTAGCAGGATTTCTGTGTGTGATGTACATACATACAAATACTGACATCAGAAGCATTAAGTCTAACTTGGAAAAGTTGGTATTCAAATCGAATAAATACATTAAAATATCATGGAGACTCAAACACAACAATTTGAAATGTATTGTTTTTGAAATGTCAAATATATCTTCTTCTTCTTTTGATGATATGTCAATCAGGCGGATCAGCTATTTCTGCCAATGTCAAGTGTTTAAAGTCTTCCAGTCTTAAGTCTTCGAGTCTTCAAGTCTTAATCGTGATGAAAATAATGATAAAAACTATAAAAAATGTGGATGAGATGAAATGGGGACCGTCTTTCGAAAAAACAAAAAGGATCTCCGTCAAATATATTAAATTGAAAACCTTTTTGTTAGGTTTTCAGTTGTAAATCATGACACTTTTTATGTCAAAGACACTGGCTCCATCTACATCATTTTGTTAATCGTATCAAGTGAATATAGCCGAAACAGTTTTATCATCTCCCTTATTGTCTCAGAATTACTTTAAAACCTATTGGAAACACTAAATGAACCAATAAATCTTTAGTTTTAATAAGTTAATTTCAGTTATTTTGCTAAATTAATTAATTAACTACTAAAACAATATGGCGTCCGTTTTAAAACAGCTGTAAAGGCACATACAAGATGTATAAAGCTTATACTGCGTCAAAACTTTAAGTTACTAAACGCAGTAATCATAGGGAAAAAATTTTTTTGTGTCCCTGATGTCAGAACTAGGTAACAAAATGTTTGACTGCGCGCGCACTCCGCATCGACCGATACCTTATCGCCTCAGTACGAGTCCGACCGCTTTATCGGTCGGACATATGTTATAAATGGGTGAGTTGCAATACCCCGGGGCACCAAATGTCGTTGACGACGAAAGACAGTACAGGGCTCCTTTCCGAAGGGCCCCGCAGTACAGGTGGCCCGCGCCACAGCCGCCGCAGCCTTCGGCCTTCGCCCCGTGGCGTAGGGCACCCGCTCCGCCTCGGCCTCCGGACTATCGGCGAAGTGCTTCCTACCCGGGCAAACCTGATGAGACCTACCAAGTAAGTAATATATTTATGTCAAAACTAAATTTTTTTGCTGTCAATTTTGAATTTCGTGTTTTAAAACTATTTTGAGATTGGCTATGATTTAACACTGCTGTTATGTTAATTTTATGACGCCTCGTTGTAAAATAAATAACAATTGTTTTATTTTCTGTTCATTTCACTGAAAATGTGCTTCTTCTTTTGATGAGATGGCAACCAGCCGGATCAGTTATTTCTACCAATGTCAAGTATTTAACTTTGTGGCCTTAAGTCTTCGTCTTGATGAAATTGTTAATAAAAAATATAAAAAATGTGGATGACATAAAATGGGGATCGTCTTTCGAAAAAACAAAAAACAATCTCCACTGAAAATGTAATTTTGACGTGTATGCAGTACGTATGTTGGCTGCTGTTATCAATAGGTTTAACTTCAACCCATTTCCATCAAGTGTATCAGCTGAATGTAAACATCTAAACGTATTACGATATAAAAACTGAATAATACTGAAATTAAAGTTTAAATTTGACATATATTCTCTATGTTTGACAGATTTCTCTATGTTTGACAGATTTCCAATGAATCTGGAAAGTATTTATTATAACAAATATTATTGAATTAAAACACGTTTGAATTGATTTAATTGATTAGCAAGACAGTCCTTTTAGCGTTTTGATGAAAGTGAATTAATTAAATTAAGATTAGTTTGTTTAACATGTTACCAGCAAAATTTGATAGTAATTTCAATTGTTTATTTCGTTTTGTTTTAGTTTTGTAAGGGAAGTATTAACTAACATTTTCTGTATATTAAATTGACACAAATAACAGTAATCGAAGTGTTACAAGAAACATGCGTGGCACGTAACAACATACGTACGTATGTTATCATCATTTGTCATTTAAAAAGCTTAAAATGATAATTATTATTGTATATTTTAATCAAAAAATTTTGTTCTTATAGCTTTTAAAAAAAACCTAATTAAGAAAAGGAACGTCCTATATTCGATTGTACTTTTTACATAACAAATTTGTAATTAATTATTCGATTTGGATTTCCTTTTTTACCCGACTGCGAAATAAAGACGGTTATGTTTTTCGAGTGAATGTATGTATATTTCTTTGGCACGCCCTAGAGCCTAAAAGGCTTGTCGAATTTTTGTGTGAGTGGTGTCAATAGATTCGTCATAGTCGTGAGAGTGACATTGAGTACATTAAAATAAAAAAACCTGTATTTAATAAAGATGGCAGATATTGTCACAGTCGGGGTTTTATTTTAATAATTTTACTTGTTATTTGGGAGAATGTCTATCTTATACCTTTAAACGAATAATTTTTGTATAAATATGCTCTGAATCTCGGGAATGACTAAAACGATTTTCATTGAATTTAGTATGCAGTGGATTTTGGCGAGGGGGGGTGTAGTATTTAAATCAATCTAACTAGGATTCCAGTTTTTAGTAACTTTACAAAAAAAAAATAGCGAGCAAAGGTCGGTCATCCATGTACTACTTTTGACGATAAAAGGAAATTTAAAAAATAATTACAATTTGTAATAGTACTGAAGTGGATGATAGATAAAATGGTTATAATGGGGTTGCCATATCAATACCCCTAAATATTAAAAGAATTAAAAAAAAAATTGTACTGGTTTAAATGTTAAGTTTTGCTACTGGTATTACGTGTATTCGAGTCCACAGAAGCTGCTTGCCTAATTGATTTTTCACCTCCGAATCTTACCGTTGAAGCTACAAACTTGACATTTTAGTAATTAATGCTTTTTATATTCTGGCCACTCATTTAGAAAGAATAAAAAAAAATAACCCTAAAGAGTTAAAATATAGACAAAAATTTTACCAAAAAAAACCGTGTCCAAGAACTGGACCTAATTGAAATTTAACCACACGGGAATCACCAGCTTTTAAACAAGTAACGAGTTATTTGAAAAACAGGACTGCGTCAATATCTGCCGTTTTTTTAAATTCATTGATGAACTAAAACAAAGATTTTTTAAATATTCTTATTTATCTTGTATCACTCTCATGACTAAGGCGAATCTATTGACACCACTTACATAAAAAATCGACAAGCCTATAGAAATTTTAGGCTTTAGGGTGTGAAAAAAGAACTCGAAAACATAACCCTCCTTCTTTTGCAGTCGGGTAATAAAAAAGAATCATCAAAATCGATTAAACACCAAAGGTATGAGGCAACAAGCACTAAAAAAAAAATACAGTGAATTGGGAACCTCCTTTGAAGTCGATAAAAAGATATATACGAATGGAAGTTTGTCAATTTTAAAGTTAGAAACACTAAATTATTTACGTAAGCTGCTGGTAATTATCACTACACATAAACATAATCTAAAGGACCTGTAAAAACCTTTAGTACTGCATAGTAACAAGCTCTACGCTGTACTGAAATATCTTTATATATATATATATATATATACATCGTCTAAACTCTGGCTAAAGTCTTTTTAAACGGCTGAATCGCATTTAGTGTTTTTTTTTGTCTGTTCCTGAGGAATCGAGTGGTTTAGATTCAAAATTCTGTAAAAAAAAAACAAAAAAGACTAATGTGTAGCTAATTGATTGTTTCGATCAGCCCTTCGAGGTCTTGTAATGAATTGAAATAATATTTCACATAAATAGAGTGCATTTACAATTGTTTTTACAATTTGAACTTTGGAGACCGTTTAGCCACTGCTGGCAGGTAAAAATGTTTTTAAATTGAATTTATAAACAATCTATATTGAATAATGATATCAACTTTAATTGTATAAAATTTCGTGGTCAATAATTTAAATAAATGTCTTCTTCTTCTTTTGATGAGATGGTAACCAGCTAATCAGCTATTTCTGCCAATATCAAGAGCTTAAAGTCTTTAAATTTCAAGTGTTCGAGTCTTCTAGTCTTCGTCGTGATGAAAATAATGATATAAGATATAAAAAATGTAGATGAGATGAAATGGGGATCATCTTTCGAAAAAACATGAAACGATCTCTCTTGATTAATGTCAAAATAAATAAATTTAACGAATAAAGTCACCTAATTAGTACTTAAATATTCAAAATAATTAATAGTAAGTCAAAAATGTTACATAATTTTAGTTTTATTCTCATTTACAGCTCGGAAATTCTTTTAGTGAATAATGTGACTTTTAAAGGCGCCATCTATTGAGACGGTTCCTGAAACGACACATTGGCAATTCCTTGATCCAATCAAAAATTTTATTATACTCTCTTATTGAGTAACAATTATTATGGTATAAAGTTGTCTTCGGAGTACATTCTCAAACCTCGGGTGGGTTTAGTTGTAGTGACTGATTAAGAACATCGAGTGTCGTGTGGGTGTCGTAAAAGTAGACAAGAGTGCAAACTATCGATAATATATTAAGTTCAATTTCAAACTTTCAAGAAAAGAGCGTACTCCTTCTTAAAACGCCGGCAACGTACTTGTGACGCCTCTGGAGTTGCGGGTGTCCATGGGCGGCGGTAATCGCTTACCATCAAGCGATACGTCTGCTCGTTTGCCTCCATAAAAAAAAAACTACGTAGGGCAATAGTACATCAAAGAGGATATAAATTACTATGCCAAACATATATGTCTATATATGTATCTTAGGCAAGGCCTTAAGCTCTTCAGTAGTGAATTATTAAAAGCTGATAATTATGATTCTTTTACTCTCTGTATTTTGGTAGATATATACAGATTGGTGTGTCTCTTATGTTTTTCTTTTTTAACTTGAAAGTTAATTCATTTTTAGACTATCGCACTCTGCTGTTAGCTCGTTCGAAAACCAATTAATAATGATAATTTTCTTTACTTAGTAAAAATGAAGTTGCTGCCGTTGTCTTCGCTTATATAATTTAAACTACTCAGCGGATTTCAATTCCGTTTTCAGCCGTAGATAGAGTGACTCAAAAGGAAGGATTATATGTATAACACATGCATATTATAGTATAGGAAATCTGTCAATTTCGAAGACTTCCGTGCGAAGCCGAGCCGCGTTGCTAATAAGTAATAACGCAAATCTTGTTGTAAAACTCACAGCTGATTATTTAATTAGACGCCATTTTGAATTGTGGATTCTGTTTAAAAAAAGAATCGACGTTTATAAGCTTATCTTTTCTTCTTCCATAGACTAAAGTGATCGATCTCTTTTGAGTCAATTGTGACAGCACGAAATATGACGTAGGTGGATACGTACCTATACTACGTATGTTTGATCTAATTATGTGTTTTTATCACTGACAGATGCCAAACCATAATTCTTGTGTCATAATATAAAAAATAACCTAATTAACAATTCTATCCTTTCTATATCTATGCTAATATTATTAAGTTGAAGAGGTCTGACTTGAAAAATACTTTCACTGTTAGATAGGTCAGTTACCGAGGAAGGCCACAGGCTATATATTATCACGCTACGGCCAGAAAGGGCAGGGTATCATTGTAATATGCAGCAAAAACGGCAGAAAATTATTCGATTTGAGAGCTTCCATCGTGTGTGCTACGTAAACACTTAAGTTTGACAAAAACAATGTATGAAGGAATTGTTCTAAAAAAAAAGTCCCCGACAGCATATGTCTTTTAAGGTTGGCTCACTATAACCTTTTTTATGGCAAACTTATTTGTTTACGCTGCTATAACATCTCGCTACAGGTAATAAAAGAGGCAGACGAGGTAGCGCGAGTAAGCCACCGTACTATAAGCCTTTTAAATCCTAATCTATCAATAACCGATATTATAGACTCATAAGTTTAACCGAATTTATGATTTTATGTAGGTCAAGTAAAAATACCCCTACGGGCATCGAACATCGACCTTTGAAATTAAGTCCGCCCTAATGCGTCACTCTTTCAGGGATTTTATCGATTTCGACATGGTTTTTTTTGCTAGAAAGGGACGCGTATATCGGCTGTTTCACACTCCAAAGTTCCAAATTAGGGTAACTGGTACTATTACCTTACTTGGTAGACGACACCTTAGTCAAATTAGTTACTTTTTTTCATCTGTCAAAACGGTAACCTTGTATGAAAAATGTTCTAAATACAAACTTGTGACGTCACTATTTTAAACTTTTCAATTGAGCAATATATTTCAATGTTTATTTGATTAAAATTTGTGATGGAAAGAGGAAAGCTATATTAATTATATATTTTCCGAGATGATTTGTAATATTCTTTTTATATTTTTTTAAATAAAAGAGACATTGTTATTAAGTACCTTAATTAAATATTATGTAGTTGAACTTTTGTATATTACACTGTACTTGTATGATTATTTTATGAGTACAGACCCATCTGTCTATACATATAAAATATTCATCAACGCCGAGCCTAAGCCGTTGGGATGAAAAACTTGAAATTTTAGCAGCTGACGCCATTTTATTATGAGCACCCACTAAAAAAGGTTTATTTGGAAATTTCAGTTCTAAGGGGATAAAGTAAGGGTTATGCGGTTAATAGCTAAAAATTATTTGATCCATAAAATATAGCTTAATTTTTATGACAGCTGTCATTAGTGTCATTTTAAAACTTCGATTGAAGTTTTAGTTTTGACGTTTCTTTTGTTTTTTTCTAAAGACGGTCCCCATTTCGTCTCACCAACATTTTATATTTTTTATCATTAATTTCATTACTTGAAGGCTCGAAGATTTAAGACTTGAGGACTTTACATACTTGACATTAGGAGAAATAGCTGTTTTAGGTGCAGGTTGCAATGCTTTTGTGATAAAACTGGCACATAAAGAATTAAAATATAAGTGATACAGAATAAAATGGCTTGTTTAAAGTTATTTCGTTTTCGTAGCCATCTATCACAAAGATAGACAGATATGTATCATAGAGATATCAAAGATATGTCAAAAGAATTGCTCATATCAATGGGCTTCAACAGTCCACTACGGATTTTCTTTGTTTTTTCGAAAGACTGTCCCATTTCATGTCATCCACATTTTTTATTATTAATTTTATCACAACGAAGACTTGAAGACTCAAAGACTTAGAATTGAAGACTTTAAATACTTGACATTGGCAGAAATATGTGATCCTGGTTGCCATCTCATCAAAAAAAGAAGAACTGTCACTACTAGACTTAGGCCTCTCTTCAGAAAGGCTAAAGATTTGTTCGTTTAGGGGTACTAGATAGATTTGTTCTGGATGGAAATCGGTTTAATTCATGATTCAGAATAAGTAACCATTAGACCCACAGGGCTATTGGTCTTTTTAAATTTAAGTTTCTATTATAAAGGAGAGAGTTATGGAGCTCGGCGTTTCTCTAAGGGATCGCATCAGAAACGAAGTGATCCGAATAAGAACCAGGTTCATTGACATCGCCCACAGGATTAGCAAGCTGAAATGGCAGTGGGCTGGCCACATTTGCCGAAGAACCGATAACCGTTGGGGTAAACGAGTTCTTGAGTGGAGACCGCGTATCAGCAAACGTAGTGTAGGACGTCCACAAGCCAGGTGGAGTCATGATTTGCGCAAGGCGGATTGCAGGAGCTGGACTGCGATAGGCTGATGATTACAAAGTACTAGTATGTCTTGTCTCTAGGAGGAAACAGTCTGGATGCCCTAATTATCTGTGTTCAACGATAAAGACATGTTTACTGTTATCTTGAAATGGTCTACGTCAAAGAAATATATGTATATATATATATGTCGCTATCATATCAACAACCTTGAACAGATCATTGCTGGACCCAGGCCTCTCCTCAGAAATGCGAAAGAGCCACGTTTCGGCACCTATAGGCGGGCTCGACCGGAGTGATACGACGGCCTCACAGAAAACCGATGTGGAACAGCACCTACTCTATGTTTCACCGAGCGAGTGAGGAAACCCCAATCTCTCCCCACCATTGCCCTCCCCATCCCCCAAGGGCCGGCAACGTACTTGTGAGCCGTATGGTGTTCGCCTACCATCAGGCTATACGTCAGCACGTTTTACCCCTATACGATAAAAAAAGGTTTTCATTCATTGTACCACTCTGGCCGAACGGGTTGGTTGCCAGCTGTGAGTGGGTCAGCGCTCGCAGTCAGTACACGATAGAACACAATCGAAAAATTTTAGTTGCAGGTCAAACAATTAATTTCAATATCCGAAAATAACGAATGTCTTTTATAATTATGTAATCGATATCGCTGATAGAAAGCTGGAATTGAGAATCCGAGGATCGAACCAAGTGGCGTGCAGAAGGGTAGTTGACTGTATCGTAAATACATACCGATGTCTACTTCATTAAAACGAATATTACAAAACATCTCGACAAATATAACTGTTGCAAGATTATCATTTCTATTACAAATTTTAACAAAATAAACATTGAAATATATTGCTCTATTGAGTAGTCTAAAACAGTGACGTCACAAGTTTGTATTTAGTACATTTCTCATACAAAGTTTTGACAGATGATAAATAGTTAAAATTCAAAATTTAAAAAACCCCCACGCAAGCTCTTAATCATACGCCAAAAACACCTTACATCATTTTTGAATAAAGCTGATACTCTGACACTGTAGGAGCGATATTAACAAAATGAACCTAAGAACCACCACAAGGAAATTGGCTTTCAAATGAAAAAAACTGCATCGAAATCGTTCTATCCATTTGAGAGGTACGATACACAGACAGATACACACCCACTGAATTCGACGTCTAAATTATAACACCCCTCTTTTGCGTCGGGGGTTAAAATGTTACTAATTTGCTAATTTGACTACGGTATCGACTGCCTTATCGGATAGGCCTATGTATTGGATTGCAGTAGGCTGATGATGAATCGATGTCGATATAATTATTTTATTGGGTTGTTCGGCTTCTAAGCACCCCGAAAACAGTCTTTGTATAGATTTTGATGCCTAGTACTTGTGTTGTGAGGTCTGACAACAGTCGCCCAACGTAACAAGTCGTTCCTAATTTGAAAAAAATCAATAACACTAGTTTTTTTAAACTTGAAATCCAATATGGCGTAATATTGGCTTAAAATATTAACATAGATACGGTGACACACATATTGTAGGTACCTATTCCATTTATGATAATCAATATATCACGACCAGCGATATTTTTCAATGTTGCCATATTAGATGCTATAAATTACATAATAAGTAAATATGCAGCGGTTTAAGAGTGCGGAGTGTGACCACACCTATTGATCACGAGCGTCGTGTCGTTTAAAGGAATAAAATACGCTGGTAACATCACTCCACAGAGGAGGAAAACTTGAAACCTATACTAACCTGTTTGCACAATCAAAATGGAGTAATAGAAAACCTCCTTTATAATATGGCCTATTTTGGCTTATTTAGCCTGTTGAAGATGTATATTATCGTTTTTCTGTGAGATAATCAGAAATTGTGTAAAAATGTAAAGTTAAAACATTTTTTAACAACAGAATGTTGTGTTTTGTAGTCCATGTTGTCAATCTTTGTATCCGTTTGTGAATAAACAAACAAACGAGGTAACAATGCGGCAAGGTATTGTATTACAGATTCGTGTGTATTGAAAAAAAAATGTTGTGTAAACTTTACAGACCTTAGATGAAGTAGTTGTAGACGAAGCAATCGGTCAGTGGTTTATTACAAATTTAAAATTTTGGCGCCTTTTTAGACAAATATGGCGGACATTTTTGAAGTGAGAACTTCTTTAGCCGCGTTGAGCACTTTATGGTAGGAGCAAAATTTTATCGGTCCGCGTCACCGACACCTTATGAAATTTCAAATTTTATACATTAATTTTACAAATAACATCCTAAGTTATAAGTTTTCACTTCTATCGGCAGTCTTTATAACTGCATTTTTTTATTTGTACGCTTGTGTAGAATTCAACAATGGAAGCCAACATACTCCCTGCAGCAAACAATGTAGTATGGCGTCCCACACTAAGGCGGCTTAGTAAGATGTTTTTTCACGCCTCGCTTAAAGGACCCGGGATCATAGTGGGAGGGAAACAAGTGTGCTGGTACTGAGTTCCAGGTTTTACTTGCTCGGCACAGGAAGAACCAAATCGTTTAGTTCGAGAGCGTATTTCTAGGGTACGTAAAGTTTGTCAAATCAAATTATTAATTAGTAATATATGTGGCTACATACAAGTCATCATCATCATCAACCCATAATGTCCCACTGCTGGGCTCGGGTCTCCTCTCAGGAGAGGGTTAAGGCCATACGTCCCCACGCTGGCCAAGTGCGGGTTGGGGACTGGCAAGACAACGTTGTGGCTACGTAATCTTACCGTTGGATGTTTTTAAGCCGCCCGAAGGCCTCCAACTAAGCTTCACGACTGTTATCCTATGATAACAACCGGGACCGACTGCTTAACGTGACCTCCGAATCACGGAGACGCTCATGGTAACATGCCACCAGCGGTCACCCATCCAGGTACTGACCGCGCCGTCGTTGCTTGCCCTCGCTGATTGTTTCTAATCACCGAGTGCAACTGGGCTATGAGCGCCTCATACAAGTGTTCATTACTTAATTATATACCATTTAGGTACGTCAATGAAAGGGACAACGCTCTACAAAGCCGAAATTAGCCGAATGTCTCTTTCTAGAGGCCGGTATGCATAATATCTTGCCCAGTACTGTACGCAGCGCACGAAATGGAAAAAAAGCAATAATTTTCTCTCGTTTTTGGAACATGTTTCATTGATACTCCGCTTCTTTTGGTTGTAGCGTGATCATATATAGCTTTACAGTGCTGAGGATCATACGGTCGTGTGTGAGATGTTTTAAACGTGCTTAATTGAAATAAATATAGGTGTCCCTTCGTAACGCTCTGGACGATATTTATTATAATTACTACAAGTAAACTGGGTCAATATGTATGGATTCCGGGCTCTAGTGCTCCAGCTTTTTCTAGGTCACCCAGAACCAGAGGTGTTCGATATACAGGGCGCTGGGATTTGCTCCGGGACGCGTTGAAAATCTATCGTTAACTCGAAGCGAATGAAAAATTAATATAAGCTTTTTTGTCTTACATTAGTTATAAATTAATGCATTCGTTCTACCCCTATTTTTTAATATTCGAAAATGAGTTACCAGGAAAGGTATTTTAGAAATTTCTTTCTAAATAGGGTAAAATAATTTGTATATTTTATTGTACTGAAATTAAATAATATTGAAAGCATATTGTGTTTTCGTAACATGTTTAATTGCAGAAGAAGTATGTGTATTTAGTACACAAAGCTTAAGGATCCAACTACCCGTAACGTATTTTAATGGCCCGGCTCGACCGGAGTGATACCACGATACCACGGCCTCACAGAAAACCGGTGTAAAACAGTGCTTGCGCTGTGTTTCACTGAGTGAGTCAGGATACCGGAGGCCCATACTCCAACCTCCCCTCATTTCTATCTTCCTCCCCATCCCCCAAAGCACGGCAACGCAGTTGTAACGCTTTTGGTGTTGCAGATGTTAATGAGCGCCGGTAATCGCTTACCGTCAGGCGATACGTCTGCTCGTGTTTGCATGACAACTTCACGTTCTCTCTAAGGTACAGAGGGCCCTCATTATTACAGAAAAGGACACCAATCAAGGACTGCCCTAATAAAGATTATTGAACGTGTTAAGCTAAGCTGTAACGCTGCATTGTTGCATTGTCCACAATCCCAATGAGTATGGTGATTATCACTCTTGGATTCTGCTCATGCTTTCCATCAGGCAGAGTAGAGTCAGTTTGGCAGGTTCATTTTTTTTCTTTTTTTATATTTATGCTCATCACTTCGGGAGGCTCTTAAGCAATATATATTTTATGTTTATATCATCATCATTAGCCTATCGTAGTCTACTACTGGACATAAGCCTCTCCAATTGCACGCCACTGGGTTTGACCCTCAGCTTCTCGCATCAAGCTCCTGCCAGCCGTCTTACGCAAATCATCACTCCACCTAACCTTTGGACGACCTCTACGATTGCCGAGGTGAGGACTCTGCTCAAGAGCCCGTTTACCCCAATGGTTATCGGTTCTACAACACGGTCAGGCCACTGCCACTTCAGCTTGCTAATCCTGTGGGCTATGTCGATGATTTTGATTCTTAGTCATTGTTTTATAAACTAACCAAACGGTTTTTATGAAACTTAGTATGCAGGAGGTTTTATTTTTGAAAAACTTGAATGCTAGGCGTACAAAATATGTATATTGACTGCCTCGGTGGCGCAGCGGTAGAGTATGCGACTGCTGTTCTTGAGGTCTCGGGTTCGATTCCCGAGTCGGATCAAATGTTTGTATGATCTACAAATGTTTGTTTCGGAGTTTGGGTGTTTTCTATGTATGATATGTATGTATTTAAAAAAAAAAGTATATATGTATTTATATCAGTTGTCTAGTACCCATAATACAAGCTCTGTTTGGTTTGGTGCTAGATGGGGTTGTGTGTTAGATGTCCGAAATATTTATTTATTTATAATATTTTACTTAAATATACATAGAAAAGAAGCCACTGAGCCACGAGTCCCTCTCAATTACAAGACGTTCAATAAATAATAAAACACATAATCTCAACTATAATTACCAAATCATACAGCTAATGTTAGCCTCCCCTGTTCTATAAACTGATTCAAGGCTCCTCTGACCTACATTCCGCCCGCAGTGCGGCGCCCTCAATGTAGCCACGCTGAAAAATTTATACCATTTATTACTTGGCAAGTTTTCGGCACAGGTTTTGGACGGACTCTTTGGTGATCTTTATAAATTACAGTTATGTCTTTTTAACCTCGGTGTGGCGATTTTGTTAAAAGGCTACTTAATTATTTCAATATTATAACTAGAACTTAACTTAGAGGGTTGACTGAATTCGCTTACGTTTTAAATAAGGCATATAAGTATAGTCTTGCTGTACAGAATTCTTAAGATTCGAAAAATTGTTTTCATTTATTTTTTTGTATTATGCTGTATTTGTTTCTCATTTCTTCATGTAATGGGCCATGGAAGTATGGCACAATACAGCAAGTTTTTAAAATATATGTTTCGTACATTCTAATTTCGAATAAGGCGCCATACTATGAATACATTGTTAATTTAATTCTAACATATTTTCTTTTTATAATTCTTGTATTGTCTAGATTTGAATCAATTAAATTCATTTAATTGTTTTACATGTTATTGATTAAATTATGTTTTAATTTATTTCTACATTGAATAAATAATAATAATAAGTTATGATACTATAAACTTCTTCACGCTTAACGGCGTTGAACGAAAGTAAATAACATCTGTTTTAATGTAAACAATTGTGTCCTTTTGAAATATTTCAACGATAAAAGACAAACAATTTTAATATCCATACTAATATTATAAATTCTAATGTAACTCTGTCTGTCCGTTACGCTTTGTCGCGGCTAAAACGCTACACCGGTTTCAAAGATTTTGACTTGAAAATGCTTTAAGTCTTGAGGTGTGATATAGGCTATTTTTTTTACGCTATGATCGACGTATACGCGAACAGAGCTACAAGCAAGCTAATTTTAACGCTATGATCGACGTATACGCCAACAGAGCTACAAGCAAGCTACTTTTTAACGCTATGATCGACGTATACGCCAACAGAGCTACAAGCAAGTTACTTTTTAACTATATGATCGACGTATACGCCAACAGAGCTACAAGCAAGCTACTTTTTAACGCTATGATCGACGTATACGCGAGCAGAGCTACAAGCAAAAGCTTGTGTGAATAAAAATAACCTAGTTTAGGAATTAGTGACAGTATGTCACCCAATTTTCACAACTTTTTACCCCTCTTCATTAACCTCTTGGCATGTGGCGTATGAAAGTTGTAATTTATATTCGTAGCTTCTGCGTAGCACCAGCTCTTGAATAGACCCAGGGGAACAGTTGCTTGTGCTGCCAGTTGACAAGCCTACTTAAAACTAATATCGAAAAAAAAACTTCAGATTACAAAGTTTTGTGGTATTAATTTAATATTCGTACATATATATTTGTATTGCTTTGTGTCTTTTCATGAAAAAATGTACAGTAACCAAAGGAAAACCACAAGCAAAGCTATTTGCAGAACTCTGAAGCTAAGAGATCCATTATTAAAAAAGATCGTCAACACTACTGTTACATTTCACAATATGGCCGCCGCAACTCCGACTTTAGCTGCGCGCCAAAAGATCCTTGTCGCACTATACATAATGGATGCCTTAGTGCGACAATGACTCGCACTTAACCGATATTTTCTAAGGGTTGGCAGCACTGCGTCTCAAAAACCTTTATCACATAACCTATTAACCTCAAAATTTTATTATTACAACCCAAAATACCTCTAAGTAATTAATGCGCAAATTTTTTTGCTTCGTCACCGTCAGCCATTATTGAAGGTTATTTTACCGCCTCGCCTCATGACAGTGGCATTCCTTTATTATTCTGCTACATAAAGGCTTAGAGTCACACAGAGCAGGGAAAGGGTCTACCCTTTATATTCACCATTAACCAAAGTTTACTTGTTCTAACTTTGTATCTACAATTCATGAATGTTTCTGACAAAATTAACTACGGAACCGAGAATTTCTGATGATTTGAGCTAAAGTAACACTCTAGGACTAATATTGCCTGAGGTAATGGTATGTAAAGGCGGGTAAAATTGTATAACTCAAACAATGAAATTGTAATTAATACTACTAGTTCTGAGAGCGTTTGTTTCGGTTTTCACGGTAAACAGTAGCTTATGTATTATTGTCACCATGCTCGTAGACGTTGCACCATGATCACTGAAACTACAGCGGCATATTAAGATGCGCGTGCATCATTGAGTTTCCGTTCTCGCATTCACCAACGAAGCATGACACTCACGAAGTCCAAAGAAAACTTAAACTGTCTTGGAACCTGCAAAGAAATTAATCAGAATATAAATACGTAGGCGTCAGAGTGTAAGCCCAAATGGGCTTACGCTTTGCACTGTTTTTAGGCAGAATGTATATAGATATATAAAGTGTGTGTGGAATTCTGAATATTCTTTTTTCATTGTTGCGTGTGATTTCGTAATGACAGACGATTGTTTTTGTGTGACAGTCTAAAATGTGTATGTATGAAGATTTTCTCCAAAACAAGCGGCATGGAAAAGAAGGAAGGAAGAAAGAATATTTATATACTGACAAGGAGTTAAACGAGCACAAATAATTATTTTAACACGGGTTCTAGTTAAAAATAAGTTACCTTTATAAAACGATTGTAAATTTTATTTTCATTAAATCCAAATAAGTTAAAAACCGATTATCTTTAATCGTATTTACAACAACAATAAACCGTTATCGATTCCAGTGAATTATCGTCAAATCAGTTTTTTACAATATGGCTGATAATACAACAGATATTTAATTCCTTATGTTATTATGTACTGATTTAATACTACTTATATTTTACTCGCGGTCGTACCCGTGAGTATATGGGTTATGGCGGTATTAATAACAGTAGTTAGTTGTAACTAAAAAGCAGCCTATGTTGTTCCTCAAGAAGCAAAGCATCGTCATGACAAGATAATAATATAATGCAGCTTATTTTTTAAAACAGTATACTAATTTTGACATACACATCAACACTGACTTCCTTTCGAAAACTTTAAGCAAAGGAGCACTGGTAACAATTTCTACGGCCTAGGATATAATTTTATACCTAAATAAAATATTTTCTTGTATAAGCAGCAACAGTTTGATAAATAGATAATTCAAGGAATCAAAATACGAACTTAAGCATTTTTTTTTAAATGGATATAGTAAAATAAATTCTGAATTCAATTTAAACAAGGCCGTTTGAATACTTCGGTGATGTTATAATTATAAAAAAATAAAAATGTCAATTAGTGGCGGCAAAAATTGTGTGTAGTAATCATGAAAAATGAATTTATTGTGGAGAGATCGTTTTTTGTTTTTGCGAAAGACGGTCCCCATTTCATGTCATCCACATTTTTTATATTTTTTATCATGGATTCCATCACGACGAAGACTTGAAGACTCGAAGACTTAGAATTGAAGACTTGAAATACTTGACATTGACAGAAATAGCTGATCCGGCTGATCGCCATATCATCAAAATAAGAAGAATTTATTGTGGTATTCGAAGATTTTAAAATGTAAATGTTTGTAAGATCTATGGAAAAATAGTTAAAAATCTACACACAATACCTAGTTCAGCAATTTCTCCACCTTATCAGTGCATAGTTAGTATCCAAGGTTGACCGCCACACGGCCATATTGCTTTCGTCATCTCACGTGTAATATAACTGTCACGCTCTTTTCTATTATGTTAGACAGGGATGAATAGAGCTTTATGTGTTCGGTAAACCTGAAAACGTTCTGTTATTGACTTATTTTTTTCAGAGTCGTGTTAGTAAGTACTTGTAAAGCCTCATAGATATTAAATAAAGTAAGAGTATTCTAAACTTATATAGCATTTATATTTTTAAACTAATTGATTTAACAATAGTGAGTAAAGTCGTTTACTCTCTGAAAGAGGATGTAGTTTGAAAGACTTGCTACTAGCTGACGAGGATGCTTCCCACTTTGATCCCGGGTCTATAAAAGGGGCGTGACGGCGTGACAAAGCATTTCACTAGGCCGATATAATGCGGGTCGCCATTTTATATGGTCTGCATTTGCAAGGACGATGGTGGCCTCCACTATTGAATTGTACTGAGTGAAGTGATTTTTGAAGATAGAATAAAAAAAAGTAGTGTCACATATTTAAAAAGAAAACGGTTATGAAAAGTTAAAAAGTTTTTATTAAAATAAATTATATCATAAACTGAAAAAATAAACAGTTAATTATAAAAGGGTGTCGTTAAAAGCACCAATCAATATTTTTATAACTCATTAATACATTTAAAAAAAGAACACGTATATTTAATGTTTTTATTTAATGCCAGACCATTATTAGTCTTCAAATGTAAACCAAACACAATTCTACCAAAATGGTAGGAATGAGTTAACTGTCAATTGATTTACTACCATTGCGGATAGCCATTGCGGCCAGCAGATATATAGTGCTGCAGCAGGCGCTGCATTGCCGGTTTAGCAATAAGTATTGCTGAATGTTGTTCGGTTGAACATTATAGGTTAATATAAGATTCTTTAATGGATACAAATATGGAACATCATAGAGATCTCAGGGCAAATTTTCCGTTCTTTATATTTCACCTACTAAATTCGGCATTCTAATATACAATAATAATTTTATTATATGGATCAACAACAATCAAGAATAACAAGTGTTTTATGGTGTCCAATTTTTTTTAATTTTTATTGTTTAAATATTTTATTTTATGTAGAAATGGTAACCAGCTTATCAGCTATTTCTGCCAATGTCAAGTATTAAAAGTCTTTAATTCCTCGAGTCTTCAAGTCTTAGTCGTGGTGAAAATAATGATAAAAACTATAAAAAAATGTTTTTTATAGTTTTTATAGTCTTTAGAAATAACAAAAAACGATCTCCTAAACATCTTTTGTCAATTAAAGTGTAGGTAATAGAGTTATAGAAATACATATATTGGACATTTATTTGTCAATATTTGATCCACTCTATTTCGATTGCATCTCAAAAGGAATTGATTTTAGTCTTACATTGACTACACAGTTGGCCTAATGGTTTCAGTGGTCGCCACAACGCTTCCTCCTGCGCCAAGTGTTGTGGGTTCAAATCCTGCATGGAACAACACTTTGTGTGATCCATAAATTGTTGTTCTAAGTCTGGGTGTACTTTGTGTCCGTTTCATGTATGTTTGTAAAGATCCCCGCGACACAGGAATTTATATGCCTAAGGCGGGAGGAGTTTCTTAAAACAAAAAAAAAATAGAAGAAAATAGTCATTTTTACAACATTTTTCACCTATATCAGGCTCCTTTTGGTTGGAGCGTAATGTTACATAGCACGCCTTCCTCGATAAATGAAATATCGAAAACGAACTAGCACTTCTTAAGATGTGCGTTAACGTTCAAAGAAATGAGGAACTCTTCTCCCTTTACGTTAGTTATTTTAACGCAAAATCGGCTGAACGAATTTGGATAAAATTTAGCACAGATATACGTGTAGATTACCATCGTTTTTATCTCGAAACAAGTTGTTCACGTCGGATAAGCAAGGTTTAGTATTAAATGGGAGTAATAACTCGAGGCGCAGCTAATCTTTACTTGTTGTCTGTTCGCTTAGATATTTTATTGCAGTTTTCAGCAAAAGATAGAGTTATTTAAAAGAAAGATTTGTATGTATAATTAACTATATATAAAAGAGGAAGGTGACTGACTGACTCAGATAGAATAGAATAGAATAGAATACACTTTATTGTACAACAGATATAACAGTTTACATAAATATATAGTTTACATAATACATCAATTGAATCACCGTGTACAAATCATCAGAGATCAACTCACAGTCCAAACCGCTGAGCCTAAAATACTAAAATTTTGCATGTAGGTTCTTTATATAACGTAAGTGACCACTAAGAAAGGAATATTGGAAATGAAAACCCCTAAGGAGGTAAAATATAGGACGAAAATATCAACGTACTAGTAAAGCAAATCCGAGAATTATCGAGCGAAGCCGGGTCGCCTGCTTAAATATATATATTAATTTCAATTTTCTCCGTGGGAGATACCATGGCCTCGTAGAAACAGCGCTGTAGCCTGCATTGCGTTTCACCGAGTGAGTGAGGATACCCCCTGTCCCATCCCCCAAGGCCGGCAACGCACTTGTGACGCCTCTGGTGTTGCTGGTGATATTGGGCGGATGTAATCGCTTACTATCAGGCGATTCGTATGCTCGTTTGCCCCTTATTCCATAAAAAGAATATATTAGCGTAAAAAGTGCGTAAAAAAGGAAATGTTAGTAATGTTTATATTACGCATATTTTTGTATTCACTTGATAGAGCGTTCTCCAAACTATATGATAACGATATTTACCGAACGTTGTATCATAGTAACGATAACCTACTTCGAATCTCGTTGATTTTGGTACAAACAAACCGAACAACGTGAGCTGTGACATAAATATAATAGCTGTTGCGCGCGCCTTTGCTCGCGTGGATGTTTATTATATGTATCTATTAAACAGGTGTCAGCATGTATGAATAAGGCATTCATGTTTTGAAATGTATTTATTTTTCAATCAATAACCCATTAATAAGGACTTTCATACGCTCGTAGACTTTAGAAGTAGAATCCCCATAAATGTTGATATGAGTATTTATTTATTCGTAATGAACCTTTCCCTTCATCGCGTGGAGCCTTATGAGAAGAATACTGGCAAAGAAACTCATGACCTCACAGCGTCTGCGTTGTGTTTCGCTGAGTGTGTGTGGATACCAGAGGCCCACACCCCAACCCTTTTCCCCATCCCCCTTTCTATCCTCCAAAGACCAGCAACGCACTCGTGACGCCTCTGGTGTTGCGGATGTCCATGGGCGGCGGTAATCGCTTACCATAAGGCGATACGTCTGCTCGTTTACCAGCTATTCATAAAAAAAATTAAAAGCCTGAGATTCGCGGCGATAATATCGTCGTGTCGTTTCTACACCTACACTTGGCGATTCTGTAACGATACGCTGAAATAATAATATTTTGTGTGGCGACTTCCACATAGAGCGCAACAGAAATATATAGTATAGCGCTATCAACTGAAGATACGTCAAACTATGAAGTAACGGAGGAAACGAAGAAACTACCAATCCTGAATCGCGCAATAGATGTTCTCGCACCGATTATCTTATATACAACATCTCAACATCAACGGTGGGGCCATAGCCCGCCAGGCACGATCACCTCGCCTGGTCGGAGGATCCTCCCTTTGTGTTGGAGGAACGTGTGACCCGTTCCACGGAACTCCACTCTCCTTCGCTTTACTCGTGGAAATTATCCGACGATAGAAACGGCAGATACATCGGAGATTCTATCGCCTGTGGAAACAGCCCAATAGGCTCTACTGCGAATGGAAGTACATCTTCCCAAACTCGCAAGCGCTAGATCCACTAGTGGAGCATAAAGAGAAATGAAAGCATTGTGGAATCCACCCGACCAATATTGGATCATTGGACATTGAACTTCAGCATGCTGTTCGATCCACCAGTGGATCGATATGATGGATCGATCGATCGATGGATAGATAGACATAGGTTTAAGTGGTAAGCGATCAGGAAGCGATACCACGCTATATAGACGGGTTGTTATAAGGTTAGTGTCAAGTGGTCCATCTCTTTGCAGTGCTGTTGTCCTGGTAGTTTGATACCTAAGTCGGTTCTTACGACACTCACGGGGTGAATAGGAAATACGGAATAAATTTAACGTGCCAATCACCTAAGAAACAAGTCGTAAAGATACGAAACACGTAATGAGCTCAGTTTATCGTTCGTTCACCTGATATGAATGCAAATTTTGTTCGTGCTGTGGCAGAATTAACAGAATATTTGGACAGGTTATTGGAAAAGCGATAAAAACGGAATTTACGTTGAAAAATAATTTACAGCGAATGTTAGGTAAAATATAAGCTCATTATATTTTTAGTTTTATATATAATCAAAGTCTCTGAGCGTACTTTGGAGAGGGCTAGACTCGACGTTTCTCTAAGGGATCGCATCAGAAATAAAGTGATCCGGCAGAGAACGAAGGTCATCGACACAGTCCTCAGAATTAGCAAGCTGAAGTGGCAGTGGGCTGGCCATATTAGCCGCAGAACTGATAACTGTTAGGATAAACGGGTTCTTGAGTGGAGATTGCATCTCGGCAAACGTAGTGTGGGACGTCCACGGCCCAGGTGGAGTGATGATCTACGCAAGACGGCTGGAAGTAGGCTTAAATCCGATCCCAACCTAGTTTGGTACACAAGTAATAAATTATAAAAAACCCGTTTTGTTGTTGTTTTTTTTAAATTTTGATTACCCCAGTGTCACTCTTTATTGACACCACTCACATAAAAATATGACAAGCCCTTTAGGCTTTAGGACGTGCCAAAGAAATATACATTTATTAATTACACATACTTTCAAAAAACATAACCCTCCTAGCGCAGTCGAGTAAAAAGACGCTGAGAAAAAATTCTAATAAAAATCACAACTCTCGTTTTACAATAAACCAAATAATATATAACTAAATACATATATTTACAGAACCTGAATCTCTTCACTCTATCTTTATGGTAAAGAAACCATATTGATATGTCATGAGCTGTCAAAACGTATCCATAGATAAGATTAAATATCGATTTTGGGTTGCTAGCAGAAATAATTTAGGAGATTTTCTGTTGCGGATATATTTCGACGTACTAATTAATATTCAATAAACAGGGTCTAATAGTACATCATTAGACACAGGTATTTTATTAGAAAGAAGGTTACGGCGCACTTTATGACCAGACGATTTGGTTTAGGTCTTGTATAAAGATTTCTTTCTCTATTGCAGTTCTATTGTTCAGTATAATGTGCTCCCTTAGTCAATGTTTTTTTTTACCTGTGGAAACGCCCTCGGGCCTTCACCCCACCGGGGTTTGCGGCGGGGCGTTGTGTCGGAATCGAACAGCGCCTGAAACGGGAAGGATCCGGGAACCGTTTTCTTACGCCATCCATGTTATCGACGAGATTTGCCGGTACGTCGGTAACCGTGCTAAAAAGTAGCCTATGTCCTTTTTAAAGAATCAAAGATTTTCCAAGCCTAATTTCATTGAATACACAGACAGACACAGTTGCTTTTGAATTAATGATATACTGGCAACCCTACCCGGCTTCACATGGATTCATTACGGAAAATATAATACAGCCTATGCTACCTTGAGATATGCAGCTTAATTCTTTCCGACATCTTGTACAAATTTCGTTTTATTTTAGTCAATATACTTAAAAAATATACAAATTATAAACGAAAACCTTCTTTGAGAATCACTCTATTGGTAAAAACCGCATAAAAATCCGCAGCAGCTTTTGAGTTTATCGCTGACAGACAGATAGACGGATACGGCGGGAGACTTTGTTTTATAATAAGTATTGATGCCTAGTGATAGTAAGTATCTGTATAAATATAGATAAATGAGACCCATACCCAGAAAAATATGTTTTAATAGTCAAGGGTCCGAATCAAACAAATGCCCTGTGCCTCAGCTGTTAGGATCGTCAATAGAGACCAATAAGCCAGTTGTCTTTTGGTTCCATAGACAACGTTTATGTTTAATGTCTTCTTAACCTTTATTATGCCCGAGAATTGGGGTCGGCTACTAGTCCCACCGGTTTTACCTGAACATCAGTTTTTACACGGAGCGACTGGCATCGGACTCCCGCTACCCTGAGGGTGAACTGAATTCGAAGGTCGAACTAGTTGTCAGAATATTTAAGGGCACTGACTTCCTGAGAACGATTGCCATAGATGTTCATGACAACCGGGACCGATGGCTTAACGTGATCTCCGAGGCACGGGCGGGAAACACCGCCATATTCCATACTCCGGGCTGCTATTAAGGCTTTCTTGTAAGAAAACCTCAACAGCAGTCCGACTCAGGAATCTGCATAAATAACGTTTATA
The DNA here is from genome assembly GCA_003709505.1 of Hyphantria cunea. Classification (NCBI taxonomy): domain Eukaryota; kingdom Metazoa; phylum Arthropoda; class Insecta; order Lepidoptera; family Erebidae; genus Hyphantria; species Hyphantria cunea. The sequence continues at coordinate 171,192 of PKRV01000144.1, read as the reverse complement.
TGTCAGAATTACAACCGAAACCTGCATGTTTACTTTTTAAATATATCCATAATCTTATCTCTTATCTGTGGCCTCATATCTGCGCTCAGATGATCTCTGAGGCAATAACAAGTGTCTTTTTTTAATACAAATACCTATTTTTAACTCTTTCTTCTAAAACGCGTCTATGATCATTACTCATTAAATAAGAAAAATAAAAAAAACATATAACCAGTCTACGCTCAAAATTTAAAAGACTCGAAAGATACGAGGTTCATTATTCACGTTTATGTTTGTTAAATAAAAAATACAGTCGAATTAAGAACCTCCTTCTTTTTTGAAGGTTAAAAATAATGAATACTATTTGATTCAAAAGCAACAAATACCGCGGGGCAAGTCAATATTGAGGATTTTTTTGTACATGGAACGACTGTGAACTTACCAGCAGGCGACGCCTGATGTTTGCCCCCCTGTGCCACGCTAGTTTTTCTTTTCCTTTAGAAGTAACAATCGTGAAGATATTCTACACCTAAGTAAACAGAGTGAAAAAAGTTATTCAACCAAAGACAAGATATAAGCTCAGTTGTACTTAAGTTCCGTAAAATTGGATGACAACCTTTTTACTTAAACTGTTAAATTACGCGTGAAGAGATGACTTAAATGTGTTATTATCTATGCTTAGCTGTGGGTTCGAACCTCAACCATTACACTACCGAGTGAACAAAAGATGCCATTTATCTCAGAGAAACCATTTTTATTTTATGAGACAAGTTTAAAATGAAAATATAAAAAAATAACACTTCGATGTTTGTATGAAAAAAACAATGTTCAAAGTTACCCCTTTAGAAAAATCGATTGCAATAGTAGGTCACCAGTGCATACACTGAAATAGCAAGCAGAAAAAAGTAAAAGAACCATACGAAACGACAGTCTCCAAGCTACGGATAAAAAATAACACATGCCGTCGTCTATGCTTCGTTTTCGCGCCGCGCTGTTCCATTTTCAAGAAAGCTAACCCAATTCTGTTCTCCGATTAGCTGCATTGTGCATTATTGGTTTTTAACAAAGACAAAAAGAAACTCAGCCATTTTGAAAATCATTTACGCGGCAAAATTTATAACAACTGTTACCTAATTGAATTAATACGTAATCATTACATTTTCCTGCTATTTAATTGTGTTAGTCAGTTAGTTCGATAAAACAGTTTAAACTGTTAATTAGTTTAAGCGTATTTTCTGTATTTATAAGTGATAAATTGAGTTTAATTGGTATATCACTATTTCCCGCCATTGGCGTCGCTTTGTCCTAATATACTACGCTGGCTGGACGGGTTCGTATTGGGTTTGTGTCGAGGGCGACCCATGTCGTGCGGCGTTCCGCGGGTGTCTGTCCTTGGACCACTCCTGTGGAACGTGGGGTACGACTGGGTCCTTCGAGAGCGTCTCCCCCCTGGGCTGGGCGTAATTTGTTACACATTGGTCACAGCCCGGGGAGCGAACTTCCAGGAGGCGGCGTGCCTAGCCATCAGATGTGTCTCTCTGGTGGTCGGGCGCATCGAGGCGCTGGGCTTTTGGGTGGCCCTGGATAAGACGGAGGCCCTGCTATTTCATGCCACTATGGTTCGGTAGTCATCACGGCTGGAGGCTCCACGTACTGACTTCGCCACCGTAGAGGCGCTCCAGCCGGTCATACTCAAGTGGGCAGGGTGGCAGCACGGGACCCTTTCCTTCCGACTGACGCAGGTGCTTTTCGAGCACGGTTGCTTCGGGAAGTACCTGCACTCGGTCGCCAGGAGGGAATTGAGTCCCGCCCGCCACCACTGCGACTGCAGTGAGGTCTAGGCCCAGCACACGCTGGCGGTGTGCCCCGCTTTGGCACTGCAGCATCGGGCTCTCACTGCAGTCATCGGAGGAGATCTTTCGCTGCCGGTCGTCGTTTGCACCATGGCTGGTGGCGAGAGCAGTTTTACCACGGTCGCGATCTTCTACGAGGAAGTCATCTCGCGGAAGGAGGTGGCGGAGAAGGCCTAGGAGGACGGNGCGACTGCAGTGAGGTCTAGGCCCAGCACACGCTGGCGGTGTGCCCCGCTTTGGCACTGCAGCATCGGGCTCTCACTGCAGTCATCGGAGGAGATCTTTCGCTGCCGGTCGTCGTTTGCACCATGGCTGGTGGCGAGAGCAGTTTTACCACGGTCGCGATCTTCTACGAGGAAGTCATCTCGCGGAAGGAGGTGGCGGAGAAGGCCTAGGAGGACGGTCTCCACTCGGACCCGATCCGCCGCCGGCGAACCGGGCGTCGGAGGCGCGCCTTCCAGCGCTTCATGCCGCACTGCGTGTGGCCGCGGATGGGCGGGACGGGTTTTCCCCTCCATCCGCTTCACAGGCCAGCCGCGAAGAGGCGGTGTTGCGCGCATGCCGTACGTCGCCTTAATTGACAGCAGACGGTGCCCGCTTCAGTGCGGGCTGGCACCGGGAAGGCTCCGGATGGCATAAGAAAGCGGTTCCCGGATCCCTCCTGCCGCAGGCGCAGGGTGGCACACCATGTGGTTTTAGTCGGTTCGATTCCGACACACCGTCCAGCCGTAAACCCCGGTGGGGTGACAGCCCGAGGACATTTCCGCACGTACAAAAAAATGGGTTTGTGTTGAGAGTTCCTTCTCTTCGCAGTGCTGTTGTCCTGGTAGTTTGCTATCTCAGTCGGGTCTTACGACACTCACGGGGTGAATTAGGGTGGTGACACTTCATCATGGAACAGTTAACCAAATGATACAAACCTTGGTTTGTTTAAATCGATACCTACTCGTTGACAATATCTATCGCTCGTGACAGAGTGGGCGATAAGATCGAATTTCCTTATGATAATGGACGTTTTGTGTTACATTGTGGTGCAAAATACAACTGTTTAGGTATATTATTTTGTGTTTGCTATAACTATTATAGCTAGGATTTATTTCTAGTAAATGAAGAGTTAATTTGTATTTTCTTTTTATCTAATTACGGCGAAGCCAAAAGGAACAATAAGGGTTTTGGCAATACTGATTGAGGTGTTGATAGATTAGATTTGCCATAGCACGTCGTTTGACTTCTTTTTCTATCTATCTTCTCTACTTCATCATCATCATCATCATCAGCCTATCGTAGTCCACTGTTGGACATAGGCCTCTCCAATTTCACGCCGTGGCTAATGGTCATCGATCTATGGCTTCTCGCATCCAGCTCCTGATAGCCGTCTTGCGCAAATCATCGCTCCACCTGGCCTGTGGACGTCCTACACTACGTTTGTCGAGACGCGGTCTCCACTCAAGAACTCGTTTACCCCAACGGTTATCGGTTCTTCGGCAAATGTGGCCAGCCCACTGCCACTTCAGCTTGCTAATCCTGTGGGCTAAGTCGATGACCCTGGTGCTTTGTCGGATCACCTCGATTCTGATGCGATCCCTTAGAGAAAAGTCGAGCATAGCCCTCGCTGAGCGACTTTGAACTTATAGACCAGTCGAACCGTAAGTGTCCACGTTTCGGCTCCGTATGTCATGACTATCTTCTCTACTTATAATGTCAGAAGTACAATCGAATTCTGCCTACTTACTTTTTAAATATATCTATAATCTTATCGCTCTTATCTTTGGCCTCATATCTGCGCTTAGGTGATCTCTGAGGCTGGGTAGATGAGGGGGAGGGGTATGAACCTCCGGTATCCCCATCCCCTCGGTGAGACTGCGCAGGCGCTGTTTCACACCGGTTTCTGTGAGACCGTGGTATCACTTCGGTCCAACCAGCCCATTCGTGCCTAAGCGTGGCTCTCCCTCGGTAAGATTCCCCCCTTCATTTTTACTGCACCCTTAGACATCTATATTTAAACATATGATCCTGCCAAAGTGACTCTACTGTTCCTGATGGAAAGCAATGGCAAATTCCAGGAGTGGTGGCCACCATACTCATTTGGGAATGTGGACAATGCAATAATACAGCATGGTGACTTTAACTATGGCAGCCTACTGAGATACATGATGGCCTACAACTCAAAAGGGATAAGAATGAAAACCCTTTAAGTGCCCCTTTTTTTTGTGCGCACATCCCCTCTGTTACCACCGATTGGTGGTTATGTCGGACTCGAACCGACTAAAAAATAGCACACCATCTCGGATACTAGAAGCCGGGGAACCAGGTGTACCCTCGGAAGGAAATCCCTGGAACCCCGACGTGCTTCGGGCCACCCACTGTTTGTTTTTTTATGGTATAAGGAGCAAACGAGCAGACGTATCGCCTGATGGTAAGCGATTACTGCCGCCCATGGACACCCGTAACACCAGAGGTGTCATAAGTGCGTTGCCGGTCTTGGGGGATAGGCCTCCGGTATCCTCACTTACTCGATGAAACACGGCATAAGCGCTGTTTCACACCGGTTTTCTGTGAGGCCGTGGTATCACTCCGGTCGAGCTGGCCCATTCATGCCCAAGCGTGGCTCTCCCTCGGTAATAACTTGTAGCTGTACCCTTTTAGTACCCTAAGAATTACACCATCTTTAGTTCAACCAGCTTTAGTCAAACTAAGTATAATTTAACAATAATATCACACAACTAGCTTTTACCCGCGACTTTGGTTGAGCAAAACATTTCATGCAAACTTTTATCCCGTAATTTTCCTCTTTCTATCCCTTGTGGCATTTTGAAAAATACTAAAATACATATTCTATTGCTTTAACAATTTAATTGTTTAAAAATATAGTGATATTTTTAAACAATTTTAAGCAAATCCATCACAGGTTTAAAAAAATTCATACAAATTTTCATCCCCTATTTAACCTCTTTAGGAGTGGAATTACCAAAATTCCTTTCTTAATGCTCACTTACGTTACATATAAAGAACCCCATAGAAGCCGATTTTCAAAAAAATGCTCAAAGAAGATTACCTATCTTAAAATTATTTAAATTAAAATTATTTAAGTTTTGATTTGCCTAAAATTTTTTTTTTCATTATTATTTTTTTCATTCATTTATATCGAAAGTGTAGATATTGTATATATTTATGTATTTATTTGATTGCATTAATTTGTAATCCTAAATCTTTTATTATTATTATTTATCTTAATTGAATGATTTCCTTTATTTATTTATTTTTTCACACCAAATCACCATTGAATTCGAATTTCTACAGTCAATTTTTCCATCCAAAGATTGCCTGTAAGATTTTGCTTCTTAGCGATAAGGCCGCCATTTGTACATGGTCGTTAATATGTTATGCTCCTGAATGTAAACTGTTTTAACTGGTGTCCAATAAAGTTTATTCTATTCTATAAAACAAACAAAAACAAACAACAACCCATAATGTCCCACTGCTGGGCTCGGGTCTCCTCTCAGGAGAGGGTTAAGGCCATACGTCCCCACGCTGGCCAAGTGCGGGTTGGGGACTGGCAAGAATACGTTGTGTTTACGTAAACCTTGCCGTTGGATGTTTTTAAGCCGCCCGAAGGCCTCCAACTAAGCTTCACGACTGTTATCGTATGATTACAACCGGGACCGACTGCTTAACGTGACCTCCGAATCACGGAGACGCTCATGGTAACATGCCACCAGCGGTCACCCATCCAGGTACTGACCGCGCCATCGTTGCTTACCCTCGATGATTGTTTCTAATCACCAAGTGCAACTGGGCTATGAGCGCCTCTATTCTATTCTATTCTCTTCTAATAGAAATTCTACATGCAAAATTTCAGGATTCTAGGCTCAGCGGTTTGGGCTGAGCGTTGATCTCTGGGTATCTTAGTCAGTCAGCCACCTTCCTCTTTTCTATATACCGATGTCGCTCCTTTTCCTTTAGCGATTACGAATTTAATCACTAACTACAGTAGCGCAGTGGTAGCATACGCGACTTCTGTCCATGAGGTCTCGGGTTCGAATCCTGGGTCGGACCAAGTGTTTGTAAGATCTGCAAATATTTGTTTCGGAGTTTGGGTGTTTTCTATGTATGATATGTATGTATTTACAAAAAAAGTATATATGTATTCATATCAGTTGTCTAGTACTCAAAATACAAGCTCCGCTTAGTTTGGGACTAGATGGCGTTGTGTGTTAGATGTCTGAAATTTTTATTTATTACTCGCGTGTCGTCGCAAAGATCATTAAATATTAAATTACGACGCTAACTTATTACAACTTAAATTATGTTTATTATTACTAGCTGTGCCCCGCGGTGTTGTCCGCGGTTGTTGGTTAGTTATTCACATAATTTTATTAACCCCCGATGCAAAAATATAGGTGTCATAAGTTTGACGTTGATGTCCGTCATCATAGCTCTGAAACGGATGGACTGTTTTCGATGTGGTTTTATTCATTTGAAAGCTAGTTTCCTTGCGGTGGTTCTTAGATATGTTTGGTGCTATTTAAGTGTATCAGCTCTTTTCACAAAATGATGTAAGGCATTTTTAGCGTATAATTACTCGATTAAGTGCTTGCGTAGGGGGTTTTATTTATTAATTTTGTACATCGTATAATGACATCGGTGTAATTAAGTTCGTCGATGACGGCCTTCTTCTCACTCATTAAATTTACTACACTTTTTTTATGAAATAGGGGGCAAACGACTAAACGTACCGCCGGATGGTAAGCGATTACCGCCACCCATGGACACCCGCAATACCAGAAGCGTCACAAGTGCGTTGCTGGCCTTTTAGGAATTACGCTCTTTTCTTGAAGGTTTGAAGATCGTATTGATCCGGGAATACCGGAGGCGACAGTTCATTCCACAGTTTTGTTATGCGAGGCAGAAAGTGCCTGGAAAAGAGTACTTATTACACAATAAAGTTTATACTCCAACTTACTAATCCTTAAGACTATTTATTTTAGTATTCCGTAAATATCGTATCCTTAAACATTCTTTTTTATACTAATAATGATAGGTCGCGTCGATGGATACCAGTGTCCAATAGTTCTGAAAATAATATTTGATCTATCAGGAAACGGAAGTATCGTTGACAGACAGTTTCTTTAATGACGAGTAGTGACGGGTACTCGTAACTGTCAAAGTGCAAATATAATAAATATAGAAATATCTTCTTTCGTGGGAGAGCCACGCTTTGGCATGAATGGGCCGGCTCGACCGGAGTGATACCACGGCCTCACAGAAAACCGGTGTGAAACACCGCTGTGTTTCACCTAGTGGGTTAGGATACCGGAGGTCCATACCCCAACCCCTCTCCACATCCCCATCCTCACAGCGTACGGCAACGCACTTGTGACTACTATGATATTCGATTCGATTCGCGGCGGTAATCGATTACAATCAGGTGATACGTCTACTTGTTCGCCCCCAATTTCATTAAAAAAGTGTGGTATGTTTAGTGAGTTACACAATTTCTACACCGTCCAATGGTTCACTGAAAAAGAATGTAGAGGGCCGACAATGGCTAACTTAATTACGCCTATGTTGCTATACGATGGACAAAATTAGTTAAAAAAAACCCTCCACGCAAGCACTTAATTGAGTAATCATACGGCGATAGGTCTGCTCCTTTACCCGCAATTTAAAAAATATAAGAGCCTGTTAAAGTGACTGTAATCTGCTTGACGTAAATCATAAGCAGAATCCAAGAGTTGTGATCACCACACTCATTACGAATGAAGACAATGCAATATGGAGCCCCACACTACAACGGTCCATTGAGATGCTTTTGTATCATAGGGCTGTCAACGGAACAAGACAGCATGAAAGCTATCGCTTTAGGCTGGTCTTCTATAAGAGGGTAGCACTGCCCTGGCCGTGACGATCCAAGCGTGCTGAAATCTGTGTAGTTCTACAACCATATAAACGACAATTGTACCCAATAATTTACATGTAAAAGTACAATTTCACTAAATATACAAACCATTAAGGCCGTGTGGATTCCGGGCGCTCATTCTGATTTCAAAGTGAGTAGGGTCTAGTAATTGTAGCCCGGAATAGACGGCCCCTCGTTACTCTGCGGAACTTCGAAATGCGGCTACCGTGCCCGGAAGGAGATGTGCGCACTGCAGTACACAGTGCAGTGTACTAAATATGTAAGAATCTGTTCCATTTTTTTTAATGATATTGGCCATAAATAAAAGAATTTGTTACCAGTATCAACAGTTTTTTTCTCGACTGCGGAGGGAAGATTATATTTTTCGAGTATATGTTTGTATGTATGTTTATTTCTTTGGCACGCCTTAGAGCTTAAACGGCTTGTCGTTTTTATGTGAGTGGTGGCAATAGATTCGTCTTAGTCGTTAGAGCGACACTGGGTACATAAAAATTAAAAAAAAAACGACATTAAAGATTTTTGGAACCAAAACGTAATCACGAAAAAATATGTTTTCAAAATGCATCGAGTGTGGTATCAAAATAAAGAATTTTTGACGGTGATTACAAATATATCTATAACTTATATTTTATATATATAATATTGGCGCGTTCGGATTTCGTTTTCTTAATAATTCATTACTTGTTGGGCCTGTAAAAATCAATGAATGTAAGGTGTGACGCTTAAGCTTTTGGGAATATATGCCACTTTGTGTCACTGGTTTATACCAATTCCTGTTTCTAATGCGGAGTGTTACGGCGTCACTTCTGATACTAATTAAAAAGTATTTTTTGTTGAGGTTCCATTTTTAAATATTTCAAACTACAGGCCTCTGTATGACAATAATAAAATCCGAAGTAATAGGGTCTCAAATAGTGTTTTTTTTTTACCAAAAAATGTTACGTTTTTGTTGCAAACCATAGACAATTTTTAATATGAAATTATTTTTTATTGCGATTGTTAGTTAGTTAGTTAAATATTTACGATTAACATATCAATTTTCTACAAAGAAGTTTTGTTTCTAGCTATAAATTCGCATTAGGTTTATACTTTCTACATACAATTTAAATTTGATAAAATGTCTTTGTAAAAGGCACTAAAACTCTTCTATTCTTTTAAAATTATCATTATATCAATATCCTTTAACAGTTCACTGTTGGACGTAGCCTCCTCTTTAGAAGGGAGGCTTTGGGGGCCTACTACACCACCCTGACCAGTCGGGTTGGTATAGGATTTGTTTAAAGAGGTGGGCGGTGTCCGGATGTGTTAATAACACCAGTTTCCGGATCTCTCCCGTCTCAGACGCAGAGTTATCACACCGTGTGTTTTTAGTCAGTGTGCTTCCGACACCACCACCCTGGTAGGGTGAAGGCCCGACAGTGTTCCCAAAAGTAAAAAAAAATGTTTCTAGGGCTGTGAGGGGCCCGGATGTGTTAATATCAGTAGTTAATGAATCCCTCCCTTCTCAGGCGCAGAATTGGCACACCGTGTGGTTATAGTCGGTGCGATACACCGCCCCGCCGCAAACACCGGTAGGGTTACCACTCGTAAAAAAGGGGTTTGTTTCAAGTGCTCCTTCTCTTTGCAGTGCTTTTGTCCTGGTAGTTTGCTCCCCCATTCGGCTGTTACGACACCCACGGGATGTATAGGGGTGGTCCACTGCACTTCTAACCAGTCACCACACAGATGCAACCTAAATTTCCACCAATTATTCCGTAAGCAATCTTTTTTTAAGAAGTCTGTATTTTCCAACTTCCAGTTAAATACTGTTTGAGGTGATCATCATCTACAACCCTTAGGAGTCTACAGACGGACATAGGTCACTCTTTAGAAAGGATATTTATTTGTTTCTTCTCATAAGGCCCTACGCATTTTGGAAACTGTAAGTTATGGATCGATACAGGCAGGCAGTGGATTTTGGTGTTTTCACCTAATTCACATTGACAATACAGTACATCTGGCGTCTGTTTGTGTCGATCTATGATATTTATCTGTAGCTTCAATTTAACTTTCGTAAATGTCACATAGTGTCTTAATTGAATAAATGATTTTGAATTGAATTGAATTTAGAGCCAAAAATTTTAAATAAATACGAGGCGATTTCGATAACTTTTTTTTGTACTAAATAAAGTATTTTATAGAAGTAAAGATCATTATCAACAATCCATAATGTACCACTGCTAAGCTCAGGTCTCCTTTCAGGAGAGGGTTGAGGGCCATATATCTTTACGCTGGGTAGGTGTGGGTTAGGGTCTTACAAGACAACGTTGTGGCTAAAGGCTTCCAACTAAGCTCACACGACTGTTATCCTATAATAACGACCGGGACTGACTATTTATCCTGACGCTCATGGTATTTTGACATCAGCGCCCACCCAAGCAGGTTCTGACCGCGCTATCATTGCTTACCCTCGGAGATTATTTCTAATCACAGAGTGCAACTGGGCTATGAGCGCCTCCTTAATAAGGAAAGATATTTATATATTATCACGCTTTGATCGACAAGAGTAGAGTAGTAATAATGCGGAAAATTAATAAAATACAAAACTCCTTTTATAAACGGCTATGGCGAGATTTGACAGTCTATGATGTATGTTTCTATGTAGCCGTATCGCGTAAATTCCTTAACCGATTGAGGTGATGTATGAGGTGTCAAAAGATTTTGTCCAAAGGAAAACGTTTTTTATACAGTCTGGTTATAGTTTTTTTGTAACTTTTTTTATTTGTAAAACCGTTTTTTTCATCAAAATAAAATCAGAAATGTCTTTATTTGTATATTCTTTCTGAACTAGAACTGCCTTTTATTATATTGTATTTCAAAACAAAATCATAATTTTTAGTATAACATGAAACTGAAATACTCAGCAGATGATAAAGTATCGTCAAATTATTTATATATAATTTAATGAATACTCTCAAATTGTCTATGAAATTTGTGAACATGATAAATTACAACGGTAGACAATGCTACCAACTCAATATTTCCCTAAAATGGCACCCGTGGGAAGGAACGGAGTGGTTCTATTCATAGATGTATTAAGGCGGGAATTTTCTATGAATACAATACAAAATGTACGTAGGCATATTTCTTATGTTTAGTAAAAAGGATAATTATTCACGAATTTCAGTTGAACATATGAATTATTGTTGCTGAAATTCGTTCCCAAAAACATACATTTCATAACTTAAATGTGTATTTATTCAATAGCCATCAATCATCAAGCAGAAACTTTTCGTAAGAAATCCATTATAAGAAGATCTCTATATCTTTCGCATTACAATCAAATATCGTGTTGCATCAGAGGTTTAAGTTAACTGGGCGTCAGGCTATACTGTAAACCTACTGACCTATTTTCCCGCTACGCAGTGTGACGTCACTACAGCATTGCGCCATAACGCTACAGAAAGTTAGAGCAAAATTGAATTTTGCTGTTGTTAATATAGGGTATGTTTTGCATTGAATAGACTAAAAAGTACACACAATTTAATTGGAATGGAAAATTTAACTCTGTCCTAACATATTAAAGGTTTAAATTAAAGTGAACAAGCTATTTTTGGAAACTTTTTAAATTCATGACGCGGGTTAAACGGTCAAATTTGAATTAGGTCTACAAGATGAACCATTTTCGACTCTTCGTACTTTACAATGTCGTGTCACATTTAGCTACGAAAAATCTTTAATAATCAAAGCAATCTCTTAAAATAAACGAGGAATATTTGAATACTTGCAACTTCGTCAGGTGTTGGATTTAAGTATAGTAATATTTTAGTATAATTTCAGGATTACAGAGAACAAACCCACCTTCAAAGTTCTTGTGTCCAATCAAGGCGATTTATTTTCAGAATTAGCTGCATTTGGAACGCTATTGGCTGTTGAATTTTTTGTGTATTTTATACGTAATTGAAAACAGATATTTTTTGACATGTTCAGAATAAAAAAAAATGTATTTCATTCCTTAACTTTACATTTTTCAGGCCCAAACGGGTAATAGGTGTATATCTTCCTAAATTAAAAAATCTCAAATAACTCCTAAATGACAGAATTCTGATTTAGTAAGCATATGTTATTTTTTTAGTCCAGTTATAAGCAACCATTTTGTTGATACCTAATTGCAGTATACAAATTAAGAGTTAAACTTTATTTAATATAACAGTTTTCTTATATCGAAAGCATAAACTACTGAACTTATTTAGACGAAAATACAGTAATACAGCTCATATATTATCAGAATAACACATTGGCTAATATTTACGGCGAAGACCAAGAAACACACGGGCGGAATCGCAAGCATATTATACTTTTTTAAGATAAATGGGTAAACGAGCAGCCGTATCGCCTGATAGTAAGCGATTACCCAAGGACACCCAGAGGCATCACAAGTGCGTTCCTGGTCTTTGGAGGATAGAAAGGGGGATGGGGGAAAGGGTTAGGGTGTGGGCCTCCGGTATCCACACACACTCAGCGAAACACAACGCAGACGCTGTATTACAACGGTCGTCTGTGTGGTCGTGGTATCACACAATCTTATGTAAAGAGTGGCCATGAGTTTCTTTGCCAGTATTCTTCTCATAAGGCTCCACGTGTTTAGGAAACTGGAGGTTATGAATTGACAGAAGCAGGCAGTGGGTTTTGGTGTTTTCACCTAATTCACCTTGACAATACTGCACATCTGGCGTCTGTTTGGACTTAATTGAATAAATGATTTTGGATTTGAATTTGGTCGAGCTGGCCAATTCTTGCCGGAGTATATCTTAGGCATATCTGAGATTTTTTTTTCTCAAAGTATGCTGGAGTTGCCTTTAAGTCTATTACGATAGGACTGAATTTCGCTGTGTTTTAGTGGAGCAACTGCAATAAGACCTGCACAACCCAAGTACTAGCCGATTTAGAAGTTCTGTAGATAGACTTATGCCAGATGTTCTATCGAGATAATTATTATTTATTTGTAGTATCTAAATCTTTTACAGATGTTTTTGAATGTCGAATATCACATCTAGAAGGCGCCGCCATTTTCTAAGATGCACTCTGGGAAGAAATGTCGAAAATTGGTGTTTACACATTAAAAAAAACATAACAATATAACATAAAGAGGTATACTTTTTTTAAGTCTGTGAACATTGACTAAATGAAGACTATGATATTGCAGTGTAGGGTCTGTTCTTAATTTAAAAAGAATGAATTCGTATTTTTGTGAAGATTTAATTTTTGTTTCATTTGTTGCAGGAACGAAGCGGTTTAGACAATATGCGATCGTTGGAGCACTATTTAACGGATATTATGAGAGCGGATACGTCAGACCATATGAAAGGTATGTTTACAATTTAAAATATAGATGGCGTTGTTTTAAATTATTCATGTATAATCTTTTTGGCGGGCTTTTGTAAGGATGTTGAATATTGTCAGGCGACGATTTGTTTTAAAGATTATAATCATATGTAAACATGAATGGGATACTCGTATTCATATCCGATAATATTTTATTACGCAAATTTATGACGTAAGGGTCACTCAGTGGACGAAATTCGACCATAATTCATATATTTTTTTATTGAAAAGACGGCAAACGAGCTGACGTATAAACACCCGTTACTCCAGAGGTGTCACAAGTACGGTGCAGTGTTTAGGGGATAAGGGTAGAGTGGGATGGGGTAGGGTTTGGGGTATGGGCCTCCGGTATCCGCACTCACTCGGAGAAACACAGCTCAAGCTCTGTTTCACCCCTGTTTTCCATGAGGTACTCCGGACGAGCTGGCCCCTTTTTGCCGAAGAGTTGTTCTCCTACGTAAAAAAAAATCTACTTCGTTTACGAAATCTTCTTTTTTTTAAATTCTTTCTTTCTTTCATTTTCTTCTGATGTTTTTTTAGGCCTTTTTACTATGCTAAACATACATATTTTCGCAAAAATGGGTACAAAGTTTTTGCCTCAGTTATTCATATATACATCCCCACGTAGGGATGTATGGCCTTAACCCTCTCCTGAGAGGAGACCCGAGCCCAGCAGTGGGACATTATGGGTTGTTGTTTTTTTTTTTTTTTATTCATATATAAGTGTGTAGGTATCTATTACAAATAAATAAAATACGAGTGTCTGTTTGTAATATTAAAATAACCGCTTTTTACTCAATGCATATGTATGTTTGTTTACACGGTACATAGAATACCATTTTTTGACTGTCTGTTTGTACCGATTTCGACGGGACTTTCACAGGAATGATCTAAGGAGTAAATTAGGTTACGTTTTTGGACTAGCTTTATCCTGCGGCGTTGCATGTGATTACAACAGCAAACCCGTATTTAAACCGTGTAAGTAACGGATTATTAAAAAAATACCGATTGCGTCATCCGAAACAAATATTTGCAGATCATACAAATTCGTAGTCCGACTCGGGATTCGAACCCGCGACCTCATGAACAGCAGTCGCATACGCTACCACTGCGCCACCGAGGCAGTTGACGTCTAAATATGTTTAAATATGTTATAAAATTGTTGTAAAACATATTTACTTGACATAATAATGTATTGTGTTGATATAGTTGGAATATGGTGGGCTATGAGAATAGCGATGAAGGATAAGCGGTATAGAGACCGGCATGTAACTTGGCCAAATTAGTTAGATACGCAGAAGCCGTTTTGTAGGTCCCTTTAGTTTATATAGGGATGCGGGGTTTTTTTTTTTTTTTTTTAAGGCCCGCATTAGGATTATACATTCCTATGTCGCAGGGATCTTTACAAACATACATGAAACGGACACAAAGTACACCCAGACTTAGAACAACATTTTATGGATCACACAAAGCGTTGTCCCATGTAGGATTTGAACCCACAACACTTGGCGCAGTAGGAAGTGGTGTGGCGACCACTGAAACCACTAGGCCAACCGTGTAGTCTCGATTGTAGTAGCACCGTTCCGAGCAAGCTATTGGAGCGTCAATCGACTGTACTTGGATTATGTTTGTTTTGATTTGTTGTATACTATGTGTATTATGCGTGAATTTACCCCAATCAATCAATCAACAACCCATTATGTTCCACTGCTGGGCTCGGATCTCCTCTCAGGAGAGGGTTAAGGCCATACGTCCCCACGCTGGCCAAGTGCGGGTTGGGGACTGGCAAGAATACTTGTGGCTACGTAAATCTTGCCGTTGGATGTTTTTTAAGCCGCCCGAAGGCCTCCAACTAAGCTTCACGACTGTTATCGTATGATAACTACTGGGACCGACTGCTTAACGTGACATCCAAAGCACGGAGACGCTCATGGTAACATGCCACCAGCGGTCACACATCCAGGTACTGACCGCGCCGTCGTTGCTTGTAGCCTCGCTAATTGTTTCTAATCACCGAGTGCAACTACGCCGAAATCTGGCCAAGTTACGTGCCGGCGATAATAATTTAACATTAAGCGGAAAGCGGTTAAGTGTTTGCGGGTTTGAAAAGGGGGGTAGGTACATAAGCGAGGTGCGACGGTTATCCGACACGACTGGGGAGAGATTAGGCTCAGGACCGATGGCTTTGCGTGCTCTCCGAAGCATGAAGCCCAAAACCCAACTTCCAAACTCCAAGCTGTTGTTAAGTAGGTATACTAGTAATGTATAAATGAATATTTTTAAAATCTAAGACATAACGCCATCTAACTTCAAAATAAACAGAGCTATAAAAAATATTTTTTTTGTAAATAAAAAAAACGCTCAAACTCCGAAACAAATATTTGCACATCATAGAAACACTTGACCCGACTCGTAAATCGAACCCGAGACCTCATGTACTAATTAAAAAAGTATTTTTTGTTTAGGTTCTATTTTTAAATATTTCAAACTATAGGCCTCTTGATGACAATAATATAGGTACGAAGTATTACAAAAAAAATTCAATTTTGTTGCAAACCATAGATCATTTTTAATATGAAATTATTTATTTATTGCAACTGTTAGTTAGTTATCATCAACAACCCATAACGTCCCACTGCTGGGCTCGGGTCTCCTCTCATGAGAGGGTTAAGGCCATATCCCCACGCTGGCCAACTGCGGGTTGGGGACTGTAGTTAAATATTTACTTAATATTAAGTTGACTGCCTCTGTAGCGCAGTGGTAGCGAATGCGATTGCTGTGCAAGAGGTCTCGGGTTCGATTCCTGAGTCGGACCAAATGTTTGTATGATCTGCAAATATTTGTTTCGGAGTTTGGGTGTTTTCTATGTATAATATGTATGTATTTCCAAAAAAAAGTGTATAAGTATTAATATCAGTTATCTAGTACCCACAGTACAAGCTCTGCTTAGTTTGGGACTAGATGGCGTTGTGTGTTAAAATGGCTGAACATATTTATTTATTTATATATAGCAATTTTCTACAAAGAAATTTTGCTTCTAGCTATAAATTCACATTAGGCTTATACTTTCTACAAACAATTTAAATTTGATAAAAATGCCTAGTGCCTAGAAAATTGCTATATATAAATAAATAAATATGTTCAGACATATACAGAGACCTCATGGACAGCAGTCGCGTACGCTACCACTGAGCCACCGAGGCAGTAATTTCGTTCAATAGTTGAAATGATGACAGTCAAAGACTACGCGGACCTCGTGGCTCTACAAAGAATAATACGACCGCGTTAATGTGACGTGACTTCCCTTTTAACACTCGACGCGTACCATCGACAAAATAATCTTAACTTTTTTAAAATTCGAATTCAACTGATTGACAAACTTTTGATGAGAGCCTTAGTTTATGGTTTTTCTTTTACATTAATATATATTCAAATAAATAAAATTGGAGTGTCTCTTTGTGATATTTAAATAACCGATTTACTAAAAGCATATGTATGTATACGCAGTACATATACTAAAATCTAAGAGTCTAGCCAACAAGCGCGAGAGGAGACAAAAAAAGAAGTAACGAGAGGGTGTGATCCATAAGGACATTACTGCCGCTCTCGTATTGGGCTCTACAGCCATACCAAGACTTGCCACAGAGGTGCTGTCTGAATCATCAGAAAAGATAGAAAAGCCATATAATGATATACCAAACCAACTTTTTTGCAATTATTGACTCTTTGTGTGAACCGATTTTAACAGGACTTTCACTGACAGATAGCTGGTGAAATAAGGAGTAACTTAGACTTCTCAAGACTACACGGTTGGCCTAGTGGTTTCAGTGGTCGCCACACCACTTCCTACTGCGCCAAGTGTTGTGGGTTCAAATCCTACATGGGACAGCACTTTGTGTGATACATAAAATGTTGTTCTAAGTCCGAGTGTACTTTGTGTCCGTTTCATGTATGTTTGTAAAGATCCCCGCGACACAGGAATGTATATTCCTAATGCGGGAGTTGACCTAATGAGTTGAGTTTGCCGCGATAACCGACATATACGCGGGCGGAGTCGCGGGCATAAACTAGTTTAATAATAATCAGAGGTAAGGTAAGTATGGATGGAGGTTTGTTACTAATTCACGTAAAATTTACCGAATGGATTTTAATGAAACTTTACAATAATATAACTTATACATCAGAATAACACATAGGCTACAATTTATAAAGATTCAATTCACACAATACCTTTGTACCGCGGGTAACACCGTTGGGCTCAGCTAGTGCAACATAATTCTAATTTGCTGATGGTACAGTGTAGTGATTGTTTGCGAGGCTGCGTGGAGACACGGATACACAACTTCTAGATATGATAATAATATACACATCTATTTATATTAAACTTAATCGTCCTAAAGAACTACCCGAATAATTCGGTTAATTTTTTTTTATATCGTAATCAGTCTCTAAGATATGATTTTTGAAAGTTTCAGGGCTAAGGGGTAATATAATAGTTGTATTGTATGTTATTTTCAAAATCAGTGACAAGATTTAAAAAATAATCATCAGAGCGAAATCGTGGGCTTTGGATAGTAAGTTATAAATAAATAAATATTTCGGCCATCTAACACACAACGCCATCTAGTCCCAAACTAAGCAGAGTCTGTATTATGAGTACTAGACAACAGATATAAATACATATATACTTTTTTTTGTAAATACATCCATTATGATAATTACATGGACAACACGATTGGCCTAGTGGTTTCAGTGGTCGCCACACCGCTTCCTACTGCGCCAAGTGTTGTGGGTTCAAATCCTACATGGGACAACATTTTGTGCGATCCATAAATTGTTGTTCTAAGTCTGGGTGTACTTTGTGTCCGTTTCATGTGTTTGTAAAGATCCCCGCGACGCAGGAATGTATATTCCTAATGAGGGAGTTGTCTTTTAAAATAATAAAATAATAATAAAGATAGTAAAATATGTATATAATACTAAGCTAAGCCTGAGATTTAGCCGCTTTGTGAGAATATTTATGCGATATTGTGGTTTCTTGCTGGCAGCTTACCAGATTATCCGACTTTTAAGGTTACAGTTTTGTTTTTACGCGCAGTTGCGTAATTTTATGTAGTACACAATCTTTTTGAATCAGATATCAGTAGTATATGAAAATATATTCGGTTTTCGAAGTGAAAACTTCTTTAGGCGCGTTGAGCAACTTTTGGGTGAACAAAACCCTGGTACTTGTGTCATCGTCTTTTTTTTGTGGAATAGGGGCAATCCAGCAGACGTATCACCTGATGGTAAGCGATTACCGCCGCCCATGGACATCCGTAACACCTGAGGCATCACAAGTGCATTGCCGGCTTTGGGGGATGGGGAGGGGGATGAGGGGAAGGGTTGGATTATGGGTCTCCAGTATCCTCACTCACTCGGTGAAACACAGCGCAGGCGCTGTTTCACACCGGTTTTCTGTGGCCGTGGTATCACTCCGGTCGAGCTGACCCATGAATGCCAAAGCGTGGCTCTCCCACCGTATAAACGGTATAAATCACCGATCGTTTACCATGAGCTATGTGTTTACCATGTATAAGTACATAGATATACCTCCGTGCGTTATAAGTATACATTATATAGATATATATAGCAAGAGTCTATCTTTCCATATATTAGTTTCCACATCTACAGCATTTTGTTTTATGAAAAGATATGAGATAGAAAAAGGTGCCTTTTCTGGCATCGCATTTGACATTACAATGGTTTGTCTCGTTTAAAATCGTTTCCTTAAATCTATTGTACCGATGTATATATATATATATATATATATATATATATATATATATCTATATACATCTATATATATATCGGTACTATAGATTTAAGAAAACGATAGCTCATTCCGGTACTATAATTTGTGATAAATTTTCTCAAAAATAAATCCTAAGTGGATCGATTTACTGCCCCTGAAACCCACTACATACAAATTTTCATAAAAATCGCTGGAGCCGTTTCCGACATTCAATTTATATGCATATATATAAAGATACTAGCAACCCGCCCCGGCTTCGCACGGATTCATGACGGAAAATATAATACACTAACCTGTGCAACTTAGTCAGCGTCTCTGAAAAGGAATGAATTTTCCCAGTTTTTGTTATATTTTTCATCGATGCTCGGCTCCTATAAGTCTTATCGTGATAATATATAGCCAATAGCATTCATCGATAACTAGGCTATCAAATACTAAAAGAAGTAGTGAAATCGGTACTACAGGGAAATAGGGATTCATTTTTATGTATATATATATGTAATATAGATATACAAGAATTGCGCGTTAAAAGATATTAGTATGTCGGAATGAATGATTTTTTTCTTTTGTTCATATCTTCATTTTTAAGATAAACATGAATATATCTTTTTGCTTTAGTTTTTTTGGAGGTTGTGTATTTATGTTAAACATTATCAGTATTAGTTTTTTTTTCCAATTTTCTAAGAGATCAGCACAATTTGTGAGATTGGATATGCTTTAAGCTGACTTATTTATAGCCTACGCCATACGCCTAGCATCAACCCTCTATGATTTTAGAGGCCATTTCAACAGAGACATGAAATGTCAATAGTTATTATAACGTAAAAGTTTAATCAATAATGAAATTAACTAAAATACTAACTAGAGAGGGAAGCAGATTTAAGATATTCCCAACTCCGTGGATTTTCTTCTTATGGTGGTGTTGCGGGAGGGCTTAGAACCTGTGTAACCAGCGAAAAAAGTACCTGGATTACCTTTAAGCTATTTTTGGTAAATTTGCCATAAATAAATTCTCGTTAGATCGATTTATTGGCCCCGAAACCCCTGCAAACTAAAATTCATGAAATCGTTGATGACGTTTCCGAGATTCAGATTATACGTAAGTACAAGAATTGCACTTTTAAAGGTATTGCTGAGTTATATATGTCCTAGTACCGGTATCGTAAATCTTTTGCCCACAGTTTTATCAAAATAAAAGTGCATAGTACTCAAACTTTGCAGATGTGTCGATTTTTTCAACTGGCAGAAAACACGGGCATTTTAAAACTGAAAAGTTGTTTCTGGAATCCATTAGCGTTTGATTTGAGAGTGATAGGCAACAGTTATCGTAACAAGAGCAAGCTTGTAGCAGGAAAAAGATGACGCTCTAGGAAAGATAGCTACAAGAAAGAGGCACCCTAAGAATGTGCCATGCTTCAGCATGCATGGACCGGCTCAACCGGATTGATACCACGGCTTTACAGAAAACCGGTATGAAAACAACGCCTGCGGTGTGTTTCACCAAGTGAGTGAAGATACCGGAGGCCCATAATCCAATCCTCCCTCTCATCCCGCTCCCCATCCCTCAAAGCCAGCAACGTACCTGTGACGCCTCTGGTGTAGCTGATGTCCATGGGCGGCGGTAAACGCATACCATCAGGCGATACATCTGCTCGTTTGCTCCCTATTCCATAAAAAAAAAACAAAAAAATATATATACATGGTATTGTAGTTGTATCAAATTTACATGTCTTCAGGTATTAAGGGTCAGGGCCTATGGACGGAGTAGCAGCGAAGATAAAAATTGAGTGACAATTTAAATTCTCTCATTGTAACTGAAATAACTCATTGGAATGTTACTGTATTTGATGCAACGCTATAAAACTAAGAGTTTTATTCTGAAGTCCTTTAGGTTTATTTAAATTAGTATTCGCCGTCACTCCGGTCATCGGCGCTGACCCTAAGTCACCATCGCTGAATATACCAACATCATAATAATTATAAAACAAAATTGCCAATATTATCAAAGAGACTCTTCTGGCAGGGTTTTTGCACGAAAACGAAAACGTAACAAAATGGCGGCTTTATAAACAAAGCCGCCATTTTGTTACGCCATTTTCTAAATCGAGTCGAGATTAGCACATCCCTTACGTCACGAACTGGTATAAAGTTTTATTTTAATGTGTTGCCGTTAAAATGTACTAAATGGGGTTATTGCTTACAATGGCTATGGCAAAACGTTTCTACCTAACGGTAAAGGGTTTGGTATGGAAATTATTTTGAAGAGGTGTTGTTTCACCTGATATCAGTATTTTTGAAATGTTTTATACATCTACCCACAAACGAAGTGTAATGTACAACCAACTCTCATGCATATATACAAATAGTTAACAGGGCATAAAGCGTATGTGGATGTGGGGCCCGGGCTCGGGTCTACTCTCAAGAGATGGTTTAGGCCTTACATCCCCACGCTGGCCGATTGCGGGTTGGGGTCTAGCAAGACAATGTTGTGGCTACGTAGTTTTGCCGTTGGATGTTTTTCAGTCACCCGAAGACCTCTAACTAAGCTACACGATTATTATTCTATGATAACAACCGGGGCCGACTGCTTAACCAGACCTCGGAATTACGGAGACGCTCATGGTATCATGCGATTAGCGATCACTCATCTAAGTACTGACTGCGCCGTCGTTGCTTACCCTCGGCGGTTGCTTTTAATTGCCAAAGGTTACTGGGCTATGAGCGCCTACGTAAATACTTTTTGTTTATATCATCAAAACTTGTAACGCGTCGTATCCCGTACATTCTATTCATCTGTACTCCTCGTGCAGTTTATCAGTAACACATGTATTTATGTGCACAGTTTCGCCGTTGCAGAGTCGTGTGAAAACTTAAACACCTTTTCTCTTCTTTCAGAGAGAGAGAGACGTACTCGGCTACGTACTTATATGTGTGTAGAGTTTCATATTTCCATGGGCGCCGGTATTCACTAACCATAAGGTGAAACATCTTTTATCCCTTATACACACAGAAAGATCTCGAACTAACCAACCACGCTCACACGTACACCACCAACCACGTTCGCTAAACAATGCCACATCTAGACTGTCAATATGCGCACGCGCATTGCGCAACGTTAGACAGCCTTCATTATGACCTTGGGTTTGTTCACCAATAATATAATTAGCTTCTGTGCCTATATTACGTATACTATGGCAGTTTAAGATGCTTTCTTGTGAATTTTTTGCCATAGTATTTAGTTCGCGGGCTCGCTTGTATTGATATAGGTTTTAGTCAACATTAATCTATGTAGCTCGTCAATTTGGCTATACGAAATGTCTTCCCTTAGTCCTGAAATCGGTCCAGCCGTTCTAATCCAAATCAGACAGACAAATAAAAAAATAAGGTTTTTTTTTATTGTTAGTAATGCCGTCTCGCATTTGTTGTTGTAAAGGTATACCAAGATAAACCGCGGGTAACACCGTACGGTTAAGCCAGTATAGTTAAGTAGTCTTGTCAATCTGCTACGCTTTCACGGCTAAACCGCTGCACCGATTTCAATCAAATTTGGCGTGAAGATACTTTGATTCTTGAGGAACGACATAGGTTTAATTTATCGCGATAACCGATATACATGCAAACAGAGCCGCGATCAAAAGCTAATACTAACTAATATTATAAATGTGAAAACTTGTGTGGATGTTTGTTACTCTTTCACGTAAAAACTACTCAACGGATTTGGATGAAACTTTACAGTAATATCGCTGATACATCAGAATAACACATAGGCTACTATTTGCCGCGATAACCGACATATACGCGGGCGGAGCCGACATAAACTAGTGCAAAATAAAACTTCGAAAAGAATGGTTAGTTTGTGATTTTTCATTCACAATACGATTGAAATTAAAAACATTGTTAATCACGTTTTTGTCGATAAAAATTTAATAACTTCCTTCCATTCATGAAACGGAAATCTCGATTTCTCTGTGCGCGTATTAATTTCAAACGCTCAACGTAATTCGCCAATATCTTCTAATATATTTTGGGAGGGTAGATAGAAAAAAGTGTCAAGCCACATTGAAATTATTTTGAGTTAGCTGAGTCCCACGGTATTGTCCACGTTAATTGTTGTATGGTAAAGATAGCTAAGTTACTCTTTGTTGCGTCAAATACCTCCCGGTGAAAGTGCCGTCAAAATCATTCCAGCCGATAGACAGACAAAAATTGTAAATAATGTTAGTTTATGTACCATGTATACATACAAATGCATTTAGTATCAAACGGTTTATTTAAATATTACAAACAGACACTCCAATAATATTTATTTGTAAAGCTGACCTAGGCTATAGGCCTTTATTTATAAAGAAGGTTTTGGCCTACGCACGCTGGTCACACGGGTTCCTTTCAAGTTTTTCATCTCTTTGCAGTGCTGTTGTCCTGGTAGTTCGCTCCCTCAGTGGGGTTTTACGACACCCACGGCGTGAACAGAAGTGGACAGATATTGGACGGAAAAATAAAACACTTAAAGAGAGAGTAATAGAGTCGCTAGGTCTGGCCTAGGACCTGGTGACGCGTTGCCACACCGCATTACATATCCTATGTCTATATGGTGACCGGTCTGATCCTCGACAATACGACGATTCACGTGAAAAAACTCAATATTAACAGTCTAATTAATGTGTAACATCTACGATCAAAGGGACCAGTCTAGCCAAGTCTTTCAATGACTAGCTAACACGCTCATTGGTCAATAGAACACAGCAATGAGTAGTCCACGGATTTGTTACCAGTTTTCAGACCCAACTTAGTTTTTGATCAGACGGTGTGCTATTGTGTTATGATATTGAATAATTATATATTTTTTTGTAAATTACTTAGGTATCGATAAACTAACTACGCACTTCTTAAATTGTATTTAAAAAGTTTACAAAATATTATAAGTTTCAGAGATATGAAGATCTTTACAATTTGAACATATTTTATACTTTAGAAAATGGTATTCGATCTCAAACAAAACACCTGTCTGCACAAACTTTAAGAGCAGCGTAGGACGAATTGACATTTGCAAATTGAAAATAGCCATAACATTAAACTGAAATAAAACCCATTAAACTACTTATATCAATGCAAAGTAACAACACAAACCCATGACATTTTCACGATTTGGCTCCGCTAGTCTAAAACTAGATATAAATAAACTGAATGCTACTAAAACTCTATCCTCGTGACTTCCAATGCGCTTAGAATTTCCATAACAACCGGATAAATTAAATATTCACTAACCACTTCACACTGAATCTAAATAGATACGGTTTATTTTGGACGTATTACCGTCCTAGTGGTACGATACTGAATTAGATTGGGAGTGTTCCCGATTCAATTGGGAACATTCGAATGTATATTTAAAATGGTCGGTTAATCGATAACAATTGAGTGGTAATCTGCTATGTGCGCTGTCAGTAGGTGAGCGCGCGCGAACGCAGCGCATGCGTCTGTAACTTTTTAAAAATACGAAATTAGAATCGTGGGCGTCGCGTGTTCGGTCTATTTTTATAAAAAAAAATATTACGCGTACTGTTTGGAGTGCAGTGAACTTTAAAATTGTGTATATTGTTGTGTTTCAAAAAGTGGATATTAAACTAACATTTTTGTTTAAATATTTATGGTAACATTTTCAGTACAATTTGTCTAATCTTATATTAATATATATCTAATTGCTAATTTTGTCTTTAGTATTTTATTATAAATTTATAATTCACTAGTTAACAAATAACACTCATATTTTAATAGTAATAAGTTCATTAATTTTTAATCGAGGTTAGGCATTAACATTTTTCCTGTGCCTTGAGACAGAAAGGAATTGATTTGTAATTTAAATACTTATTTATCATAGACATGCATTAACAAATGTTGCAATACTATGCAACCTTTTATTTCATTAATGCTCACTTCACACATCAACAAGCTTTTTATAAGAAAGGCGATAGGTATTCGCCTACTGTACCACGCTGCCCAGGAGGATTGGTATAGGGCTAGTTTTCCTTCCGAATGGCGTAAGAAAGCGGTGCCCGGATCTCTCCCGTCTCAGGCGCAGAGTGACACAACGTGTGGTTTTAGTCGGTTCGATTCCGACACACCGCCCCGCCGCAAACCCCGGTGGGGCGAACGCCCGAGGGTGTTTCCACAAGTTAAAAAAAAACAAAGGCTAGTTTTCCTGCCCTTTGCAGTGTAGTGCAGTTTCCATTGCGGTTTTGGCATAAATTTTCATTTTTTTAAATTACATAGACGACTTATAGAATCATAGACTCGATTAATTATATTTTCTTATTTGAATAAAATACGAATACTTAGCTATTTTTCCTTTTTTTTAATGTATGTAAAGTACTGACAACCACATGCGCTTAGAAAAAAGCTGTTGATTTGAAATTACAAATAGAAACTTTAATTTTATTTATTTAACAACAGTCTGAATTAAATAAATTACATTTTTATTTACAGCGTCAGTATGTCCGTCAATCTGTTTGTTCGCCCTGTGTTTCATTGGAAACCGCCCTGTAGCAGCGGTGGCTATCATGACCATCGGAATTACATCCACGGGGGGCATGTTCTGCGGTCATTTTTATAATAATATAATGTTTATGACATCGAACACACAACGCAATCTAGTCCCAAGCTAAGTAGAGCTTGTGTTATGGCTACTAGAAAACTGATATAAATACTAAGATACTTTTTATGTATCATACATAAAAAAACACCTAAACTCCGTAACAAATATTTGCAGATCACACAAACATTTTTGGTCCGACCCGGGAATCGAACCCGCGACGTTAACTACTGCAGTCGCATACGCTACCACTGTTAATTTGAAATATCGATGTCTATCTTTAATATTTTTATTTAGATTAGGCCGTAGAGACTTTAATTTTTAACTCTCAAAATCATATATATCGTAATGGTTTAAACGGTCTCTTCCCTGGTTCCTATTGGGATTGGGAAAGGGATCGTACCCTATACACTTATAGGGTACGATCCCTTTCCACAAAATGTTTTTCCCAGTCTGGGTGTTCGTTGCTTCATTTCATGTATATAAAGACCCGTGTCATACGTGTCATGAGTAATGGAGGTCTGCAACAACCCATAATGTCCCACTGCTGGGATCGGGTCTCCTCTCAGGAGAGGGTTAAGGCCATAAGTGCCCACGCTGGCCGAATGCGGGTTGAGCCGCCGACTGACAAGACTACGTGTGGCTACGTAAATCTTACCGTTGGATGTTTTTAAGCCGCCCAAAGTCCTCCAAGTAAGCTTTACAACTGTTATCGTATGATAACAACCGGGACCGACTGTTTAACGTGACCTCCGAATCACAGAGACGCTCATGGTGACATGGTAACGGTCACCCATCTAGGTACTGACCGCGCCGCCGTTGCTTACCCTGGCAATTGTTTCCAATCACCGAGTGTAACTGAGCTATGAGGTATATTTTATAAATTTTATCGCCACGTATATAGATGACCACAGCGTTTAACAGTCCACTGTTGACCATAGGCATCCTTAGAAAGGAGATGTTGTTTTACTATTCCACTCTGGCTAGGCATATTGGTATAGGGGTTCTGTCAAGTATTCCATCTCTTCGCAGTCCTATTGTCCTGGTAGTTCGCTCCCTCAGTCGGCTCTTACGAACCCACGGGGTGAAAACGGATGGTTACACTTTGTATTCTGAATCCATCACCACCCTTAAGTTCTATTCCACTTATTTAGGTGTTAGTTGAAAGAAAATTAACTTTCGAATTTAAATCAAGTTTTGGGAATAATAATTTGCGTGTAAAGAATTCAAACAAAATGGCTTCCGTGAGATGACAAGAGCTAAATAAAAAAAAATTGTATTCAAATTGACACTTTTCAAACAGTTCTATACTTAAATTCGCAGCCCCAAGGGTCACTTTTCCCTTATTAAGTAATATGGCTCTAGTTATATTTGTTATCATTACGTAAGTACACAAAAAAAAAACAAAAATTGTGCAAACAAATAATCATTGTATGTCCATGTAATCGAAAATTTTATATATTTAAACGTCCGGATGTGTTGTCATTAAATGTAACAGCGGCAAATATGGCGGTACATAAACATAACATTTAACGAATTACATTTTCCCGCCAATATGTGTTCATAAATGACAGCGAATTGTGTAAACGAAGTGGGACAAAGTTATCCGTTTGAATGGTGCTCTTTATACAGGTTTACTCTTATTTTTGTTGTTTGCAGCATTTCAGAGTCCTTATAATATAACTTCATCTCGGTTTATATGATATGTCTCGTCTATGAAACCGACTAATTAATTTAAACAAGTAGTTTTATTTGTACCCAATAACTAATTTTAAAAAAATACATTTAAGTTTTATTATCTGATTTCGTCTTGTGAACATTATCGACAGATATTTTAGTTCATTCTATGGTATATAAGGGAAACGCAAATTGTTGCTTATTCTATTCTATTCTATTCGCATGTTTTATGTTTGTCCTCTATAAAAACCTCCCTAGTGCCTTAATGAAAACAAAAAAAAATAAGCGTATTGGTCGAGCGGTTTCCGAGTTTTGCTCTTAGAAACATATTTAACGATTCATTTTTATTTATTTAAATGAAGTATAGTCCATAGCGTTATAGATTAACTCTGTTTGTTTGTTACACTAAACTGAATTCGATGAAATTTACAATGGATATCGTTACATTCTTAGGGAAGAATATATATAAATAGTAACTACTATTTAAAGCGTTTATTGACAAGTCGACATACACTCGGACGGAGTTTCGGGCGAAAGCTAGTAATTAAATTAAAGAAAAGTACTCTGTAGAGTTCTGCATTTTGGACAGATCAGCCTTAAAAACCTATTTCAGAATTAAACAAGAAATCTAGGTTATTATTATATTATCGATCAATGACTCTTATACAACAATGTTGCCAGATTAAATAATAAAAAAAAACAAAAGTCAAGTTTGACATGCATTTGCATTTTACGTCATTGTAACATTAGTTCCAAATTGAAAAGATTTAGTTTTAAATTTGCAACACAATGGTATCTGTGTTCACAGCACATAAATTATGTATGACCTTGAAAATTACGTAAATACAGATCTCTAGTAAAATATGTTTTAAACATGTGTCGCTTTTTCATAAATATCGGAAATATCGGTATCTACTAATATTATAGTAGAAACGAACAATTCTTGTGTATGTATTTTATTTATTTATTTACTCGTATTGCCGTGGTTCCACCCGGGTGCATATCGGTCAACGCAATAAAAGTAGGTACTCGCTGATAATGTAGCTCTTAGTAGATATTTTTTTTTTTATATATTTAAGCTGCCAAAATGACAATGCCCTGCCTGATGGAAAGCATGAGCAGAATCCAAGAGTGGTGGTCACCATCCTCAATGCGAAAAAGAACAATGCAGTATGGTGACCCACACTATGACGGCCTGGGGGGAAAGGGGATGGTGAGGGGGATAGGGGGCGTTGGATTGGGGTATGGGCCCCCGGTATCCTCACTCACTCGATGAAACACAGCGTAAGCGCTGTTTCACACCGGTTTTCTGTGAGGCCGTGGTATCACTCCGGTCGAGCCGGCCCATTCATGCCGAAGCGTGGCTCTCCCACGGTATAGTTAGTTGTAGGGTGGTTTGGGCGTCAAATTTTTTTCCCCTTTTTTATGAAACCGCTGCCCATGGACTCCCACAACAAATGCGGTGCCGGCCTTAGAGGGATGGGGAGGAGTATCGGGGGAAGGGTTGCGATATGAGCCTCCGGTATCCTCACTTACTCGGTGAAACACAGCTTAATGGCTGTTTCACACCGGCTTTCTGTGAGGCTGTGGTATCAGTCCGGTC
Source organism: Hyphantria cunea (assembly GCA_003709505.1). NCBI lineage: Eukaryota > Metazoa > Arthropoda > Insecta > Lepidoptera > Erebidae > Hyphantria > Hyphantria cunea. The sequence goes on along the minus strand of PKRV01000144.1, from coordinate 142,416 downwards.
GAGCCGACCCATTCGTGCCGAAGCATGGCTCTCCCACGGTAAATATTGTGGCAAGTAAACCCACGTTCGTATTTACAGTGCCAGTTAGAATTAAGTCCCTTTTTTTCATCATCATCATCAGCCTATCGCAGTCCACTGCTGGACATAGGCCTCTCCAATTTCACGCCACTTAGTTCGATCTATGGCTTCTCGCATCCAGCTCCTGCCAGCCGTCTTGCGCAAATCATCGCTCCACCTGGCTTGTGGACGTCCTACACTACGTTTGCCGAGACGCGGTCTCCACTCAAGAACTCGTTTACCCCAACGGTTATCGGTTCTTCGGCAAATGTGGCCAGCCCACTGCCACTTCAGCTTGTCTTGTGCTAAGTCCCTTAAATATATAAAACTTAATTCTACCTGGTCTATTTTTAGTTTTAGCTAAAATTATAAATTCTAAAGTACTCTATCATTCTGCCTGTTACGCTTTACCGCTAAGCCGCTGCACCAATTTAATGAAATTTGGCTTCGAGATACTTTGACTCCTGAGGCAGGAGACAGGCTACTCTTTACCCTAATAAGCAACATACACGCGGGTTTGAAAAGGACACTACCAATAGAAAGAAGTTTCATATTAATTTTCAACCCCCATGTTGCACCCTTATGGGCGGGATTTTGGAAAGTCAAAGACATATGTCAATTAAAGGAATATTTGAAAGAAAATCATGCTTTTTATACCAGCGGTTATGGCTGTGTGTTTTCGAACAGTTGTTCTTCTTCTTTTGATGATATGGCAATCAGCCGGATCAGCTTTTTCTGCCAATGTCAAGTATTTCAAGTCTTCAATTTCTAAGTCTTCGAGTCTTCAAGTCTTCGTCGTGATGGAATTAATGATAAAAAATGTGGATGACATGAAATGGAGACCGTCTTTCGCAAAAACAAAAAACGATCTCTGAACAGTTGTTGATACAGATAGTTTAGTTTGAAACCACAGATTAAAAAAGCATTAATAAAAATCTGTGTTCGAAAAAAGAACACTTTTTTGTGTTACCTCAACCTACAAAGCGTTGCATTGTTTTTGTGCATTTTTTAACAAAAAAATGTGGCATTGTCGTGTCAAGGGCTCTTTGCTCAATAGCATTGTTGAGCGACATCTATTTATGTATGTATATTTATTTTAAATAGAGGATTTCAATGTATATAAAACGCTGGACTTACGAGATACATTTTATGAGTGAATTTTTAAATTTATAACTAGCTGAGCCGAGCGGTTCAAAAAAAGTAGCCTAAATTATTCATTACAACATTAGCTATCTGCCAGTGAATTTCGTCAAAATCGGCCCAATCGTTCCGAACAAAAATTTTAAAAATACCTTTGGATGTAAATATCGTATATCCTTCCCTACGTTAGGTAAAAAGTTGTTAATTTGAAATTACAAACGGACACTTCAATTTTATTTATTTGTATTGATTCCCGGGTAAATAAATACATAATAAATAAATATTTCGGACATCTAACACACAACGCCATCTAGTCCCAAACTAAGCAGAGTAATATGGGTACTAGACAACTAATATGAATACATAAATACTTTTTTTTTGTAAATACATACGAACACATAGAAAACACCCAAACTCCGAAACAAATATTTGCAGATCATACAAACATTTGGTCCGACCCAGGATTCTAACCCGAGACCTCATGGACAGCAGTTGCGTACGCTACCACTGCGCCACCGAGGCAGTCGAGGGGTAGGTTCTTAGCTAGACAATTCTACACGGTCTATTTTTATACCGAAATATTAAAACTTTACAATCAACAACCCATAATGTCCCACTGCTGGGCTCGGGTCTACTCTCAGGAGAGAGTTAAGGCCATACGTCACCACGCTGGCCAAGTGCGGGTTGGGGACTGTCAAGAATACGTTGTGGCTACGTAAACCTTGCCGTTGGATGTTTTTAAGCCACCCGAAGGCCTCCAACTAAGCTTCACGACTGTTATCGTATGATAACAACCGGGACCGACTGCTTAACGTGACCTCCGAATCACGGAGACGCTCATGGTAACATGCCACCATTTATTAAAACTTTTATATTCTTGTTAATAAAGGTGAACACGATATAAAGTATCTATGTTTACCAAATATGTTTCGTATTTCACAATTCATTCGTCTGAGACCCCAAGGCGGGAAAAGTATCTGTCAAAACTTTTTTACGATTATCTATGGTCCAAATACATTTTTTAATGAATTAAAAGGCCGTGAGTTACCTGCTCACGGCCTGTTTAGACTGTAAAGGCTCTCCTTTTGGTATACATAGTTAAATTTGTATATATAAAAATGAATCCCTATTTCCCTTAGTCACGCCATCACACGTGAACGGCTGGACCGATTGCACTATTTTTTTTTGTTGCGTTTGTTATTGTCAGCAGAAGTTTCTCATAAAAGAAAAAAATTCAAAAATTGCGCGGGAAAATAGAAAATTTAAGAACACTTATTTGCCGCGATTACCGACAGATACGCGGGCGGAGCAGTGGGCAACAGCTAGTTAGATATAAAATGCCACCCAGTTTATTGAGTTGTTATTATTTTTAAAGTTCGTAAACCAGTTTCGGGGCTTCTTTTTAATTTTGTTGCAAATGGCAGCAGTTTTAATTTAAATTAAAAATTAATTGAATTTATATATGTAATTATGTCATTTAGTGAACGAGGGATATGGGTAAATACTGATTTATTTTATATTTCGTCCCTTTTTCATATCATAGCCTTTTTTCACTTGCCTCCCCTAATTGCCTACTTCTCTATAAATAAATATAAAATAAAATAAACAAGTAAAATTTATTTGTAAAGACTCGATATCTATCATCCTTATTAGATTCAATTTTTGAAAATAATACATATAAGGTATACATATATTCATAATCACCGTTAATAATTCTTTATTTTGATATCACACTATACATAAAAACAATATTATCATTGTTTATTTTTGGCGCATTGTTTGTTTTTTTTTAATATTTCTTTTTTTTATTTTATGTACCCAGAGTCACTCTTACGACTAAGACGAATCTATTGAAAGCACTCACATAAAAATACGGCTAGCAGTTAAGTCTCTAGGGCGTGCCAAAGAAATATACGTACATACATGCATACACTCGATAAAAATGACCCTCCTTCTTTCGCAGTCGGGTAAAAAGCCTTTATTTCTTGTACATTACAAAAAGAAAAAATATATTAAACTAGTGTACATAGGTATTTTGTTAGTAATTTAGTTCGTTCCTAAATTTAGTTGTTAATTTATTACGTAATTTGGTTAGTTTTGATTTTACATTAATATTTACTTAATTCTACATTGTTATGATATCTACATATACCGTGGGAGAGCCACGCTTCGGAATGCATGGGTCGGCTCGACCGGAGTGATACCACGACCTCACAGAAAACCGGTGTGAAACAGCGCCTGCGCTGCGTTTCAGCGAGTGAGTGAGGATACCGGAGGCCCATAATCCAACCCTTCCCCTCATCCCCCTCCCCATCCCCCAGGTCGACAACGCACTTGTGACGCCGCTGGTGTTACGAGTGTCCATAGGCCGCGGCAATCGCTTACCATCAGGCGATACGTTTGCTCATTTACCCCCCTATTCCATAATATATATACGTATATGTTCAACAGTTTGTAAGAGCCCCTCTCCTTTCTCTATCTAAAACACTTACTTCTAATTTTAATAATATTGTCTAAAAATATTCTCCTTATGTGGTAATGGCTGCGCTCGCTTATATATCGGATGTTGTAGTAAAAAGAAATTATCATTCCTCAAGAATCAAAGTAAATCCACGTACTTCTATGCCAAAATTAATTGGAATCGGAATTGCCGTGAAAGTATAACAGACACAGTTACTTTCAAATTTATAATATTAGTATAAAAGTGTGGATTTGTAAGTCCGATCATCATTTCACAGTAGATTTTACTAAATTCGAGATCAGATGGCCGTATGTGAAGTGTCTCTCAAGTCAAACAAAAAAAAAACAAAATTGTCTATGACAGCGAAAAAAAAATAAGACAATTTATAAATGGAGCAATAAAACGATGCCAAAACAATGGTTAGATTTGAGAAATGCAATTAAATACGCCCTTGACATAACAGCGTGCGTGTGTTGAACTGTCTTGCACATCTTCTTGCGTAATAAACCAACCTGTTTAGCGTATATATTTAGTACACAGTGCGGGCCGTGACGTCGCCTTCAATATGGCTGACAAATGTCAACTGTAATAAATTTAAAATGAGTTTACCTAAAAATGATTTCATAAAATATAATTTTCGGGTGGTGGTATAACTCTCAATGAACTCCGAAAGTATCTAATCTATTTTCAGGTTTTTTTTAAGTGAAAACTTTTTTAGGCGCATTGAGTACTTTTTGGTGAACAAAAATCATGGAACTCGCGTCATCGTATTATTGCATAGATGCATAGTAACCGAACGCTTTTCATGAGCTATATTTTTTACTTATTTTTATCGCGCACTTTATTTAGAGAGCAAAGAGGTTTGTTTCAGGTAAGCTTAAACCGGGTGTTAATAGTTTTGAGTTTTCACTTGTGTCAGCAGTTCTCATGACTGCTTTATGATATTGTTTTTGTAAATATGTATTTCCTAGCGTGCCTAAGATAGGATAATTAACATCACGCTTAGAACAATACGATTCGAGCGTGATTTAACGGGGACGCAGACGCAGCGTGGGTCAGATGGTTTACTAAGAATTTATTTTTAACTATCTGTAATTATACCTACTACAACTATATCAAATGTTCGGTCCGACCTGAGAATCGAACTCGAGACCTGAGGCGCAGCAGTCTCGTACGCTGCCACTGCGCCACCACTACTGTCGCTTATTATGCATTGTTGTACACAAAATAATATTATATTAATCCGCTACTATTTGGTCCTTGGAACCTGTAGATAAACAGCAACCCACGATGACCCGCTGCTAGGCTCGGGTCACCTCTCAGGAGAAAGTTCAGGCCTCAAGGGTTTACCGTGGTAGAGCCACGCTTCGGCATGAATCTGGCTCGATCGGAGTAAAACCATGGCCGTACAGAAAACCGGTGCGAAACAGCTATAAGCGGAGACGCTCATAGTATCATGCCGCCAGCGCGAGCGGTCACCCATCCAGGTACTCTCGTTGATTATTTCAATCATCGAGCACAACAGGGCTATGAGCGCCCTAAACCGCAGATACTTTTAATTTATTTACCTATACCCAGTAGTGACGTATGTTCGTAACGAAACGTGTGCTAACTATGCTACGTTTCGCAAGAGCACCAAGGTCCGACGGTTTTAACAATGTTTGTATTTTATATTAGCGAGTCGCGAATTGTTGTTGCTGACATAGAAATCAACATATTTCACAGGCTTCTACATTTTAAAATATTTATTTGAACTAGTGGTCGCCTGGTGGTCGTTGTTCGGCAATAATTCATATGTTTTTTAGTTTTCTGCACACGTTTAAAATATTAATTTTTCAAGGTAGCAGAGTCACGCTGATTTCAGCACCAGGGCAATGATAACCTCGCACAGAAGATAAACTTAAAATGGCACCGTTCGTACTGTCGTGCTTCGTTGGTACGAGACTGGACTAGGCCGCCACGGTGTGGGTCACCATGTTGCATTGTCTGCATTTACAATGAGTATGGTGACCACTATTCTTGGATTATGTTCATGATTTCCATCAGGTAGAGTGAAGTCACTTTGGCAGACTCATCATCATCTTCCTAGCCTTTATTATTCCCAAGATTTGGGGTGGGCTACTAGTTTAACCGGTTTTACCTGAATATCAGTTTTTACACGGAGCGACTGGCGTCGGACCTCCGCAACCCTGAGGGTGAACTGAATTCAAAGATTGAACTAGTTATCAGTATATTTGAGGGCCCTGACTTCTCAATAACGATTGCCATAGATGTTCATGACAACCGGGACCGACGGCTTAACGTGTCTCCGAGGCACGGGCGGGAAACACCGCGATATTCCATACTCCGGGCTTCTATTAAGAATATCTTGTAAGAAAAACCCAACAGCAGTCCTACCCGAGAATCCAACCTTCTTGTTCTGCAGTCGCTTACGCTAACCAATAGACCAACTAGTCATAAACTTAAAAAAATGATGGTAACACACTTGTAACCTTAAAATATAAGTCACCAACCTGTCAGCGGCAATCACTATGAAGAGACCTATTCGTTTGATTCCTATGCCATAAAAAAAAACCATCTGTGTTGCCAGATAATAAAATATCGTCTTGTAATCTTGATGTTATTCATTTTAATGTGGATTGTAACTGCACTCAAGCACGTCAGCTCAAGGTTGGCCATTGTCATCCACGTTTCAATGAGCGCGTTGTCGTTGAAAAGACAATGTACTTTGTTAATGAGCTGATATTGCTAAGAATATGTCATTTTATGTTGGTATTGTTTAAAAAAACCTTTAGAGGTAAATAATTAGGTTTTAATTTGTACTGCTGGTCGTTTTAATGTCGAAATTTGACCAAAGAGTTTAACTAAGATGCCAAGTCTAAGCTCAAGGTCATTTTCTTTTCTGTCTTTAATCTAATTCCATACAAATAAATATTATTGGTATTTCTGAAGTTGAAAATTTAAGTATCTCTTAGTAATTTCAAATTAAAAGGTTTTCACTAAATACAAAAGAAAGTTTAAACGGTACTCACATAATAAGTTATACAGCAAAAAAACGTTTTAAGATTATTGTCTGTCTGTTTTATCTAATCTCTAATTTTTTCTTAACTCATTTTGACGGGAATTTCATTGGCAGATAACTGATAATTTAAGGAGTAATTTAGGCTACAATTTTTTAAGGGTTATTTTGCCCTGCCACACCCTTGGTTGTTGTTATTAAAGAACATCAACTGCGGGGCTTGATCTTGTTTTCTATATATTGAAATTGCATAGATGACGCAGTGGTTTAAGCTGTTACCTTCTCACATCCTACTGCCCTGAGCGTTGTGGGTGCGAACCTTACATGGAACAACACTTTCTGTGATCCAAAAAATATTGTTCTATTCTTGTTTCTGCGTCTATTTGTCTGTTGTCTATGCCTATTTGTGTTTGACGTATTTCTTAAAACCGTATGTTTAAAAAAAAAAACTTTGAGACATGTGACAGGTTTGATTTTCGCGCCATAATTAACGCGGGATATGTCATATATTTTTGAAAGAAAATGAAAAATATATTAACATTCTTAGCATTGCTATTGCTATATCCATAACTATAGACGAAATAAATAATAAAATGATGTGTTATAAGGATTGACATAATGTATTGATTGTTATTTCACACAATTCAAAGTTGACAATAGCGATTTTTTCATCAACGAGTTTAAAGTTAATAGAATAGGGTGACGAAAGACGAAACAGAAAAAAGATTAAGTATTTACTCATTAATAACAAAAATCCTTTATTTTGATACGCTTGATGTATTTCAAATTTTTTAAAGTTACTTTTTAGTGGATAACTAAATCTTTAATTTTTTTTTTTAATTTGTTGTACCAAGTGTCACTCGCGACGAATCTATTGACACCACTCACATAAAAATACTACAAGGCGTTTAGGCTCTAGAGAAAGAAATATACATACATACAACGTAAATCATAACCCTCCTTTAGCAGTCGGGTAAAAATACAAGAAACTAAAACAATGTGATTTAAATCAAATCAATCTGTTTAATAATAATAAAGCATTTTTATTTCCCATAAATCTTATAAGTATGTAATTACAACATGCTTTTTATATTCTTAATTCTATGTTAGGAACTTAAAACCAAATGAATTTAATGTTAGTATTTTGTTTAGTGTTATAGGAACCCCCTATTAGGGTATAGACCTCCTCCAATTTCTGCCAATATTTTTCGTTCCTGCGCTATTTACATCCAGTTTTTCCCTACCACCGATACCATCTCGTCTGCCCATCGTTTTTGTGGTCTGCCCCCGTTATTAATTTGCTTATTATGTTTTTTTTAAAAAGACATGATTTATATCATCGTTCATAGCCCAGTTGCTCTCGGTGATGACTATTAGAAACTATCACCGTGGGTAAGCAACGACGGCGCCGTTAATACCTAGATGTGTGAAAGCTGGTAGCATGTTACCATGAGCGTCTCCGTGATTCGGAGGTCACGTTAAGCAGTCGGTTCCGGTTGTTTTCTTAGGATAACAGTCGTGAAGCTTAGTTGGAGGCCTTTGGTCGGCTTAAAAATATTCAACGGCAAGATTACGTAGCCACAACGTTGTGTAACCAGACCCCAACCCGCATTCGGCCAGCGTGGGGTCGTATGGCCTTAACCCTCTGCTGAGTGGAGACCCGAGGCCAGAAGTGGGACGTTATGGGTTGTTTGAATGATGATAATTTTTATCAGCCTTGGTGTATGGTTTGTGTCAAGAGTACCTTCTCTTCGCAGTGCTGTTGTCCTGGTAGTTGCTCGGCTCTTACGCCGCCCGCGGGGTGAGCTAGCTGCACTGTTGATTGGAATGCATTGTAATATCAACTTCTGCGAGAGCGCAGCCGCGGGTAAAAGCTAATATAACACATTTATGTTATCTCATTTGAGCATTCTTATGCTCGTTTATTGATAGTTGTATTGTACGTGCAGTTTATACGTAAAAAGCACGTTCGTTTTATCGATTATATTAGATTGTTTGTTAGATAAAATAAATTACTGTTATCTTGATCTAAATTTGATAAGCAGTCAATTCATTATATTCCTAACCATCTGAGTTTCTAGTAGAAACTCAGATGGTTAGGAATATAAGTTCTTTTTTTTTTTTATATTTATGCTGCCAAAATGACTCTGCCCTGCCTGATGGAAAGCATGAGCAGAATCCAAGAGTGGTGGTCGCCATCCTCAATGCGCAAAAGAACAATGCAGCATGGTGACCCACACTATAGCGGCCTGGGGGGAAGGGGAATGGTGAGGGAGATAGGGGGCGTTGGATTGAGGTATGGGCCTCCGGTATCCTCACTCACTCGATGAAACACAGCGTAAGCGCTGTTTCACACCGGTTTTCTGTGAGGCCGTGGTATCACTCCGGTCGAGCCGGCCCATGCGTGCCGAAGCGTGGCTCTCCCACGGTAGTTCTAGCGGTTAGAATTTCTGATCGCTAGATCAGATCACATTTTGAATGTACGGACGTCGAAACGATAACGCAATCATCTTACTAACACCATCCATATATATAAAATAAAGTCGTGTTAGCTACACTTATTATAACTCATAAATGTCTGAACTGATTCGGCTGAAAATTACTGGGTTGGTAGCTTAGTATTTTTACATTTTCCCAGTTAAATGTAAAATCAGAGCAAAGTAAAAATACTTTGCTCTGATCTCTGGGTATCACCGCGGGAATCAGCTAGTTGTTAACAATAATAATTAATAAAGTAAATATATATATATATATAGAAATAAATAAAACTTGAAGTATCTGTTTGTAATTTCAAATAGACACTAAATGCATATGAAAGTATATACGCTACTTAGGTCAAAAATAATTTCTCTTTTTTCTGACGGATAGGAGGGCTGGGTCCATTATTAACACCAGACGCAAAAAGAGGTTTGTTATAAGTTTTATTTTGATGTTTGTCTGTGGCATCGTAGCTCTCAAACGCATGGACCGATTTCGATGTGTTTTTTTTTATTTGAAAGCCAGTTCCCTTGCGGCGGTTCTTAGCTATGTTTGATTAATATCGGTCCAGCAGTGTAAGAGTATTAGCTCTTTTCACAAAATAATATAAGGCATTTTTAGCGTATGATTACTTGATTAAGTGATTGCGTAGGGGTTTTTTTTAATTTTAGCTTGTGACTCAGCTGTTATCCTCCGTTGCCTTTTTTTTTAATGTCAACTCCCGCCTTATGAATACACATTCCTGTACCACGGGTATCTTTACAAACATACATGAAACGGACACAAGGTACACCCAGACTTAGAACAACAATTTATGGATCACACAAAGCNATACAGTTGTGGGGGACCACTGAAACCACTAGGCCAACCGTGTAGTCAAATGTCATTGTGAAGGTACATTAACAGACCTCAGCTCATTTAACATTACTCTAAAAGAATTTATCTATTTCTGAAATTAGCGAATTCAAACAAACAAATATATAATAAATAAATAAATATTTTGAACATTGAACACGCAACGCCATCTAGTCTAAAGCAGAGCTTGTGTTATGGGTACTAGATAACTGAAATACGCTTCGCACTTGGCCGATATTTTTATATATATATATTTTTTTAATATCCACTTTTTAATATTTAATTTATTTTAGTGAAGTGAACTCAAAATGTATTTTTGAGTTATTCAAAAGTTTATCAGTGTAAGTGATAAAACAATTGTGAAAAATGATTAACGAACATTTAGTCAGCAATATGGCGTACTATGGTAAGTACATAAACATATATAAAAATATATAGATTTTCTTTTTATCCAGATTGTATCCGGTCTTTATCCGGATTTTATCCGGTCTTAGTGGAATATCATCGTCGCTTTATTTAATAAGAATTGGCTCAGTACTGAGATAAGAACTGTTTTTGTGTCCTTTTAACTATATGTTACTGAAACCTTTATTTTTAGTTTATATGTATCTTTTTTATATATTGAAATGAGTTCTTTTCCAATCCTACATACTTATTTTATTATTCTTCTTTTGATGGAATGGTAACCAGCTAATTAGCTATTTCTGCCAATGTCAAGTGTTTAAAGTCTTCAAGTCTTAACTCTTCGAGTGTTCAAGTATTAGTCGTGATTAATATAATGATAAAAAACTATAAAAATGTGGATGAGATGAAATGGGGACCGTCCTTCGAGAAAACAAAAAACGATCTTCTTCATTTTGTTCTCCAAATGTTTTTGTAACTAGTGGACCTGACAGCCATTGTCCACTTGGATGTCAACTCAAAGGTCTCAAATGTCAAATGCCTTTGGTAAGTTTGTAACCAAGCCCTTTGTGTAAGTATTGCCCTCTATCGAATCTATGGTACCTATAGATAGTCCTGCATTGTTCGTAATATAACTTAAATCCTGCACCACAGACAAAAAAAGTACCCGCCCAAACGCGCGGCCTTAAAAATCTTTTTTGAAAACAAAAATAGAGTATTATTGAGAAAATCGTTCTTGTTATATTGTGTAGTACACGATAGAAAGAACTTTACGAGAATCTTATTTAGAATAATTTCTTGGAAAACGATTCATGATAAAAAATACACAGAATACAAAAATGTCTCTTAGGCAAAGAGATATAGTAAAGCGAAGTGCTCATTATTGATATTTCTTTCGCTTTCTAAGGCTAGTTTATGTATCGATAAAATGAATATATACATTTTCTTTAATTAAACCAAACTTTGTGATTAGATTAAGATTTTTTTAAAGGTACTACTAAAACCTTTAAACTGCCCTCTCTTACATAATTGACATTACAACTGACGCAAACGTAGTCAAATGAGGTCACAAGACATAAATATGTCATCTATTATATTTAATTCTCGTGTATTTAACCGATTTTACCATATTTTTAAATGTATGTTTAGTTGTCGTGCCTAAGATGGAATAGTTAAGTCACGCTTAGTCAACAGAGCCGAGCCAAGTAGTTCAGAATAAGCCACCCTATGTCTAAAAAATTATGACTAGCGACACCTGTTTTTGTCCATAAATTCATTATTAAGTCCGAAATTTTGCAGTTTTGTACTTTTCTTACATCAGAATGGTCAATGATGGACCCCATTCTTCACATTTATGGGGTGATATAACGCGACGGGCGCATCGATACGGCGAACGTTCTTATTTAGGTCAACCTGGGATGGTGTGGCCTACATTCCGTTGTCATGGCAACGCCGCCATATTGTGGTAGTCATGGCGACCGCGCATGCGCGCTGTGGATCAGGTGATAGGCGTGTCGGATTGTTTTTTTTGTCAGCTGTGGCGATAGAGCCTAGTATATCTGTGGTAATTTAATTATTGTTACCCGTTTTAAGTATTGTTATTTTCATTCAAGGATAAATACTAGTTTACACGCTTCATAAGATTCGCAAATCAAAATTCTACAACGTACTACGCGAGTATACATACTTACCCTTTGCAGTATGACCTTTTGTAGTATGCAAAGTCGCGTAGCGCTAGATAGTCCTACTACGCTACGCTAGCTGATTTTAATAAAATATAGATATACATTTTTTGGAAATGTATACATACATATTACATAGCAAACAAAGCACCAAATATTCCGGGAATTCAACCCGAGACGATGTAACATTACGATCGTGCCAGCCTATACGGGTTAAAGCATGTGTGATTCTTAATAAAGCGTTGTTACAAGAGACCCAGAGGAACCCAAGTGGATATATTCAGTAAAATTAGACAGTGTGGTGGACACGAGTGGTCACCCTGGAGTTTCTTACTGCCCTGAGTGTTTGGATTTCTATTCTCACATGGTATAAAACTTTCTATGATCCACAAATTGTTGATCGGAGTCTAGGGGTTTTGTGTCCGTTTTATATATGTTTATTAAGTCCTACGCGACACATAATATGTTCCTAGTGTTTAATAAATAATCACAACTTTACCCAAAAAAAGTTCGACTTCAAGAACTGGACTTAATGGGACATGGGTACGCGAAGTACCAGCTTTCAAATAAAAAAGAATCATCAAAATCGGTTCAACCGATTGAAAGTTTTGAGGTAACAACATAAAGAAACATATAGTCGAACATCCTTTTTTGAAGTCGGTTAAAAATAAAACAGAATTAAAGTATTTCCGCTGTTGGCGACACCAGAAGTTGTTATATGAACCGTTTGCTGTCAAAACTTCAATTCCTGGCAACTTTTTTAAATTGACCAAAAAGGCTAATTACCAACATATGGAAGGAACATTTATGACTAAAATCCATGTTCAAATACAAAGAGCATACGAACCCAAGTGAAACGAGTAAAAGCCAAACTTATTAATTTTTGCTACAAATGTTTATTCAAAGTGATACTCCAATATTGACTCTCCAACATTACTCCAGCCTGTAATGTGTACCTCATCCCCGGTCGTGTCTGACGCAGTCCTTCGGATTCTGAGAGTAAGGGAACAGAGAAACACCTGTCTTAGCACAAACACTTGTGCACTATAATATACCCTGCGTTGAGTGCTGATCTCTGTTGAGACTAGCCGCTATAGCCGAAATCAGCTAGGAATTCATCACTGTGGAGTATGATAATTGATTGAATCTTCTGATCAGGCTCCACGTATTTTAGGAACTGGAAGTTATGGATCGACACAGACAGGTAGTGTCGATCTATGATTTTTATCTGTAACTTCAATTCAACGTTCATAAATGTCACTTAGTGTCTTAATTGAATAAATAATTTTGAATTTGAATAAGCATGGGATTTGCTGTTTGGACTTGTGGCGACTTCACAAACAGCGGCAACAAAAACATATGATAACGCCATCTATCGAATATACACTGAACCAAGAAGTAACATAGTGTACGAAGAAGCTACCTATCCTCCATCGCGCAATAGAAGTTCTCGCGTCGATTAATATATATACAACTTCCCAACATCAACCGTTGGGCCGTGACCCGCCAGATATAATCACCTCGGCTGGTCGGAGGATCCTTCCTTTGTGTTGGAGAGACATGACACCCGTTCCTTCACAGACCTAACTTAATTGGACAAAAGGTGGTGGTTTACTGTGAGCCGTGGCATCATTTCTACGTCTTAAGCGGGCAACACCGTCACCAACAGCCTGTAACAGTACATTGCTGGACACAGACCTCTCCTAATAAACGAGGTTATGTCCTACTGTACCGCACTGACCAGACGAGGGTTGGTAATAGGGTTGTGTCAAGTTTTTTTTCTCCTTGCAATGCTATTGTACTCAATTTGCACTCATGATCGGGTCTTACGACACACACTGTATGAATTTGGTTGGTGTTACCGCGTGCTCATAACCCGTCCGCACACGCCATAGAGTGTGTAGTAATGTGACGGATTAAGTATGCAACGCCTGTAATTGGCAACACTGGGCATACTCTAATAAGGCGCGAATTCTCCACGGCGGCCATTTTAGGAATTAGTGTTTAATCCATTGTTATCGGCTTTCCAATTTAAAGTAAGCAAATTACAAAGGTTCGATTGGAATGGTCATTGAATTGTGAAATGGAACTTTCACTGAATTTAAAGCGTTCGGATGGTGTGACCGCCATTTTTGTAATCGACTTTCAGTGAAGAAGGCAGCTGTCAATTCGATTGACTTTTCTTTTTAAGTTTGTTTGCCTCTAGAGGGGGGTTTTGGGGTTCAAATGGAATGTGTCTACACTATTATTTTTTGCTTCGTCCATTTTTTTTTCATAATATTACGATTAAATGGAGTTGATCTTGAAACCACTCCCCACCGAAAGTGAAATCGGGCTATGTCCGGTTGTCTCCGTTAAATGAATTTAAAGAAAACACTTTCCATTAGGGCGGAATAGAAATGAAGATTATATTCCACTAGCTTTTTACGGCAACTCCGTACGCTTTTATGTCGGTTATAGTGGCTTTTTTTATATATTTAAACTGCCAAAATGACTCTGCCCTGCCTGATGGAAAGCATGAGCAGAATCCAAGAGTGGTGGTCACCATCCTCAATGCGAAAAAGAACAATGCAGCATGGTGACCCACACTATGGCGGCCTGGGGAGAAATGGGATGGTGAGGGGGATAGGGGGCGTTTGTGGTATATTGTGGTATGGGCCTCCGGTATCCTCACTCACTCGATGAAACACAGCGTAAGCGCTGTTTCACACCGGTTTTCTGTGACTAAAAATATCCTATGTTCCTGTCTAAAATTCAATCTATCTTACGAGATTCATACAGCGGTTTATCCGTGAAAACGTAGTGAGAGTTATTTTCAACCTCATAATATTAGTATAGATCACTGTTTGTCATGATGTAACCGCATTGCAGTCGTTGATACGTTTGTTAATTTACCAGACGAGCCCCGCGGTATTACCCGCGGTATAATTTTACCCGCAGATAACGCCGCTGGTCAATCAATTTCTTATTTTTTTTTTCCCAGACAAAGGTTCGTCGCTTAGGATGAGTTAAGTCCCATAAGAGCGCACAGAAGATTTATGTATATTTATTTGTACCGAAACAATTTACAGTTTGGACTTATCGACAGTTTCCACACTGAGCTCGAGGCTTGTGTCGCGGCTATCTATTTTCCAGTACCATTGGTGATAATTCAGTCCTTCAAAATTACAGCAGAAATCCCTACAAATGAGTTTTTAAAGTTCTTTTGGCGCGTATAAAAAAAAATGATAAGAAAAATTAAAGTAAATTTTTACGATGCGCGCGCACACCGTCACGAAAAACCGACACCCTGAAGTTAGCTATAGTCAACATTTTAGTTTTTCAAATTTTTATCTTATTACGCCAAAGAAGTATAGCTTCTAACGCGTGTACACAAATACACACACATTTTTTCGTGTCAAACGACGTTCAGAAGATTGGATAAAAAGAAATAATTAGAGATTTTTCTTCTTTCAATCGTTAGTGATTATAAATTAGCATCGATCAAGACCCGCCCGCTATTCAGTGTTGCCAATAAAAATAGTGGCCCGCATGATCAACTCGCCTGGGTCGGAGGCTCTTCTCTTTGTGTTGATAGGACATGACACCTGTTCCTCCACAAGTTTAATTAAACGCTTTTCCTGTATATATATATTTTTTTATGGGATAGCGGGCAAACAAGCAGACGTATTGCCTGATGGTAAGCGATTGGCGCCGCCCATAGATATCTGCAACACCAGAGGAGTCACAAGTGCGTTACCGGCCTTTGGGGGATGGGGAAGGCGTTGGGGTATGGCCTCCGGTGTCCTCACTCACTCGGCGAAACACAGCGCAAGCGCTATTTCACACCAGTTTTATTTTATTTGAGGTCGTGGTATCACTCCGGTCGAGCCGGCCCATTCATGCCGAAGCGTGGCTCTCCCACGGCATTTATCGCGGCCATTTTGGAGATGTGCGCCATCCATCTCTTAATGGCGGTGCTGTAGACAATTTATCCCCTGCCCTCTCGTTAGATTGACAAATGCGTGTTAATCTGTGTACTACATATATTATCCTTAGTTTTCTTACCCGACTACAGCAAAACCAAAAAGGAAAGGTAATTATTTTGAAAGTATATGTATCCTACCAATATTATAAACGCGAAAGTTTGTAAGTATGGATATGGATTTTTGTTACTCTTTCATGTAAAAACTACTGACTGGATTTTAATGAAACTTTACAATAATATAGCTTATATATCAGAGTAACACATAGGCTACAATTTATAAAGATACAATTCGCATCTTTGTACCGCGTTCCTCAGTTAGTGTTTATATATTCCACCATAGCCAATATATAGAAATAATTGTTTGGGTTTTTCTTACAATAAATTCTTGATAGCAGCCCGGAGTATGGAAGATGGCGGTGTTTCCCGCTCGTTCCTCGGAGAGCTCGTCAAGCCGTCGGTCCCGTTTGTCATGAACATCTATGTCAATCGTTATTGGGCAGTCAGGGCCCTCAAATATACTGACAACTAGTTCAATCATCGAATTCAGTTCACACTCAGGGTTGTGGAGGTCCGATGCCAGTCGCTCCCTGTAAAAACTGATGTTCAGGTAAAACCGGTTGAACTAGTAGCCGACCCCAAACCTTGGGAATAATAAAGGCTAGGAAGAAGAAGATGGTACATATTCTCATACATATATATTCTTACTATTTTATCCGTATGCGAAAGGAGGATTGTGCTTTTTATGTACGTATATGGTTGTATATTTCTTTGGCACGCCCTAGAGCCTAAACTGCTTGTCGTATTTTTATGTGAGTGGTGTCAATAGATTCGTCTTAGTCGTGATAGTGACAAATCAAAAGTAAAAAAAATTAACTAATAAAAAAAATACGCGATCGGGTTTTTTTTTATTTATTACTTGTTATGTTAAATAAACTTGTTCATGATGGTATAACCTCGAAGATGATGATAATAAAGAAACAGATGTTAATGAATGAGGCGTCAATATATTCGCAATGCAAGTGACACAGACTGTATAATAAATTTTATTAAAAGTTTTTACTCAAACAGTTTTTTTTAAATCTTTCTTTTTAGTTTTCTGATTGGTATATATATATATATTACTTTTTTTAGCTGCTAAAAGGATTTCTCTGCCTGATGGAAACCATGATTAGAATCCAAGAGTGATGGTTTGTAAAGGTTGATTGAGTTGCTCTGAAATTATTCTCTTATTTTCTCTTCAGCCATCTTTATTGCCAAGTTTGAAGGTATATCTAATACTAGTTAAAGCCGCTCCGCTCCGCCCGCATATATATCGGTTATCGCAGCAAATATATAGCTATATTATTGTAAAGTTTCATCCAGATCCGTTTAGTGGTTTTTACGTGAAAAAGTAACAAACATCCATCCATATAAACTTTCGCGTTTATAATATTAATAGGATAGGATATAAATTCTAGTGTCGCAGTGTTTGTAATTAAACTCTTTCAAAACGGCTTAACCGAATTTGATGAATTTTTAGATGTATTTTCAGTAGGTATGAGAATAGGTTTATAACGAATTTTTACAACCCTAAGTGTTAAGGGTGGTTCACCCCGAAAATTTATTTTTTATTTTTAGGACAAGCTTTTTTTGGTTTTTTTTTTATGATGTGGAATTAAAAAATTACATTTAACCCCAAATTTTTACCCTCCACTACCACCTGTCGGTAATTTAGAAAATATTCAAGGAAATAAATATGGCGGTACCAAGTTTGCTAGTCTAAAATATGACATTCTCGTGTCGCGGTGTTTGTAGTTAAACTCCTTCGAAACGGCTTGATCGATTCTCATGAAATTTTGAGTACATATTGGGCAACATCCATTTTTCCCCTAAGTTTTAAGGGTGACCCCACACCTATTCTTTTTTCTTTGTCAGTCCTTTTTATAATGCAATACAAAATTTGCTAATTCAGCTAGTTTATCAAATAAATATTTCGAACATCTAACACACAAAGCCATCTAGTCTCAAACTAAGCAGTGCTTGTGTTATGGGTACTAGGCAACTGATATAGTTATTTATATAGGTACTTTTTGTTTGTAAATATATTCTTATTATAGATAGAAAACACTCAAACTCCGAAACAAGTATATGCAGATCATATACACTTTTTAACCGACTTTAAAAAAGGAGGAGGTATCTTAATTCGAACCCCGCGGTTACACCCGCGTTTGTTCTTGTAACCGCGGACGAAGCTAGTCAAAAAAAGTAGCATAACTTACTCCGTATGTAATCAACTATCTGCCAGTGAAAGTCCCGTCGAAATCGGTTCAGCCGTTCCAGAGATTACCCGGAATAAACAGACAGACAAAAATTTATTTTGGTGTATGTACCGTGTATACACACATATGCATTTAGTCAAAAGCGGTTATTGTAATATTACAGACAGACACTCCAATTTTAATTATTTGTATAGGTTTATCGCTACATAATAAGAAACAAAGTCCTCCGCCGCGTCTGTCTGTTGTCTGTTCGCGATAAACTCAAAAGTTACTTCACAGATTTCGATGCGATTTTTACCAATAGATAGAGTGATTCTTGAGTAAGGTTTTCATATATAATTTGTTAAATTGTTGAGTATATTGGCTAAATTATAACGATATTTGTTGAGGACGTCAAAAATATAGGCTATATTATAATTTCCGTAAAGAACCCGAGTGAAGTCGAGGCGCGTTGCTAGTTTGTACGTAATAACAAATTACAGTTTTGAACTTATAGACGGTTTCCGCACTAAGTCTCGCTTCGTAATTCGCTCGCTAAGCCATCTTTATTGCTGTATCTGAAGGTCTAGCGATTATCGATTTCAGCTTAAACTAAAATTAAATTTAAGCTAATGATGTTGCAATAAAGATGACGGAAGAAAAACTAAGAGTCTACTTTCAGGGTAATTAAACAAACCTTTTAAATTTCTTATTCTATAAAATAATATTCTTATTAAAATAGATTCTTCTTTTGATGAGATGGCAACCAGCCGGATCAGCTATTTCTGCCAATGTCAAGTATTTAAAGTCTTCAACTCTTCAAGTCTTCGAGTCTTCGAGTCTTCGTCGTGATGGGATTAATGATAAAAAATATAAAAATTTGGACGACATGAAAAATCGTTCTTCTTCTTTTGATGATATGGCAACCACCCGGATCAGCTATTTCTGCCAATGTCAAGTACTTAATATCTTCAATTCTAAGTCTTCCAAGTCTTCAAATCTTCGTCGTGATGGAATTAATGATAAAAAATATAAAAAATGTGGTTGACATGAAATGGGGACCGTCTTTCGCAAAAACAAAAAACGATCTCCTTAAAATAGATTCTTCTTCTTCTTTTGATGATATGGCAATCAGCCGGATCAGCTATTTCTGCCAATGTCAAGTATTCAATTCTAAGTCTTCGAGTCTTCAAGTCTTCGTCGTGATGGAATTAATGATAAAAAATATAAAAAAAACGTGGATGACATGAAATGGGGACCGTCTTTCGCCAAAAATAGATTCTCATGGCTATAATACAGTGTCAGGCATTTTGACAGCTAACACATGAAAAATAATGACGAAATTGAAATCGATGCAATTAAAAAAAAATTACCTCCCGTTCTATGATTAAACCTGCTTTTTTTACACATGCAAGTATTTTGTACGTCACAATAATGATTAAAAAAAATACCATAAACAAAATCCATATAGTTTTCATACGGCCAGCTGACTTGTGCCGATTTTATAACCTATATCGACCGCGAGGTGTTCCAAAATGAAACTGTCTTAATCGTGTAGGTCGTTGACCCGGCACGTGCTCGACTCACGCATGCGCAGTACCGCCCTTTACATCATTTTTTACGCAATTTGCCGAAAATTTGGCGATTATGATTGATAATTATATCTTTTTTCTAACTTTATTGATTAAAATATAATTGTTTGACGCTATATTAGGTTATTTAGTAGTGTTAGGGGCGTTTGAGTGCGGTCTCGGTAGGGTTGATGTATGTTTTGTCGATATTTTTGGAGGGATACGTGTAGCCATGTGCTTTTCTAGGCTGAAATGTATCTTTAGAAATAAACTCATACATGAAACTACAAATGTCTAAGTCCATGCTATATCCCGAATATTATAAATTCAAAAGTAACTTTGTCTTGTTTATTGTTGTTTAATAATTTAGCAAAGTAATGAAAGCAAGCTCTCTTAACAGTTAACGAAACGCACGCAATGAAAGAAACATTTTTTTATTGATACTCCGCTCCTTTTGGTTGTAGCGCGATGATGTATTGCCTATATCCTTCCTTTATACCAGGGTCTCAAAAAAACCCGGTAATAATCGATTTTTTCGTCCCATTCCATGCAGCGAGTGAGGCTGTAGAAGATAGTAGCTATTTAAAAAGAAAAGAACGCATTCGATTTTATCTCGAGACTTTTGAAGTAGACGTTCAAGGTGACCCGTTAGCTCGTCACCTCTCATAAAAAATCTGAAAACGGGACTGAAACTGCAGTAGAGGATTAAGGCAGCAGAACCACGCTGATTTCAGAACGGTTGGGCTGGCTGAACGGCTCGTACTACCCTCGCATAAACGATCAACGTAAAAAGACAACGTTCCTGCTGTCGTGTTTCGTTGGTGAGTGCGAGACCGGAGGCCCAATGATGCAGAAGCATCACTAAGTGTGGGTCACCATACTCTATTGTTGCATTATCTGCATTCGCAATCAGAATGGTGACCACCAAAAGCCACGCTTCGGCATGAATGTACTAGCTGGACAGATGGAGAGATGCCACGGCATCACAGAAAACCAGTGTGAAACAGCGCCTGCGCTGTGTTTCACTGAGTGAATGAGGATTCCGGACATATCACTTTGATTGTGCTTATACTTTCCATCGGGCAGATTAATTTTGGCAGGGTCATACATAAAAAAAGATCAAAGACCCTTATCTACAAGACATTTAAGTCCGTCTTATGATTGAAGCCCAACATATCCCACTGAATTAGCGAGTTCAAGTGGCAGTGGGCTGGCCTAATTAGCCGCAGAACTGACAACCGTTTGGGTAGAAGAGTTCTAGAGCGGCAGGCCAGGTAACGTGAAGCAAAAGATGGCTGTTAAGAGCTAGACGTGAGAAAGCCAAAGATCGATCGATTAGAGTAATAATAAGATAATAATAATAAGATTTATTTCTGAAAAGTAGCTTACAAGTATAGAACAATCAGCAAATCAAGAAACTCAAATACTGCAGCCGTACCGAAATACATATAAATCTATACTAATTTGTAAATATAATTTCCTAAATTTCTAAATATGGCAAACTTACACGTATACAAGGTTAAACTAAAAACCAAGAAGAAGAAAACTGAAGAATTAGTAGTTTGAATTGAACTTCAGCAGGGTCTATAGACATCCCCCCAGGTTTCTAGTTTAATAATTATAAGAAACCTTTAGATTATAACATTACCCAACACATTGCTGAGAAGTTGACCAAAATGCAGTAAACTGGTATTCTTTATAGGTTACGCTCATGAGAAATACGCAGAATACTCAGCACAAAACATACATTTCCAATTTAAAACGTACCAAGTACTTGCTATATTTAGCTGACAAGGTTAAACAAACAAAAAAAAAATAGAGTGAAAGGCCCATGTCCACTAGTAGACTGCAGTATTCTCCGATGATGATTGGACACCTTTTCAGAGTATCCTAGTTAGAAGTAGTCAGTAGAAATCCTAATACCGTGGGAGAGCCACGCTTCGGCATGAATAGGCCGGCTCGACCGTAGTGATATCGCGGCCTTACAGAAAATCGGTGTGAAATTGTGCTTGTCCTTGTATCACCGTGTGAGTGAGCATACCTGACACTCATACCCAAACTCCTCCCACATTCCCCAGCCCCATCCCACGAAGGCCGGCAACGCACTTGTGACACCTCTGGTGTTGTGGGTCGCCATGGGCGGCGGTAGCGTACAATCAGTAAGCTACCCCTACCTATGGACACCCTTAGCTACAGCAGCCGTTTGTCCGCTATTCCATAAAAATAACAAAGATAAGAAACAGTGCCCCATCATGGGGGAAGGGTTGGATTATGGGCCTCCGGTATCCTCACTTATTCGGTGAAACACAGCGCAGGCGCTGTTTCACAGCGGTTTTCTGTGCGGCCCTGATATTACTCCGTTCGAGCCGGTCCATGCATGGCTAAGCGTGGCTCTCCCACGGTATATGTCATAATAATGTAGGTATAGGCCCATTTCTGCTAATACTTTAACAGAGTAGAACGCCTGCGTATTGCTACAGCCTACCGTGTAGTTCTAAGACTTAAACAACTGCGACTTTCCGCAGCTCTACATAAGCCGCTAATAGGTATAAAGGCTCCGCTGACACCATTTCTAGAGCAAACACGACTTCACACCGTTGCATGTTACGACACTTGATAATCCATTTTGTCAACTTGTGTTACTATTCTTGGACAATCCTATTGCTTGTATAAACTTACTTGGCCGTGTGTTGAAATAGAACACGGGTTGTCACATCATGTTATAAGGATGATTAAGGGAACAAATTATGCAGGGCAACAGTATTACAAGGAGAAGGGGTACCATGGGAGAGCCAAGCTTCGGCGTTATGGGCCAGACTCGACCGGAGTGATGCCACAGCCTCACAGTGTTTGAGGAAACCGACGCTCATAAAAAAAAAATGATAACACTTATTGAACGAACCGAACTCTAGAACTTCAGTCGCGTATGCTATCCGCTAGAAAAATATATATATCATCCTAGCCTTTATTATTCCCAAGATTTGGGGTCGGCTACTAGTTCAACCGGTTTTACCTAAATATCAGTTTTACACGGAGCGATTGGCATCGCACCTCCGCAACCCTGAGGGTGAACTGAATTCGAAGGTCGAACTAGTTGTCAGTATATTTGAGGGCACTGACTTCTCAATAACGATTGCTATAGTTGTTTATGACAACCGGGACCGACGGATTAACGTGCTCTCCGAGACACGGGCGGGAAACACCGCCATATTCCATACTCCGGGCTGCTATTAAGAATTTCTTGTAAGAAAAACCTTACAACAGTCCGGCTCAGGAATCGAACCCGAGACCTCTTTATATGCAGTCGCTTACGCTAACTACTAGACCAACAAGGCAGTAGAAACAAACCGCTAGAAAAATATTAATAAGAAACAGGATGTATACGTCTTTTATTCATAAAAAAATAGTTCGAATAGGACGGAAACTTATGCCATTGTAGCTATTCCATTAAAAAAACTCCGACCATAGATAAATTAAAAATATATCAGCTTCAAAGTCACAGGTCCAAGGCAGTTGATAAAACTAATAATGTATTCGACTCACACAATTGTTAAGAAATCAATGGCGGTACGTATTGATTTTTACAAACGGTGACCTAGAAAACTCAAATGAGAGTAGGTAATGGTATTGTATAGAATTGTGGGGATATATTTAGGCCGGCAATACCCCCAGTGTTGCCTGTGATAACTGGATAAAGCATTTTATCTCCTTGAATTGACAAATAATTTCGGGAGATCGGTTTTTGTTTTTGCGCAAGACGGTCCCCATTTTATGTCATCCACATTTTTTATGTTTTTTTTATCATTAATTCCATCATGACGAAGACTTGAAGACTCGAAGACTTAGAATTGTAGACTTGAAATACTTGACATTGGCAGAAATAGCTGATCCGGCTGATTGCCATATCATCAAAAGAAGAAGAAGAAGATAAATAATTTCGTTAAACTTACTATGTTTTACTGACTCAAAAATGGATGGAGTGATTTAGAATTGTTTTGTCTTGACATATTATTGAAAGTTCAAGAAAAGTTTAAGCACATTTTATTTTATTACCAACATATAATGCTGTTCGTAACTCTAAGTACCTCTTTACCGAAATTCACTGAAAACGGTTGAGCAGTTTCTTAAAGAGTAACAGACAGACAGTTACTTTCGAAATTATATTAATGAGTAATATATATGGAAGATATAATGCGAGTCAAGCCGCTAAAAACCTATTATTGCGTAATGTGAATGTTCAAACCGTTAAAAATAACTATCTATTATGCGATAAGTCCAAGGCAAGCTGAAATATTAATGTACCACGTTGTGCACCCTGTCGTTTTCCCATGAGAAATGCACACCGGACTTTTATTTAATAACACTAGTCACAATATACTACTAATGTGAAATAAACTGCGCGCCAATTTTTTGAACGCAGAAATACGTAACGATTTATCAAATAAAAAAAAACAAGAACTAAACTGTCAAATGTGTATCTGTCACTTTTGGCGGGAATATCAAAACTTCAAAAATTCGACCCATGAAGCAAATTGTTTACGTTATTTTATTATATTACCTACTAGCTGATCCGAAAACGTGGTTTTGTTATAAAAATAAAAATAAAATAGGGATTGGTCACCCTTTATCATTTCGGGGTATGATAAATGGCTCGGGGGCTGGAGATCACAAAATGATCTCCTCCTCCATAAGCGCAAGGTTGGGGGTGACAGATGTGGCCATCTGTTGCCTTAGCAGAAGCAGGCTCGGGGGGGGGGGTGCGCGCGCTTCGCAGCTCCTACGCCCCACCTTTTGGGGCAGCAACGGAAACATCGGGGTTTCCACACAGGGGGGGCCATCTAGAAACTGTAGGTGGCTTGAGGTACGTTGGGGTTCCAGGGTTTTCCTTCCTAGGGTGTACCTGGTTTCCCGGCTCCTAGTACACGATGGCGTGCGTTTTTAGTCGGTTCGTGTTCGACATGTCAGGTGCCAGGTGATATCCGAGGGTATCACCACACGGGAAAAAAAGGGTATGATAAATGGATGTTGGCCGATTCTCAGGCCTACCCTTATGCACACAAAATTTAAAAAAAACATAACACACACAAAATAATAAGATAAAAATAAGAGGCGCTCATAGCCCAGTTGCACTCGGTGATTAGAAACAATCAGCGAGGGCAAGCAACGACGGCGCGGTCAGTACCTGGATGGGTGACCGCTGGTGGCATGTTACCATGAGCGTCTCCGTGATTCGGAGGTCACGTTAAGCAGTCGGTCCCGGTTGTTATCATAGGATAACAGTCGTGAAGCTTAGTTGGAGGCCTTCGGGTGGCTTTAAAACATCCAACGGTAAGATTACGTAGCCACAACGTTGTCTTGCCAGTCCCCAACCCGCACTTGGCCAGCGTGGGGACGTATGGCCTTAACCCTCTCCTGAGAGGAGACCCGAGCCCAGCAGTGGGACATTATGGGTTGTTGATTGATTGATTGACACAAAATAAGAGTTTGGTAACAAACACCGCGAGACATTAAAATTTATTAAGATTATTATTATAAATATAAATGAAATAAAAAGAATCTTTGAAGGGGTTTGTACATCGTGTCAAATTTTAAACTCAATTGATACAGAACTTCTTGAGATTTTGAAGTATACACAAGTAAATTATATAATTAACTAGATTTTATGTCAGTTTTCGCGACAGAAAACCTACCTATGTCCTTCTCCAATGTCCAACATATAGCTATACCGAAATTCATCCAAAGCGGTAAAACGTTTTAGGCGTGAAAGCGTAATAGAATTACTTTCAAATTTATAACATTAGTACGGCTATATTATTAAGGAAAATTCATAGAGAATTATATTACTTTTACTTTTCCGCAAACGTCTATAACTAATATATAAAAAAGGACCATTAAACACACTAATATTATAAAAGTGAAAGTAAGTTTGTTTGTAACGCTTCCATGCGAAAACTACTTAACAGATCTTTATGAAACTTTGTATACATGTTCTTAGAGGTGAAAGCTAGTATAATATAGTTTTGACATTATGACTGCTTCGGTTTAGTGTTTGATGCCCGGGTCGGATCAAATGCTTGTATGAAATACAAATATTTGTTTCGGAGTTTGGATGTTTTCTATGCATTATGTGTTTGTGTTTAGAAAAAAGTATATATGTATTTATATCACTTGTCTAGTACCCATAAAACAAGTGTGTGTTTGTTATCCGAATTATTTATCATTATTATACAATACTCAATGGACCAATTCAATCCTAATTCAAAAGCTCTAACAAATATAACAAACAATATTGCAATATTTTCATTTCTCACATAAATTCAATAGAAAATGACATCAAAAATATTGTCTGCGTTCAGTTATGATTGCTTATGGAGGTCATAGATAATAGAGTGTTTCCTGCATTAGCTCAGCTGTTCACTAACATTCGAAATAGGAATATTGTGCATTTGCTGTACATCCATTTTGTGAAAAATATTAAAAACAATATGGCGTCTATCATCTGTCTATTCCAGGTATAATCAAATTATTTGGCGTAACTGACTAATTCATTATCTCAGAGCCCAAACTACTTTAACTATTTGTTATTGCTTTAACAAACTTGAAATTTTGACAGCTAATATTTTTATATGTACAAAAAAACGCACTAAGAAAGGATTTTGTTAAAATTTCACCCTCAAAGATGAACTATTGAATAAAAGCCGATTATTTCCATAATTAGAAACAAGACATAGCAAACAGCTAGTTCTAGGCTATGTAATCAATCGAATCAAACGAATAATTCTTGTTATATTTAATCTCAATCTCGGAAACGGTACCAACGTTTTTCATTGAATGCAAACTTTAGTTTTATATTATTTTTACTTAATATAGGCTCTCTTCTTAATATTGTTATCATTAACAAACCATAATGTAACACTGCAGAGCTCGGGTCTCTTCTCAGGAGAGGGTTAAGGCCATACGTATCCACGCTGGCCGAGTGCGGGTGTGGGACTGGCAACACAACGTTGTGGCTACGTAATCTTGATGTTTTCAAGCCGCCTATAGGCCTCCAACATGTTAAATATTTTTGGGCCAAGATGTTCAGTCGTCCCCTCTTCGTAATAATTCGAAGTTTTTGGTTTAAGCAGCTTTTGAAGCTTAGGTTTACATTTGTATCGTCATCAACTTTAACTGTCAACTGCTGTACTAAGAGTTCTCCCAAGAAAGAACCCTTTTGACCTTCTATACCACGCTGGTCTCTTTCTCATTCTCTTTGTAGTGATGTTTACCTGGTAGTTCTTTTATGGAATAGGAGGCAAACGAGCTTCGCATGATGATAAGCGATTAACGCCAACCATGGACACCCGCAACACCAGAGGCGTCACAAATGCGTTGCTAGCCTTTGGAGAGTCATTCTCACTCACTCGGTGAAACACAGCGCAAGATATGTTTCACACCGGTTTTCTGTATGGACGTGGAATCACTCCAGTCGGGCCCATTCGTGTCGAAGCGTGGCTCTCCCATGATGTGTCAAGTGTTCCATCTTTTCGTAGTGCTGTTACTGTTGTTTGTTGTTGTTGTTTACATCGCACTGTTGTTCGCTGTGTCCTGGTAGTTCGCTCAGTCGGCTCTTGCTGCTTGACGGCCTCGGTGGCGCAGTGGTAGCGTATGCGACTGCTGTGCTAAGGGTCTCAGATTCGATTCCTGAGTCGTACCAAATGTTTGTAGAATCTGCAAATATATGTTTCAGAGTTTGGGAATATAGGTTGAGAAATTCTGCTTTGATTAAGCCGTCATGGAAATCTTTACAATAAATATGTTTAATAAATGGATATCAGTTGAATTTTGACCTCTGAATGACCAAGAGTATTTTATAGAGCGATACAATATTGCGACATTAAGTCGTTTTTATCGCAAGATGGCGTCCACGCGCCTATATATTTGTGTTCGATGACGCGTGTCAAACAAACTGACCAACATACACGCCGTTTTCCACTGCCCTGAGGGTTGTGGGTCCAAACCCCACATGAGAAAACACTTTATGTGATCCACAAATTGTTGCCCTGAGTCCGGGTGTTATTTTTCCGCGACACCCAGACTCAGAACAACGATTTGTGGATACATATATGCTTAGTTAGGGAGTCAGAAGTGAGGAACCAATAGTCATTGCGAATAAAGGCAGTACAGCATGATGAACCACACTATGACAGCTTCTGCATCATTGGTTTGTGTAGGAACGGGAGTCATATCCCTCCAACACAAAGGGACGATCCTCCGACCAGGCGAGATGCCATCATGCCTGGCGGGCGGGTAAGTTGTATATATGTTAATCGGCGCGAGAACTTCTACTAAGCGATGCAGGATCGATAGGTTTTTCGTACACTACGTTACTCCGTAGTTCAGTGTATCTTCGGTAGATGGCGTTGTCATATGTTTATGTTGCCGCTGTATTTTTAGTCTCACACTCACCAATGAAACACACGAACGCTGTCATTTTATGTTGATCTTCTGTGCGAGGGTAGTACAGCCTCTGTTGAGCCGGCCCTACCGGTCTGAAATCAGCATGGCACCTTCTTCTACCTTGTGAATGACTGCATGAAGGGTTTTAAGGGGTGATGACGTTCTTGCGTCTCCTGAGTTGGAACTGTTCATATAATGAGGAAGATATTGTGTAGGGACAGGTGTCATGTCTCTCCGTCACAAAGGAAGGATCCTCCGACCAGGCAAAGTGATCATACCTGGAGGGCCACTATCCAAAGGTTGCTTATTTTTTTATAGTTATAGTTAAATAAAAACAGTTCATACCAATTACATGACATAAAAATTAAATGGAAATAATAATAAAATTAACACAAAACATAAAACCAATTTAATATGGCACTGTGGACTCCCTCATGTACTCTCTCTCTCTCACAAAATACCAAGCAAATTTCCACAATGCCACACCAATGTTTATATATATATCCTAATCAGCGCTAGAACTTCTATATCGCGATTCAGGATTAGTAGTTACTCTGTGTTGTTCGTTACATTGTAGTTCTGTGTGTCTTCGGTAGATGGCGCTGTACGATGTTTCTGTTGCGCATTACGTGACGGTCGCCACAATATTAACAAATGTTTTTGTTTCAAAACGATAATTGATTGGCCAATGAATTATTTATTTGTGTGCCACGGTCGTGTACGAATTAATATATGGATGATTGCGATAAGGTCGCAGGTTACGTTCCTGTTCAGGGTAAATATTTGTTTATGTATGAATACATGTATACGTTTGCATATTGATCTGATTTATGTATTAAAAAAAGTATGGTTTTTTTTTAGAGGAGGTTTAACTAAATCGTAGTGGACGATGACTCCTTAAAAAGTCTATGGTCGCATGTCTGAGGTAATTAAAAAAAACAATAGTCTATTATATACCTAAACAAGAAATTGTTTATTAAACTAAAACTCTACGTAAAAACTTTTAATACAATTTATATATCCAATACGGGCCCATTATTACAAATCTATTGACACCACATTCATTAAGAATCGGTTCAGCAGTTTAGACGCTACAGTGGAACATACAACCAAAAAAGTCTACTAAAACTATTATAAGCTCTAAGTCGCTCAGCGTGCTAAGGAGAGGGCTATGCTCGACGTTTCTCTAAGGGATCGCATCAGAAACGAGGTGATCCGACAAAGTACCAGGGTCATCGACGTAGCNAGCGTGCTAAGGAGAGGGCTATGCTCGACGTTTCTCTAAGGGATCGCATCAGAAACGAGGTGATCCGACAAAGTACCAGGGTCATCGACGTAGCCCACAGGATTAGCAAGCTGAAGTGGCAGTGGGCTGGCCACATTTGCCGAAGAACCGATAACCGTTGGGGTAAACGAGTTCTAGAGTGGAGACCGCGTCTCGGCAAACGTAGTGTAGGACGTCCACAAGCCAGGTGGAGCGATGATTTGCGCAAGACGGCTGGCAGGAGCTGGATGCGAGAAGCCATAGATCGAACTAAGTGGCGTGAAATTGGAGAGGCCTATGTCCAGCAGTGGACTGCGATAGGCTGATGATGATGGAACTATTAACGTTCCTTTTGAGAAGCGAAATTCAATTAGTGTAAATTATGATGCGTCTCGTTTATTAAAAATCGTATGTTGCTTACTCTTTCACTGAAAAAACGGCTGAATTGATCCAGGTGCAACTTTTTCACATCGATAGATGTGTAGAGAGATATGTTAAATTGAAAAATATAGTGTTCCCGCCTCGTAAAACAAAAAAGCGAACAAAATTGAGAATATTCTATTTTTAAAATCGTCAAGTAAAATGAAGCTTTCATAAGTTTTCAAGCAAATTTATTTCAACGTGCATAAGAAAAATAACCCGAAGAAATTTTTAAAAGAAAAAGAACAGCTAGAAGTTTATATAAATAAGCACAAGTTTCATGTTGACTTTGATGTTGTGTATTTTAGTCTTGTTTTCTATGGTTTATTCAAACGTGTATGTTAGAAAACTGTATTATTATTTGAGTTATTTTTACATCAAACGTCTAGTTTTATAGAATTCTACCAAACAACCATGCACAAAATTAATTAGCAGATATTTTAAATGTTATTTCGAAGTAATGCAAACTTATTATAATCTTGACAGCCACATACCTCGCTGGCATAGCACGCTAGATGAAAAAAAAACACATTTTTGAATTTGGAATGTTAGCTGCTTTTCTTTTTTTTTCATTCGCGTAGTCCGTCAGCGCGGGGATCGCACGTTTTTGACAAAAATCAGTTTCGAAAATATAATTTTTTTCTTAATAATAACCGGATTTTTTCGAAAATTTGTTTGAAATATTATGTCGGTGCATACTATCCCTCTGGTTACACCTTTCATTAGAGGCCCGAGGTTCCCATACAGAAAGAGTAAGTGTTTTTTTATTTTATTAGAAAAATATCTTCACGGCATTTCATAATTCTAGGCAAGATAGATTTCGATTTCAAAATACTTGTTTTTTTCTACGTGTATATATACAAAATTACCGCCTTCATTTTATCAGCGTGAAGATTATTATCGTACATTTGTATATAAAATATATTTAGTGTATATTATTTTGTACAAACGAACTTTTAAATCCGAGATTCGCTGGATCGTTTTTAATGTAATTTTCGTGTTTGTATGATTCCTTGGGTTGAGTTGCGTTGTAGAATTTTCGCACATTTCGGACATCTAACACACAACGCCATAGTCCCAAGCTAACCAGAGCTTGTGTTATGGGTATTAGACAACTGATATAAATAAATACACATACTTTTTTTTTGTAAACAAATACATAGAAAACACTCATTTCTGAAACAAATGTTTGCAGATCATACAAACAGAATTATTTTTATTTATATACATATTTCAGTTAGTTTTATTGTCAAAATGTTGCTTTACGTAAACACACACCAATATATCATATTGCTAGATACTTTAAAACTATTAATTACTAACTTCGCCTGTTAAATGCAAGCAGCTTTGTCTAAACAGATTTAGATTGGCAACTATCCAAGATGGCCGGAATTTATAGAAATGTCGTTGACTTTTTTAAATTTCATTTAATATACTTATGTTTGGAGCTTTGCTCGCGTCGCACATACTCGTACTTGTACATAAGTATAGTACTTGTATCAGATATTTTGTTCTAAAAATTAATCCTTGCTAGATCGTATATCGCCCTCGAAACCGCTGCGTACTAAATTTCAACCAATCGAAATATGAAATGGTCAGGCGCGTAAATGTTGAATTTAAGTGGGAATGGAACCTATCTCTTAGGCGTACATCACACAATACAAATCATTACGCCATCCTGCCGTAATGTTAATGGCACTCTTCTTCTTTTCCAGTCAACGATTTTCGTTTCACAAACACTTAGGATAGAGTTTGCTCGGTCGTTGTCGGTCCCGTCATGAACATATAAAGCAATCGTTATTGGAAACTCAGTACCCTCAAATATACTGAGTTAATTCAACCTTCAAAATCAGTTCACCCTCAGGGTTGCGGAACTCTGATGCCAGTCGCTCCGTGTAAAAACTGATATTCGGGTAAAACCTGTTGAATTAGTAGCCGACCCCAAATCTTGGGAGTAATGAAGGCAAGGTAGAGTAAGGTGAATAGGAGATGTGAAACTCCGTTTTCTTAACTTTTACAATGTTCATTAATGAAAATCTTCCACAGTATGTCGTTGAGGTTACACAACGGGGCGTCTGGCAGAGCTCTCGGCTGACGTCCCGGTCTACCTGTAATTCATCGTTGGCAGGCAATGCTTTGACATTGGCTCGTAATAACCTATTAAATAACTAGACAACGCATGTCGTATATTAGCTGACGCATTTAAAAAATGTAGTATATTTTCAATATAGTACCTGGGTGACCGAGCTTTGCTCAGGGTTTTAATTGGTCAATTTATATATACCAATTAAAACTGCCTACCTCGCCGCCGCAGTTCGTTATTTCTCAAATTCCATATAGTTACATTTCCGACTCTCATTGAAATGACGATTTTCATTAAAAATGTATTGAAGCTATATAAGATTTTTGTATCACTCGAAGGGTCATTAAATAAGCTATCAGATGTATAATTGATTATAATTTTATAGAGGATTGAATTGTTAGATCGAAAGTCATTTGGGGAAAGTCATTTTTTCTTCGGTGCACTGAACTAAAAGGTGTAATAATTTACCAAATTTCATGACAATCGTTGGAGCTGTTTCCGAGATTGACTATATTTAGTCGTATATATATTATACATGTTTTAGTTTGTGTTTAGTTGAAGTTAAAATTGCTCATTTAAAAGTATTAGTTTTTAGTCTAAGAAGTGTCCACTCGGGTCTTGGGGTCCTTATGATATGATTCTAAGAATTCTTTACGATTGCCTCGGTTCTATTTTT
Organism: Hyphantria cunea; assembly: GCA_003709505.1. Classification (NCBI taxonomy): domain Eukaryota; kingdom Metazoa; phylum Arthropoda; class Insecta; order Lepidoptera; family Erebidae; genus Hyphantria; species Hyphantria cunea. The sequence continues at coordinate 109,665 of PKRV01000144.1, read as the reverse complement.
GGGAATAATGACCTTCTATTTAACCTTTCTTTTAACATCTCAGAAGTATATAATTCCACAGAAATCATTTGTTAGTGCTTGCAATAAAACATTACTATAGCAGTTGGTTTGGGGGTTTAGGGTTGAATTTGTCGAGAATTGTTTCGACAAACTAAAGAGACCTATGTCCAACAGTGGGCTGCGATAGGCTGATGATGATGATGATGAAACTAAAGGATAGTCTAGGTTGGTTTCGCTCTTTGGAAGGGGTCCGGATGGGAAGGGTCCGGATGGCGTAAAAAAGCGCTTCCCGGATCTCTCCCGTCTCAGGCACACCGTGTGGTTTTAGTCGGTTCGATTCCGACACACCGCCCCGCCGCAAACCCCGGTGGGGTGAAGGCCCGAGGGGGTTTCCACATGTAAAAAAAAATAAAAAAAGGTTGGTCTCGCTCGCAAAGTGCCCGTTTACACTCATACCTTTAGTAAGCATAGCGCCCTTCTGTAAGTGCGCAGATACATCGAAAGTACCGTAGCCGGCGCTAGGTAAAGACTTCCTGGTTTATCAAAAACAAACGCAAATCACGGAACTACCCCATAAGGAATTGTTCGTAGGGACCTTCGATACAAAAGTATTAGCAGCCAAAATATCAAGTTTTCAAACGAGAGTTGAGTAACTTTATACGTTCTGTATTTCGAGAGGAACCCAATCGATGCTCATTCCTAGTCGATCATTCTATTCATATAAATGTACATTGATATTGACGACTGAAGCGATTAAACTAGATCAGGCGATCTACAGAGCGAGGCGCTCATAAAATGTCAGCGTCGCTAGCGGCCATAAAGTTGGCAGGACAACCTGGGGTGGCCACGAATTGAGTGGCTTTTTAGTTTCGTGTTGTGACTGTTTGAAAATATGGGAGTGTCAACTGTCACCACTTTTCTTCATCCCGTGGTCGCCGTAAGAGCCGACCATGGGATAAAACTGGTAAATAACACTGCGTGGTACAGTAGGCCCAAACCTTCTAAGTATAGTCCTATGTTCAACATCAGCAATTGCGTTCATGGGTCACAAGTATGATACCGCCTTTTGAGCCCCGAGAATCTGCCTCTTAAATGTAATACAATTACCCCGTTTCCGGACCATATTTCTTTGATTGTAAACGAAATATTTTACGCTTATTGGTGGTGGCGTGATTAAATATACCCTGCAGCTTCCCTGATGAATGGACTACCCAAAATATCTAGACAATTTGCAATTGGAACCAGTAACTCTCAAAGTAAAGTTTTATACTATACATGCGACTGTGTCCCACGATCACTATACATACGATCTGATTATTGTCCTAATTTTATTGAAACCATACCCTCCCTATACGCAGGACATACTGGATTTGTGTGTCGTTGACCCGTTTAAGCGTGACCTCTTGTGGCAGAGGTCATAGCGGGTTGCCTGTGTTAAAAATTATTTCGTTTTCAAAATGGTCTTGCCACAATAAAAGAAGGGTTTCTTTGGCTTCTACCCTTCCCCTTCGTACAAACTTTACTTAATTTGAATTAAAAAATACTTAGAATAATAAAATCTATGGTTTTTCCTTAATTATTATTTTCTTTAAGGCAAGAGAAGCCTTATGAGGCGAATTGAATAAAATAATGAAGGTTTCTTTTGGTCATTTGCCTTTAATGTCGTTGCTCGGCTCCTAGCGGACTTAGCGTGATGTTTTATAGGTTATATTATTGCTCAATTTGCCACAGTAGTTCCAAGCTAACTTAGGTTTGTATTTGCTATTTAAAACAGGTAACGTGTAAAATTAATTCGCTTCCACTATTTGATGATTTAGATCTTTTACTCAACGGATTTTAATGCAGTTTTCAGCAATATATGGCGATTAAAGAGGAATCCACATTAATATGATAAATTCGAAAATAACACTGTTTGTCACGCTTTCACGGTTAAACCGTTATACCGCCGTTAATATATAAAACTCATCGTTTACATAAGGTTCATAATTAGTTCGGGAGGTCTTGATTTACGTTTATATAATAAAATTCCTACAGATGTAATTAAATAAAAATAAATATTTCGGACATTTAACACACAACGCCATCTAGTCCCAAGCGAAGCCGTGCTTGTGTTATGGGTACTAGACAACTGATATTAATACATATATACTTTTTTTTTGTAAATAGATACATATTAAAAATAGAAAACACCCAAACTCGACTTGACCTTCCTATAGATAAATTAAAGCTAACTGTAAAATATTTCTGTAAAGTATTACCGTGGGAGAGCCATGAAGTATGTAGTGAAGTATTCGCGTGGAGACTTTACAAATACACATAAAATGTACACAAAGAATACAGACCCAAAACAATGTTCTCCTCCTAGCCGATTACGGCCACGGCGGCCAGTCTCAACGGAGACCAGCCAACTACGCAGGAGATATTATATTGCACAAGTGTGTGCGCAAACACAGGTGCAATCTCTGTTCCCTCTCTTTCATAGTCCAATGGGGCGGTTAACTGACACCGCCCCATTGGACTAGGAACCATTGAACCATTGGGGAGAGATCAGGCGCAGGAACGACAGTTTTACGTGCTCTCCGGGGGCTTAGACCCCAACTTCCAAACTCCGAGTTGTTATTAAGTATTTATATAATCAGAAAAACTCCACTTTTGGCCCAACTCGGGATTTGACCCGAGACCTTTTGATTGGTAGTTGCATACTTCAACCGCTAGACCAACGAAGCAGTGATTTGTGACAACAATGATTTGTGGATCAAACAGTGTACTCCTATATGGGATTGAACCTACAACACAACACTTTACAAAACGGTAAGGTGGCGTCTTAAGCCACTACTACTGCAGGGAATCACAAATAGACATCAGCATTATTTAGGCTTTTTACTAAAGGAATAAAGGTGTTTAAGTATTTTCTTGACAACTAGCTGCCTTGACAGACTGTTCTGCCCTAAGCTGCTCTGCCTATCGCAGTTCAATAGAAAATAAATGTGTTTTTACCATTTTCCCTCACAATTTTAACGTTTTTTCTCTCGATAAGAACCTTCATTGTGTGCCTTGACGAAAAAAATAACAGAATTAATCTAGTGGTTCTCGAGTTTAAAATACATTTGTCGATTAATTTTTGAAGTGAAAACCTATGCGTGTTGAGCACTTTTTGGGTGAAACAAAACCCGAGAAACTAGCGTCATCGTCACCGCACGGTTCCCTTGAGCTATATGTATACTGTGTATATATGTACATAGATAAACCTCCGTACTCTAAGGGCTCGCATCAGAAACGAGGTGATCCGACAAAGAACCAGGGTCATCGACATATCCCACATAGCAAGCTGAAGTGGCAGTGGGCAGGCCACATTTGCCGTAGAACCGATAACTGTTGGGGTAAACGAGTTCTTGAGTGGAGACCGCGTCTCGGCAAACGCAGTGTAGGACGTCCACAGGCTAGGGTCCAACAGTGGACTGCGATAGGCTGATGATGATGATGACGATAAAACTTCCGTACGTTATTAATATACATTAAATATATACAAAGAGCATAACTGTCTATATATATATATATATTCCCCAACGTCTGCTCCGCACTTTTTATTTATATAGATACTTTAAACAGTATTTTCGTTTGTCGACAGGCAAGTCGCCATTTTTCCCCGGCGTGGAGGAGGCAAGCGTGGCAGGGGGGGCGGCCGGCGCCGGCTCACCCTCAGTGCCCGAACAAGCTCAAGATGTGGTTTCCAGGCTCTCTGCTGCCGGTGAGTATTTGTATCCAGGACTAGTTAGAAACAGCAACATGGAACAACACAATAGGTCGTAGCCATATGCAGGCGTTCCCCTCTGACAAAGTATAAGCTCAAAGGGGAATATGTGTGTGAAACTGTGAATGATTTGTTTTAATAGGGTAGATGAGTGTTTCGTAAATAAATACCGATGTCTATTTCATTAAAAAGAATCTCACAAAACATTTCGGAAAATAGTATGATTACAGCTTTTCATTTTTATTACAAGCTTTAGTCAAACATTGGAATATATTGCTCAATTGAGTAAAACGGTGACGTCACAAGTTTGTATTTAGAACATTTTTCGTACAAAGTTTTCGTTTTGACAGATGATAAAAAGTAATTAATTTGACTAATCCATTGTGTTAGTTCGTAGTGACAAGCGATTGTTTTGTATGCGAGACTAATATATGTATGTGTGAAGATTTCCCCTCAAAAAATGTCAAGACTGTTTTGTTTCGGCAAAAGTCGCTTTGGCTTCTCCCCTCCGGTCACCCCATCCCCCATAAGCCGGTAACGAACTTGTGACGCCTCTGGTGTTGCGGGGGTCCACGGGCGGGGGTGATCGCCTATCATCGAGCGATAAGCATGCTCGTTTGCCCCCTATTCCATAAAAAAAAGACTTTGTGGAAGCGACTTTCTACGTGAAAGATTTGCCACCTAAAGACACGTTGCGAAATAGACACTTAATACTTTTGAGTATACTGAAACCAGTCATTATCAACAACAGCCCTTAATAGTCCACTGCTGAACATAATAGGCCTCTCTTTAGTAAAGAGGTCTTGCTGCCAGCGCACGTGTATCTCTCCTTCTTAGATCTCGGCTCCTTCAAGCGGGGCGTGAAAAAACATCTCACTGAGGCGCCATAGGGTTCTGCTGTATTGTCCTCATTCAAAGTGAGGACAATTGCCCACTTATCCTGGATTCTACTCACGCTTTTCATCAATTCCAGGCTTGTCAATGTGCGTGAGTGCGCTTGGCTCACCAGCGCGGTCTTCGCCTGTTTCAGCCGGCTCCGAACACGGCGAGCGCTTCAGCCGTAAGGTGTTCGTTGGAGGCCTGCCACCGGATATCGATGAGGGTGAGTGCTTAACTGTAATACTATTACCAGGTTAGACTTTGGCACGCCGGGAGCATAATTATAATCGCTTTAGTGCACAATTTTAAGCTAGGAGGTACAATTGGCGGCCTTATCGCACGAAAAGCAATCTCTTTCAGGCAACCAAATGAGGGATGACCAATGAGAGTCAGCCCCCTCTAGCCAAGTTGACTTAATCTCCAAACGTTAATGTTATAAAAAAACTAAAAAATGTGTGGCAATGACATCATCTCAACTTCGTGTTCAAAACGAAATATTGGCAAATAAAACGAGAGAATAGAGGCGTTAGCGATTCTAGAAAGAGAATGGCGATTTTGGTTAGGGGAGGTTACCAACTTTGACTACTACTGGGAGGGGTCCGGATGGCGTAAGGAAGCGGTTCCCGGATCTCTCCCGTCTCAGGCGCAGAGTGGCACACCGTGTGGTTTTAGTCGGTTCGGTTCCGACACACCGCCCCGCCGCAAACCCCGGTGGGGTGAAGGACCGAGGGGATTCCACACGTAAAAAAAAATATCTAGCATTTCGCGTTCTCATTTATATATTTATTGATACCGCATTACCAGCTTACTTCTCTTTCAATCATTTTCGGCTCCGATTGATCTAAGCGTGATGTTAACTATGCTATCTTGACATGCCAGCGAAACGCAGAATCAAAAACGTGGAAATCGCTTAAATAGGTTTCGTAGTTCATAGTAAACGATGTGACACGTTGGTAACTTCAACTTAACAACTATTACACAAAATGCAAATGAAAGTAATAAACATGAAAATTTGACTGTCTGTTCTGGCTAATTTCTGGAACGGCTGTACCGATTTTGATGGCACTTTCACTGGCAGATAGCTCATGACATAAGGAGTAACTTTGCCTACTATTTTTTAAATTAACTTCGTTGTTGTACCGCGGGTTACACGTTCAGGATCCACTCTTCAACAAAACACGCTATTAAATTAACATTAATGTGAGTTTTCTTATTGTTCAAAATGTCGTATCATTTATTTTATCTGTCTTGGTCCTTAAGTGTTTTCTATACAATGACAGTTTAACTATTTAATGAAATACATAAAAATTACACATATTATCGTCATTATCTTAAGCCTATCGTAGTCCACGGCTGGACTTAGTCTTCTCCAATAGCACGCCATTTGATTTGATCCTCGACTTCTTGCGCCGAGCTTCTACCAAGGATCATGACTGAACCTAAATATTTTTTATCTCCGGCATTAGGAGTAAATCTTGTGTCTGGGGGCCTTTACAAATATACATGAAACGGACACAAAGAAAACCAAGACTCTGAATAACGATTTGTGGAGCATACAATGTTGTACAATTCTCAGCGCAGTAGTCAACGGCGTGACGGCCGCTGTCGACATTAGCGTTTGTCAAAATTTGATCGCATTAGATCTCTACTACGAATAAACGCATTCTAAAGGTTCCCTACTGATTCCGAGCGTCATTTTAAATGAACATTTCCGTACTGAAAACTGACAATGTCGCCATATCAAATGACATGACCCAGTTGGAATACACAAAGGGGATCCGGCCGTCAACTCGGCCCACTTGGACATGAAACTAGCGAGATAAACATAAGATAATGTCAGATAATTGTTAGTTTCCTAATGAGGAAGGGAATGGAGCAGGGGTGTGTCTTCTAATAATATTTTCCGGGTAGATGACACAACGCCATCTACAGGCCTTAAAATGAAGCTTGATCTTGTGAGTCTGTCACAGAGGCTACAAAACCGACGAATTAGCTTTGAACAAGCGATTTTATTTAGTACTCGTTTACACGTCTCCTATTGCCCGTACTACAATAATTTTACCGTTTTTGTAGCATTCGTCATAGGTGCCCTGATCCTATTGGTCTTTGCGTGACGATATATAGCTTATAGCCTTCTAAATAGGATATTTGACGTTGAATTTTTCAAATTGGACCAGTAGTACCAAATTCAAAATCATTTATTCAATTAAGACACCAAGTGACATTTATGAATGTTAGATTGAAGCTACAAATCATAGATAGACACAAACAGACGCCTCAGTTGTACTGTATTGTCTAGATGAATTAGGTGAAAACGCCTAAGTCCACTGCCTGTGTCGATCCATAACCTCCAGTTTCCAAAACGCGTAGTCTTATGAGAAGAATACTGGCAAAGAAACTCATGGCCACTTAAGTCGTATAATCAATACAATAGATTACATGAAAGGTTAATAGTACGCGTGTTGCTGCCACCTGATTTTCATTTTATTAAAATGCTCCAAAAACTAATGTACAACAAAAAAATACACTCAATGATACCATTGAAGGTTTGAACTTAAACATAGAAATCATTCAAGGTGTACATCTACTTACATTCAGTTTCAAAATCTACTGTTAAAAATAATTCGTGACTGGATTTAGTGGCTAAAGTTGCAGTTGAACGAATTGGGTAAAGCTTCGTTGAGTACAGCACCCGTTCTCGATTATGACGCATGGACCAGCCATCGTCTCCGTCGCCACTTAGATCAGCGTGTTCAAGCAAACTAACAAACTTTTTAGCTTTATGTATTAGTAAGTACATAACAGACTAGCTGAAGCTAGGCCTAGCTAGTCTAAATTAAAAGTAGCTTAAGTTTTTCCTTAGTAAAAAATATTACAAACGGACACTTGAATATTATTTAATGCACTGTAGAAGAAAAAAATACATAGCGACTAAACAGATTGAACTTATTTCGGGTATTAGAATCTGGAATGGGTTTTTGTTTTTTAACATCCCAGGAATGAAGCCTGTATCGGGACCACAACATAAATATCCGTCGAATAGATTGCGCTATTTAAGAACGATAGTACCCACTAGCCTAATTAACGTCACTATAATATCCTTATAAAGATTGTCTGTAAGAGATCGCCATGAGCTATAAAAAATATATAATAATAAACAATAAATATTTCGGACATTTAACACACTACGCCATCTAGTCCCAAACTAAACTGAGCTTGTATTATGGGTACTAGACAACTGATATGAATACATAAATACATGTTTTTTTGTAAACGCATACGTATTATACATAGAAATCACCCTAACTCTGAAAGAAACTTTTAACTCATGATTGGAACCCGAGATCTCATGGACAGCAGTCACGTATGCTACCACAGCATCACCGAGGCAGTCTTCAATCAGTATAAAAGACCATCAAGTGTCACATTTGTCTATTGGAATTTCTCTTTTTTCGTATCTGTTGTGTGTACAATAAAGATAAATAAGTAAATAAACAATTTCAAATTACGGTACCTACAGAAAATTCTTGAGATTAAAACTCGTTCGAAATTTGTGTCGGGTCATGAAAAGGTATTCTCGTAACATCTAACGTTAAATATAATCATCGCCGGCTGATTTCACCAGGTCGGATACAAGTGTCCAGTGGTAAGCACTTAATATTCAGGTGAAACGTCTATTCGCTTGCCAACTAACAATACTCAACTTCAAACGAGCAATTCTTATTTATAATATCTGAATCTCGGAAACGGCTCGAACGATTTTCATAAAATTTATTATACTGAAGGGGTTTCGGGGGCGATAAATCGATCTACCTGATGGGTTACCAAATACCGTGCAAAGCTTGGTCATCATCCAGCTACTAAATATATAATTTATACACACATTAGAAATCAAACCAATGAATGTTAAGTGTGTATTACAAAATTGACCACCGTTTGGTTGCCGCGCAACCGTGTACCAACACGGCCTGAAGGTCCGCCATTATGGCAGGCCCAAGGCTGTACATAGTCGATAATGACCCCGATAATATGTGGAGCAATTTAAACGACCGACTGACCCGGCCACTTTTTGTTCTAGAAGTTTCTTCGACAATAATCGAAGCGAAGGTGATAATAATAACCGGGATTCACTAACAACGCACCTGTTTTTCTCCCACCAAGATCCGGGGTCCTTTAAAGCAGAAAAGTATCGCACTGAGCCAACATAGTCTTATTTTTTTAAAGGCACCCAGGCCATCACATGATGTTGAGTCTGTTCCTAACACCTACAATATATGCGTAACTTGGAGTCATTGTCCATCTGGATCTTGTCATATCTTATTGGTTTTATTTATAAAAAATAAATGGTTGACATTATATTTACAGAACATTTTTATCTTAATTACTCTATCAAATACATAATCAACGTTATGTATTAGGGCTACCATAGCGTTGGGTCTTACCGTATGCTGCATTGTCCGCTTTCGCTATGAAGATGCTGACAGCCCTTTTGGATTATTCTATGATTCTGTAGGCACGCTAAAATATTTATAAAAAATTACCGATTATCATCGAATTTCCTGAAATTAGTCAGGGTTCCGAACTGCTTATAGGACAGTCGTATTTCGGCAGCCAAGTGGCAGTTTTATGGAATGGTCTTTGTAGAAAAATTGTGTTTAAGCATGTTTTCCATAAGTTTTATCGAGGGAAAAAGAGTATCAGAGTCTGAACTTCGGCATCAGTAGAGCATTCAGAGTAACGCCCTTGTTTCCTGGATTAGAATCAACCATAGAATCAACAAATAGTAAAATTAACCCCCAAGTTGGAAACCTTTTATTATTATTGTCTTTATTACATTCAATGTATTACATTTTTAAATACATAAAAAGTAAACAATAATATATATTTAAAAATATAAAAAATAGTAGACCACCGACTTCGGGTACAGGGAGTGTGGCGACTTCCATATACATCGTCAACATAAATATACCCGAAGATACACTTAACTACGGAGTAACGCAGTGCATGAAGAAGCTACCAATCCTGCATAGCGCAATAGAAGTTCTCGCGCCGATTAACATATTTACAACTTCCCAACATCAACCGTTGAGCAGTGGCCCGCCAGGCATGATCACTTTGCCTGGTCGGAGGATCCTCCCTTTGTGTTGGAGGAACATGACACCCGTTCCTCCACAGTGGTGACCCCGACGTGATTGGAAGCAGCCTTCGTAGGAGCAGATCAACAGCAGCAGGATCACCGCGCCACCATCACGTTCACTCCCACAGCAAGTCTCAGCCAGCCAGCAACCTCGGCCTCAACAGGGATACACCACGTGAAGAAAGCGACCGCTCCAGCCTGGTTTACCCCTACGGCCTCAACAGCGTCTAGGCACAGCACGCTGCAACTACGGTCCATGTAAGCAGAGCATTTCTCTCCCGTCTATGCAGCAGCCAGCCACTACGCAGCAATCGCTCCGACTCACTGGGGACCTCGCCGTAGCACCGCGCACCGCATGCGATCCCGACTCACTGGGATCAGCGGATTTCAGCCCCGACTCACTGGGACTAGCGGCATTCAGTTCCGACTCACTGGAACTTGCGGCACTCAGTTCTGACTCACTGGAACTATTCAATCCTGGCACTGGCAAGCTCCACACAGAGCACAGACTGCTGACTCATTAATCAACCTACGGTCTTGGAGGGAAGTGATATGGCAACTTCCACATACAGCATCAACATAAATATTTGACAACGCCATCCACCGAAGATACACTTAAATACGGAGTAACGCAGTGCACGAAGAAACTACCAATCCTGCATAGCGTAAAAGAAGTTCTCGCGCCGATTAACATATATACAACTTCCCAACATCAACCGTTGAGCAGTGGCCCGCCAGGCATGATCACTTTCGCCTGGTCGGAGGATCCTCCCTTTGTGTTGGAGGGACATGACACCCGTTCCTCCACAGGACCAAGAGTCCGGTGGTTAGGGCTCCAAAGACAGGAACCTCCTCACAATGAGCCGTGTCAAAAAGGACTGCCTTCTGCATCTAACGTGAGCCTCTTAAGGTATTGGTCGAGGATTTTGGCAATCAATCCATGAGCATATATGACTATCGGAACAATGATCGCCGAATCTACACCACATATCGACAATCTCGTGAGATGAATCCAAATATTTTTGTTATTTTTGGTAAATAATAAATTGTTTACAAACAAGTTATTTTTCTGAGAGGACGCCTGATCGATGATGTATTTGCACAAGAACATTGGAGACGGAGGGGTGGAGGGAGGAGAGTGATTGTTTACGTAATAGAGGATATTTTTACGTAGAAATAGATGTGAAGGGCTTAGGTATAAGTGGATCTACTTGTACACCAAAGAACTAATGCAAACATCTAATATCTTTAAACGAACAATTGTCGTAAATATGTAATCCTAATCCCGGAAACGGCTCTAAAGATTTTCATGAAATTTAGAAGACAGACGTTTCGAAGGCGATAAAGCGATTTAGCTACGATTATTATAATTTGACCACCTTCGTTGCGTTGTGGTTGGTAGCGTATGCGTTTGTTAAGTTCACGGGTTTAATTCCCGGACTTAAATCGGACTAAATATTTGTATGATTTACGAATATTTATTTCGGAGTTTGGGTGTTTTCTATGCATAATATCTGCCTATGTATTTACAAAAAAATATTTTATGATATCAGTCGTCTAGTACCCATTTTTTTTTTGTTTGGAAACCCTTCGGGACTTCACCCCACCGGGGTTTGCGGCGGGACAGGGTGTCGGAATCGAACCGACTAAAACCACACGGTGTGCCATTCTGCGCCTGAGACGGGAGGAATCCGGGAAGAACTTTCTTACGCCATCCGGTACCCTCCCAGCGCCTGCCCGCACTGAAGCGGGCACCGTCTCCTGGTGTTAAGACTCTCAATTTAGGCGATGTACGGCACACCCGTAACGTCGCCTCCTCGCGGCTGGCCTGTGAAGCGGATGGAGGGGAAAACCCGTCCCGCCCATCCGTGGCCACACTCAGGGCGGAGCTTTGCTAAGTTTGGGACTAAACGGCGTTGGGTGTTAATGTCCGAAATATTTATTTATTTATTAAATTTCTGAAAATATATACCAAAAGAAAATACCGTCGTAGTCATTAAGATATTACGCCAAAATCGAAAGAATGATCCTTATCTGGGTTTTGGCATGTGTGCGGATTGGTTCCTTGTTGCATAATAAGTGGTAGGTCTTAAATAAATATATGTAAATGGATAAATAGAATACATTTTTAAATCTTAAATCTACCAATATAAAATTACTTGTTCTCTAAAAGATTTATCAACGGACACCTTTTATTTTAATTGCATTAACGAACATTGAGATTGTGTATTTTGTATATATATTCGTGTTTAAAAGTCGCAAGAGATTGGAATGTTTTGCTAACATGTTTTGTTAGTTTTTGTTATTTTTAGGCGCAGGAGATACACCTTTATAATAAGCGTTGTAGCGTTATTTGTTTAGTTTGTTAGGCGACAAGACTAATGTCAAAGAGCTGAAGCTCAACTCCTCACTTTTAGTTAACGCTTACCATCTTCCTAGCCTTTATTATTCCCAAGATTTGGGGTCGGCTACTAGTTCATCCGTTAACAACACATAATGTCCAACTGCTGGGCTCGGGTCTCCTCTCAGGAGAGGGTTAAGGCCATTCGTCTCCACGCTGGCCAAGTGCGGTTTGGAGACTGGCAAGAATACGTTGTGGCTACGTTTCTTGTCATTGGAGGTTTTTTAGCCTCCAACTTAGGCTTCACGACTGTTATCGTATGATAACAACCGGGACTCATAGCCCAGTTTCACTCGGTGATTAGACACAATCATCGAGGGTAAGCAACGACGGCGTGGTCAGTACCTGGATGGGTGACAGCTGGTGGCATGTTACCATGAGCGTCTCCGTTATTCGGAGATCATGATAAGTTCAACCGATTTTACCTAAATATCAGTTTTTACACGGAGCGACTGTCATCGGACCTCCGAAACCCTGAGGGTGAACTGAACTAGTCGTCGTTATTTTTGAGGGCACTGACTTCCCAATAACGATTGCCATGGATGTTTATGACAACCGGGACCGACGGCTTAACGTGCTCTGACAGGCACGGAAACACGCCATATTCCATACTCCAGGCTGCTATTAAGAATTTCTTATAAGAAAAACTCAACAACAGTCCGACACGGGAATAGAAGCCGAAACCTTTTGATCTGCAATCGCTTACGCTAACCGCTAAACCAACGAGCAGGCAGTCTTACTTTTAAGTAGTTAACGCTCGATTTTTGAAAATTCCTTTATCAAAAGTAAAAAGCAAGGATACCACCATTGGACACAGAGGTTTGATTGATGCGTAAAAAGAAATTATTTTTATGCACCTTATAAAATTCTATTGTTTATTACAGACGAGATCACATCGTCGTTCCGTCGGTTTGGCCCGCTGGTGGTGGACTGGCCCCACAAAGCTGAGAGCAAGAGCTATTTTCCGCCCAAGGGTTACGCGTTCCTGCTATTTCAGGTAAGGGATAATTAGTCCTATCAGGTTCTCCATTACTACATCACGCTATGGAGGTTTTTGAAAAAATCTCTGGTACTTATCACTGACTAGTCTCAATAGGACTACGTAACACTTTTTGGAAATCATTTTTGAACTGATAACCATATCTATTTAGCAAAATTGAACTGATATTTTACTTGTTGTTATTTGAATGACTGTGGTATTACCGGGCCAATACGATCTTCAAACCTTCAAGAAAAAAGCATTTTCTTAACAGGTTGTTAACGCACTTTAGACGCCTCTGGTGTGCGGGGGTGTCCATAGGCGGTGGTAATCGCTTACCATCCGGTGATACGTCGGCTCGTTTGCCACCTTAATTAAATATATAGTAAAAGTAAATTGACTCTGATCCGAATGTATTTTGGACAAGAAACAATACCCAGTGCTACTTCTGTTGTTCTTTCAGTGAACTTAAAATTTTTCTTAAACTGTCTTCCTTATTTTAGTGAAATTTCCAAAATGCATTTTTGTGTGGTGATATTACATCTATTTTTACCCGACTGCAAAAGGAGAGTTATGTTTTACGCATGTTTTTATGTATATTTCTTTGGCACGCCCTAGAGCCTAAACGGCTTGTCGTATTTTTATGTGAGTGGTGTCAATAGATTCGTCTTAGTTGTGAGAGAGACACTGGGTACCACAAAATTAAAAAAAATGTTTTCAAAATACATCGCGTGTGGTATAGAAAATAAAGAATTTTTAACGGTGATTACAAATATGTATATAACTTATATGTTCTATATATGATATTGACGTAGTCGGGTTCTTTTTTAATAATTCATTACTTGATATTATTACGAAATATTTAATTTTGATCAATCTTTGACATTTAGATCTACGCACGTTTGTTAAGACAAGTTTATTTTTTAGTGATTTTAAGTTGAACAACAGAGTTAGTACCAATATTCTGCGCTTCAAGGGACTTTGCTTACATACACATAACGAACCCAAAGAACATTCAGACTTAGTCAAACAGTGTTGTCCCCATGTGAGGAAAGAAACCCAAAATCTCTGCGAAATAGTAAGCGGCTAAGTAAATGCTAAACCATTTATATATATGTATATATATATATACGAGCCTGCCAAAGACACTGTACTCTGTCAGATGGAGAGCAGAATTATCATACTCATTGCGAGGGCAGATAATGCAACAACGCAGTATAATAAGGTGACCAACACGAAAGCGGCCTATTGATATTTATTTCGAGTTTCTACCATATATTATACATACGTGCAAAAATCATACCCTTTTCAAGTCTCTTAAAGTTTTGCCTATAACCTGTTATTCTGGTAATTTCAGGATGAGAGCTCAGTAGCGGCTCTGATGGAAGCGTGCATTACAGATGATGATAAGCTTTACCTGTGTGTCTCATCACCCACGATTCGCGACAAGCCGGTACAGATCCGGCCGTGGCGACTTGCCGACGCGGACTTTGTCCTCGACGCCAGCATGTCCCTGGACCCCAGGAAGACTGTATTTGTGGGAGGAGTGCCGCGCCCTCTCAAGGCTGGTGAGTGTCTTTGGTCTCATGTTAATCTTTATTGAACCATATAGCCATGAGAAGCCACTTTTCTAAAATACAGAAACTGCAAATGTGTAAAATAATTTATATGAAATTGTCATTGCAAGAATACTAAGTTGTAGTCCTTGCGACAACAACCTATCTACATCTATATAAAAAATGTACGCGTTTAACTTCAGAACGTGTACACCTAATGGGATAATTCTTTTTTTATGTGTTGCTTATTGTTAGGACAAGGTTTGTTTAGAAGAAAATTAAAAGAAACCATTAGTCATAAATTATCTTGAATCCGGGACTTTATAATACTGTAGCAGGCATAGGCAATTAAATGAGTGTTTTGGAAATTTAAATTATATTCATGAATAATGACTGTAAATGGCGAAAAATTGTGATAAATGTTTATTGGGTCAGCTAGTATACATACTATTATTACTTTGTACGACAAAGAAACTTAAATAGCCATAGACTGAACCTTAAAGTCAGCTCGTAAAAGAAATCTTCAGGTTCATTTTTGAGATTTATGTCAATCAATTGAAAAGCAATATTGAAGCTTTGGGATAGTAAACATAAATCAAAGCACAAGTAACTCGAAACCTTTCTTGAAGTCCATTATAAATCGGAGCAACTCATTTCTATTTCAGTGGAATTGGCGATGATAATGGACCGGTTGTACGGCGGTGTATGCTACGCAGGAATCGACACGGACCCTGAGCTCAAATATCCAAAGGTACTTATCCATTTCCCAGAAATTTCCGATTTCAATTTTGTCCTGGAATCCAGGGCAGAAAGTTTTAATTTAGCCAGAGTCGCGTCCTTTCGCAGCGGGAGCATGTGAAAATGAAAGACGAGGAAAGACAATGTAAGAATGTTCTATTGCTTTAACAGATGACTGGAGTACATCTCGTGCAGGTTAAGGTTGTATCCCTGTAGCTGGATTGGACATTGCCAGAAAATCGGTATCCTGTAGCCGACAATTTAATAAAATAAATAAGTTTATGAGAGAGTTTGAACTTTCAGAAGATTTCTTTGTGCTAAACTGGATTATTTGTTGTAAAGTTTAATTCGACCGCATTTGTTTGATAACTATATTCGCATAGTTATATAAAATGCTAAAGCGTTTTTGGAATCGCGTTTGTTCATGGGATTCTGGAAAATGACAAGCCTGGAAAGAAATTCTTCGAATTACTGCTTGTCTGTATAGATTTTTATACTCGTGCTCTACTCTTTCGATGACATAGGTATGAATATGACCTCGTGTGCTTTGAAGGGTGCGCAGAATACAGTATACTTGTTTCGTCACAGGGCGCGGGTCGCGTGGCATTCTCCAACCAACAGTCGTACATCGCGGCCATCTCCGCTCGCTTCGTGCAGCTGCAGCATGGAGACATCGACAAGCGCGTCGAGGTAAGCACACCTTGAATATATTTGACCATTGGTGAACTGACCTGGTATTTGGCCGAGTAAAGGTGAATTCGTATGAGAGCCTGGCTTTGACTCTCCAAAGGACGGAAGAAAGATGTATGTATATAATACATACATTTGATGAATTCTTCCGTATAGTATATATGTAATACCTTCAAATCTTTTTCTGCAAATTTGCATATTTGACAATGAGTATGATGACGTTTATACACACTCTTTTAAACGACTGACTGGTTAAACACTAAAGCCACAGTCGCGGGAGAATTATTTTTATTGCTTTAAGACTGGCAGAAAATGGTACGAGCTTTACAAGTATCCAAAATAATGAAGGTTCATCCATGTTTAGGTGAAGCCGTACGTCTTGGATGATCAGATGTGCGATGAATGCGCAGGCGCGCGTTGCGGGTCCAAGTTTGCGCCGTTCTTCTGCGCCAACGTCACTTGTCTACAGGTAACCCTTTTTATTTTTCTTCTACACCACGCAAAGGTTGACTGGTAGATAAGTTCTGCTGGTATAGCTGGTTGTAACTGGCCTAATGGCTGTTACAAATGTTTCGACGTTTGGAAAATTCACTAGACGTTTTGACGTTTGGCAAATTCCACTAGACGTTTTGACGTTTGGCAAATTCCACTAGACGTTTTGACGTTTGGCAAATTCCACTAGACGTTTTGACGTTTGGCAAATTCAACTAGACGTTTTGACGTTTGGCAAATTCCACTAGACGTTTTGACGTTTGGCAAATTCACTAAACGTTTTGACGTTTGGCAAATTCACTAAACGTTTTGACGTTTGGCAAATTCACTAGACGTTTTGACGCTTGGCAAATTCACTAGACGTTTTGACGCTTGGCAAATTCACTAGACGTTTTGACGCTTGGCAAATTCATTAGGCGTTTTGACGTTTGGAAAATTCACTAGGCGTTTTGACGTTTGGAAAATTCACTAGGCGTTTTGACGTTTGAACGTTAAAATTTTATTTTTTGATAATAACTTGACACACGTTTCAATTGAGTCAATTTCTGTAATCTTGCGTATTAGTTGAGTGATTAGTGTGTGTTATACAAATAACCAATGCTTTTAATTTCCAGTACTATTGCGAGCATTGCTGGGCTACGATCCACTCGCGTCCCGGCCGGGAGTTCCACAAGCCGCTTGTCAAGGAGGGTGCCGACCGACCTCGTGCCGTGCCCTTCCGCTGGTGCTAGTCGCTCATAACNTAACCAATGCTTTTAATTTCCAGTACTATTGCGAGCATTGCTGGGCTACGATCCACTCGCGTCCCGGCCGGGAGTTCCACAAGCCGCTTGTCAAGGAGGGTGCCGACCGACCTCGTGCCGTGCCCTTCCGCTGGTGCTAGTCGCTCATAACGCGACCTTAACTGGGGGGGGGGGGAGCATTGGAGGGGAAGGAATACTGAGACATCTAGGACGATGGAGGAGGAATGCTACTGGCTTTGGTGTGGTGATGGGAAAGCGGAGGTGTTAAGATGAGAGTGGGTTAATGTGGATGGTATAGCTAGAATTGAGGCATTGGAAGGGGGCATTGTAGTCCCGCGGTGTGAATTTTTTTAATGTGGTTATGGTACGAGTGTGTTTTATTAACAATAACTTATATGGTTGAAATCACACTTGCCACATATTGCTCTGTAGATAACGATGTACGAGTATTTTGATCCCTTTGCTCGTAGGTCTATTTCCCCCCCTCCTTCCTTCCCCCCCTAGTACAATTACAATACGTGGTGGTCTCGGACTAGAACAACTGATGTTCTCGCGATATTGGGTATTCGTGTCTTTACCGGGTAGTATTGGTCTGGGCTGATCCATCCTTTTTTGACAGGGCTAAATACTCTTGACTTTCACGTTTCCCCAACCCAACATGGATTGTTGTACCCGTTTTAGCCCTGTACTACCCGAGTCATAAACCCACGCTGCAGTCTCCCTTTAAAATTGAAATATATTAGAAAATATATTTTAATTTTTCATATAACATCTACTCAATTCACACATCGGACTATTAGAATTGGTTAAAACTAGTCTAAATACTGGCAACACTTAAATAAGTTGTCAGTTTGAAGTAACCTTTACGGCTCCCAAAGAGTTTTGGTAGAAATATTTAATTAGTTAAAATATTGCTCTAGTAAAAATAATGAACCTCTTTAAAGTGGTAATTCTTAGTATAATACCACTCACCTCTGCTTACCAAGCAAGGGAAGTCGTAAAGATTTTTCTCTATTAAGACTAGTTTTTTTAAGGATAATCGTACTAACTGGCTAGTAATATTATGTGTGGCAACACTATTATAAGCGTCAACTAAACGGACATAGGGATACGGTCTTGTGAACATCGATTACAAGAAACGATTAATACACAATGCCTAAGAACCATCGTGTTGTTTTTTCCTATTTAAAATTAGCCGACTTGAAAAAGAGGGTATAGTAAAAAAGTATAGTAAATTTTTTCGGAAATCGATGTTTCAAAATCCAGTCCAGCTGTCGAAGTTACTTCGATTTGCGATTAAATTAAGTCATCCGCACTTTAATAATAAGCAAAATATTATGGAAAGGAAGTACAAGGATGTCGGTTCAATAAGTTTTTGCGGACACTTTTATTACCAACGTTAGATTTAAAAAATCCGGAGACATGAGATTGCCAGTACAGAAAATGTCAGAAAATGGTAGTTTCCCGCAAAAAAGTTTTAATTGAATAAAATTCGAATTAAGCAAAATATGTATCCGACACTTAGCTAGTTGTCCGTTGTCGTATGTGGATAGGCGAGGTCAATCTGTTACGAGACAACGCATTCGCGACTTGTCGTACGACTCTTCGACGCTCGCGCCGTGTTACGCTCACTGTTGGTAAGATACTAAGATCGTAAGGCATAAGTGAAATGTGTGATTTTTCAAATCATTATTGTACCTGTGTAGCTAGAGACAATTTCCTCATATTTTCCCTTTTTATTTTGTTAAGACTATAGGTTGGATACTGTTGTCGTCGCCTTGTTGTCCCGTTCAGAAAATGATAAGCGGCCATTCTGATGTTGTACGCTCAAGTTTTATACGTTCACCAATCATTCCCTTACGTATACATCTGCATAAAACTTGATGTACAACTCCTGCGCATGTTGAAGTTGGTGTTGGTCTAATAATGAAGGCTATTTCATATGCTTTGAAGCCAATAATATATCACATTGTTCCAACTTTTTTCTTGGCTATGACACCGACTAGAGGCTTCTCTACTGAACGTGGATGTCTGTATGAAATAACAATGGGTTCGTTAACATTTCAACAAGGGAGGCGGTAGGGAAAGTAGTTTTAGTACAAACTTAAACGAAACGGTTACCGGTTTGGCTGTAGTCTTGCTCTGCAAGTTTAGTGGGGATGTTCGTGAGAGCTGTTTTATGCCTCACTGTCATACCTTGTGACAGTCGCTCGGCTACTAAACTTGGTAGCTTTAAAAGTTGCCAGTATACAAAATAAAAAATGTATTCAAGCTCGAGCAAACAGTCCCTGCGCCTTTTTATTTAGTGTATTTAAAAGTAATATATAAAAAAAAACTATTTTTTTTAATTCGCCGGGGTAGTGCAATAGACGTTAGTATAGTATTTAACTTCAAGATAACCATTAGTGGCCCTAATTTGTCCCATTTTAGGACCAATAGTGTGTACTTCGAAATTATATAAGATTTATTATATAACCTTTATTAACTTAGTGTAAATAGGCAAAGAGTTTCACGTTTGAGCGTGTGCGCTTTTTTCACTTGGGATTTGTGACCAAATTTTTAGTGGAGGGCGTTTACTATTTATGTTTAAATGCATGTTTCTCTAATAAAAACGAAATAAACCACGTTGAGTTCTCAATAAGTTCTTAATTTTGAGTTCAAACTTTGCTAATTACGTCGCTTTAATCTTATGGGACATCCAAATTGATGTATTTCATACATAGTAAACGCTCTGAACCTAAGCACCGATATTTAATTTGTGTACGATACAATCGCGCGTTTGCATCGGCAATGCCTTACAGTACTGATTACTGAATTTATAAGGAGACCGCTGTCGTTTAATCTGCGTGTTTTCAATATATGCCTTTGGTTTAGAAGTTCTCTTTCAATAAAACCACGGTAGATATTAAAAGCCACTCTAAGATTACGTTTTCTTGCGATTCGTATTTGGGACATTTCTTGCTCCATTCATTATCCAAAACTAAATACAATCGCAGTTTCATCGGGGCTGTATGAAGTTGTGACGTAATTTTTTCAGTACTTAAAATTCTTTACATCGGATACACACTGTGTGGCGTTAGATAACGTATCCCGAAAGACCACGGAAATAATATATAGACTGTAGTATAAAGACTTGCGCGGATTTTTTGATGATTTTTTTTCATGATTTCGATGCGGTTTTTTCGTGTTGTGTGGTACATTGTTTCGGTAATCATCGTGAGGCTTATTAGTGCCTTGAAGTGGCGCATGAGTTTGGGTGTACCCCTCCCGACGTAGCTCGAATATAGATCTGGCCCGATCGACCCTTGTGGCTCTTGGCTGGCTCTTGATCCAATTTAGGGTCAGTTTTACTCTAACATTCTCTATATTTTAATGTTTACGATTGCGGTCGGGGTAAGATGTTACCTTACTAAATGTTAAGTAGATACAATTTATATTAAATAATAGAATCATTTTATTAAAATTGCCATTAAACGCATCGTGGGACTCTTGCGCTGAAAATGTTCAAGTATTAAACAATTATTGTAGAAGAAATATTTAAAGTGAAAGAATTATTATATTTTTCCTAGTAGAATAATTTAGATATTGTATGTATATTAGCCATTTGACGCAGCGGGTCTCGCGGTGTGCACAGAGTTCAATGAACGCACGAGAGTGTGGAGCTCTTTAACGATCTGACGATTATTACTTACTGGGAATTGAAATATACCAGCATTCAACGATTTGTTGCTAACCGTAGCCATTATAATAATACCTTTCTCGAACATAGATTTTGTCACGAAAGTTATAGATTGCTTATGTGCGTTAGTATATTTAAGAATTTCCAGTAGAGTCAGATCTTCTAGTAAATTAATAGTTTCAGTATAAATAGCAAATGCGAATACGATTTTTCGAAATAGTTTCCTAGGAAAAAAACACACGCCTTGATCGCTCTGAACACCTTATTATAGGAACCATTTTCACTTGCACACTTTGAAATCATTAATTTTATTGTCGACTGATTTTTCTTCTACTGCATTTTCAAAATTGGTAGTTTATCAAAGATTTGATATGGCTACACTTTTGAAAGGAAATTTTGTTTGTATTTGTTGGTATTTTCTGCTTCGGCGCAACGAGTTGTTTTAATATAAAATTTATTTTTACGATTTATTTGTAAATTTCGTACACTCGTTCGTGTTTTTGGTGGTTCTTTTTCATGATATTGCTCAATGGGTTTTTGTAAATTGTTTAGTACTCCCTACTCCCCTCCTAGTTGAAATTAGTATGGCGGGCGATAGTTGAATGTATGGTCGCACTGTCCCATTTTGTATTTTTGTATTTTTATAATAAAAAGTAAATAATGTGAATTCGGATGTGATTTTTTTACGTTACGCGCAATGTTGTAGTGGAAGCTTGGGTCGAAACTTTTGTAAAATTACAACAGATCTTCAAGTGGCTTCTTAACATTAAAATGAATGACTTCTGAATGCTGAGAAATATATATGATCAGTATTATAACAACAAATAGATATTTCTCTAAAATACTACAATTCGGAAGCGAACGAATGCGTTACAAAAATGACAAATTGCTTTCAAACATGATAATCTTGAAGGTCTGTTCAACCCAGGGACTAAAAAAAAGAATAATTGGTGTTATTTAAAATAACCGAGGTGTGTTTGGGATATGTGGTCTGCTGCGAGCGGTGGGCTAGGTTCGCACTGTGCCTGAGGCTTTGTGTGACGATATGTATCGTCATTTGACTAACTGGCGTATGGAAAGGCATTGTCAACGGAGCACGTCATAACATTCTTTTGGGATTACGTAGCGTTTTAAAGAATCTTTGTGCTATCTGGTTGAATTAAGAAGTATGTAGAATTAAGGGGGGTACCTTTGTGTAAGTTTTTTAGAAATACCTTAATATCCAATGTACCAGTGATTTCAAACATACACAAGTTGTTTGTTGTTGATGTCTTTCCTAATGTTGCCAGCTTAACGCTTTTCTACCAAAGTTATGGTAGTCCGTGGAGGATTTTTACTGATTTTGCTATTTAGTTAATATAACGCGCGGGGGAAAGTTTCAATTTGTCCTCCTTGTCTTTATATAGGTTCTCTTGAGGTTTTGTAACCTTTTTTTCCTTATCTGTTGTATGTTATTCTTGATGTCGCCTCGCATTATTTTAGTTTTGACTATGTTTAGTTTCTTATTCTGTAGCTGAGTGCGGCAATGATGCGGCCAAGTGTCGTCGTTGCCTGAAGAGACTTATTGGTGCTCTCCGCATCATTGCGGCGCGTGTTCACGGGGATCGTCTAGGTTTTGATGGCATCTGTAGCGTTTGAAAATGAAAATATTATGTTGTTTATTTGGAATGTGGTTTAGTTTGTTGAGGCGGGGCGACCGTATTATCTCGCACGTATTAATCGCTAGTTTGTAGGTTGTTTTGTCGACGCCGTCGCCGAGCGGCCCTCGTTCACATTTGTATGTTGTCTGTTTTTTCTATGGACGGGTGTGCTGTTCTCATTAATTTTAGATCGTAATTTTGTCGGTTGCATATCACTGCGTGCTGTCACAGGTGGGAGACGGCATTGCGGTGTCGTTCTTATACATTTTTTGATGTGAAATTTGTATCTTTATATAAATGAATTGTTGTTGTTGATCGGTGTATCGTCCCCCACGTTACTCCCGAGTGAGTTTCGCACTTCACATACCTACATGTACATAGGAGTTAGGACAAACAAAATTTTTAAAAATTCGCAAAAAAAGAAAGTTTTTTTACGATTGCGTCGGTGGCGGAACGGAGTTAGTAAAAATTTTTGCGTCTTAGCGTGGTCCGTGTCGCCCAGGCGTGTTTTGTAAATTCTTGTGCTAGAGTTTTTAGTGAAATTAAAATAGTAAAGAGTAGCGCAATTTAACTAACCTAGTTGAGTCTAAATAATGTACCTAATATCTTGTACCGTTGCTAGGACAATATTGTTTTAATATAAAAATCAATTGCACCATTTTACCTTCTGGTGTTTGTTCACTGTTTGTATCATTTGGACTGTGTCGAGTAGCATGTTATATCTAAATCAGTTTCAATTCGATGGGCTCTTTGAGTAAATATGAGCATAACTCGGACTTTACTTAATTTATTACCATTTTGTCAAAGTCTCTCTTACGAATACTGTCTAAACTGTCTAGGGTTTCAAAAAGTTGTATTTAAAATTCATGGCAGGAATTACTTTTATCTAATTTTTAGACTATGAAATGCAGAGTCGATGTTATAATTTAAATTGATTTGAAATAAGATTTATATATTTTTATATGTAGTTGTTTCATTCGTTAGTAAATAAATCAATTTTGTTGACATTGAACGCCAGTGCTGCCAGCGTGTTGGTTGCGTCATTGGGGCTAATATGAGTTTCTGTAAGCGTTCAATAATAACTAGGGACAGCTTTAGTGAGAAATATTTAATAAGGTTAATTTTTAAGCTTTCATTTTTAGTCTTAGGCCACTTCACATTAAATGTACGACGTTGATGTCGGGAATGCAGGAATTACACGACTGTGTTAAGTTTTTTATTAAAAATTGACTTTGAACAGTGCCGTAACTAGCCTTTTATGCACCCGGTGCGAGCTTTCAAAACTGCGCCCCTGAAAAATGCTCTAACCAGGCTTTCAAAATCAAAATCAAAACATTTATTTCAAGTAAGTTGGTACTTTGGCTTGTGTATGTCATATTGCCAGCAAGACTTAAAGTGGATATACATTTGTCTGATGTATCGTGACGTGACGACTGACGCGTCAGAATTGTATCGGTTCCATACATAAACCATCACAACACGTTACGCACTAGTGTGAACATTACCATACTAAATGTATGAAACCGATAATCCACCTTTACATGTGTTATTGTTTCAAGATTGCTTGAAAAAATTCGATATAGACATAACTATAGATAGGGCGCGTCTACACCATGTTCGCAATAAAACAACATGTACCTACTAGCTACCATGCATGAGATAAAACTAGATACTAGTCTGGTCATTTCTGCGCCCCTCCAGGGTCTGCGCCCTGTGCCTGGGCACTGCTCGCACCGCCCTAGTTACGGCACTGACTTTGAATACTTATTCATTCGCAACTGATTACCTAGCTAACTAGCTTCTAAATAAAAACGTGTTTATGGCCCAGACAAATCCTCTTTGTCCAAAAACTTGGAACCGATTCCGAAATTTGGGGTTAGAGGAATCGGTAAACTATATTGGCTAATTGTTAAATATATTTCTGCATTCTCGTTCATAATGTTAGCCCTGACGGCGCCAACTGCTCTGCTGCTCGGCCTCGACTCGATTGTCTCGTCTCGCGCCCGTGAATTTGTTTACTATTGTGAGATATTAAAATGAATTTGAAACTTTCGCCCTGTGTTTGTATTGTAGTTTGCTTATGGGGTAGTGCAATGTTGCCTTTTTGTGGGTCTAGAACACTTTAAGGAGAATGACTTTGTATAAAGAAGAAATATTATTTTTCATTGTAAAATTTTCCGAGTATATGCTGGATGTTTGCCTCTACAAATTTGATTTTACTTACTAGACCCTGTAAAGTTGAAAATTTGTTTGAATTTTAACGATTTCATAGCATGTTCAATTTCATTAATATATTGCCTATAAAATTGAAAGCTGTTTCTTAACATCTACACTTAATTCATTCCTCCTGGAAGTCTAGACTTTTTTCTCTCGGAGGCGAACGGTGTGGTTTGTAGTGTGAAAACAATGTCTGAATATTGAAAGTTGGATTATAACGACTTAGCATCTCGGTGCTCATACAGATTGAAAGCATTTTGCTGTGCTATCATTACACCAATAAAGTCTACAAGACTCGATTTCTTGTCTATCCATGGCAGTTTTTGATTTCCAAATTAATTGATTCAAGGCTCATAATTAAAACTTCAAACCACAGCTGTAGCCTCCACGGTGTCACAGATTACTTTTGTTTTTAAGTACATTTTTAGCTTCATCTTTCTAGTTTCGACCAAAGACAATGATGCGGCCCAAAGTTACCTACCAAAAGACATATTTGATTCCTATTTTTTACTTAATTCCGGTGGGAAAATTCCGCTTTTTTTTGTAAACATTTTTTTCATCACCTGTTTTGATATATTTTTGATGTTATCCCTATTTATTTTTTACCATTTTTTGTATAACTTTTTATTGATTAGTAATTTTATTCACTAGTAGTATAGTGTTAAAGTTTTTCAGTATTTTTTTCGAGTTTTTTTTCTATTCTAGGTAATTTTACACAGATTTAGTATAAGCTTTCAGCGAATATAAAGTTTTTGCACGTTGGCCCTAAAAATAAGGTATATTTATGTATATTTAACTTGAAATAAATAGAAAAATTGTAAAAAAATCTGTTTGAATATTGCAAATTAGATTCAAATTTCTTAAAAAACAATGGAGCTTTATTATTTTCTTTTTTTCTATTTTAAAATAAAATGTATTACAATTTTTTATATATTTGTATTTATGTAAAAACTAAACAATTATTGTAGATAAGTAGTTTTGGATTTACCTACGTTTTCCTTATTTTAAGAGTGATTTTTTTATGTTATTTTTGTCGTTTGAATAGTATTACTTAGTGTTATGGTTTACTGGGGATCATAGAGCATGTTTCATCATTTAAACCTTTTTGTCGATTGTTAAAAACGATTGTAATGTTCCTCTAGCATTTATTTCATATTAATTATTACAATAAAGTTACTTATTTATTATTATTATAAAAAATGTATTGCTATTCGTAAAATTTAGCTATTCATATAGTATATTATATGTATATTCACGAAACAATATTATATAAGTACTTATTATTTGTTTATGTTTAAATTCCGAAGTCGTGTATTCCTTCAGGCGGTAACTATCGACAAAATTGCAAATGGCTGTTTACGGAACATGCGTCTTTGATCCCCGATAAGCTTGTAGGTATTGTTTAAAAACTGAAATACTTGAATTTTTATATGAATTTTATTAATATAATATGGTATTTTACTAAATATTAGTCCAATATTAAATCTTTAAATGTTTGTTTTAATTGAAAACCTCACACACATGACACAACCTTGAAATTTAAACTTTTAACAGCTGACAAAGGAAACCTTAGCAGAAATAAAATATATTTCTACATTGCACCAATGGCGTGCCTCGTGGTTCAAACTCACCGCTTTCTACAACGCTGATAGGTTCGGGTTCAATCCCCGCATGAGACAATATTTTGTTGTCAAACAACCCTGAAATTGTTGTTCTGAGACTTGAGATTTCTTGTGTTCGCTTGATGAAACCAAACAGAAAAGTCGTCCTTTAAATGAACTATAAAAAGTAGGTGCTAACTACTGAATGCTAAACAAATTATTACCAATAATCTTGGAATCAAGGAAACTGCAATCAAGGAACCATGATTTCGATGGTTACTTATAAGTTTGAAAGTAAATCTTTGTGGTTCGCTTTCACGGCTAAACCTCAGCATTTCAATGAAATTAGTTAATTCTTGAGGGAGGATATAGGCTGATCCTTACCGAGATGAACGACGTACACGAGGGCAGAGCCGAGGATGAAAGCAAATAGATAGATAATTAATAATAACTAAACCATTTAGCGCTTTTACAATAGAATGGTATAAAACTTGTAGGGACACATGTATGTATTATCAAAGTCTAATTTGTCTTCTTTGAGATGGTAACCAGCTGGATCAGCTTTTTCTGCCAATATTGAATATATTGGACATATTATCAATCATCAACAACCCATAATGTCCCACTGCTGGGCTCGGGTCTCCTCTCAGGAAAGGGTTAAGGCCATACGTCCCCACGCTGGCCAAGTGCGGGTTGGGGACTGGCTAGACAACGTTGTGGCTACGTAATCTTGCCGTTGGATGTTTTTAAGCTGCCCGTAGGCCTCCAACTAAGCTTCACGACTAATCGTATGATAACAACCGGGACCGATTGCTTAACGTGACCTCCGAATCACGGAGACGCTCATAGTAACATGCCACCAGCGGTCACCCATCCAGGTACTGACCGCGCCGTCGTTGCTTAACCTCGGTGATTGTTTCTAATCACCGAGTGCAACTGGGCTATGAGCGCCTAAATTGGACGCATGTAGATATATATCATCAAGTATTTAAGGTCTTCCATTCTAAGTCTTCGTCGTAATGAAATTAATGATAAAAAATATGGATGACATGAAATGGGGGTCGCCATTCTGTCTTTTGAAAGAAAGGGCCAAAGCCTAATTATTATATATTTACATAAGAGCTGATATGACTCGACCATTAACCGAGAATGATTGCATTGCGCCGCTCGCGCTCCGTCCGGCTTACAACAAATTGCTGACTATGATAATACATGCAAGTGTTCCTTCATCATTTCTTTCCTAATTCGACAAAAAAAATCTCGGATATATACACAGAACAATATTTATAAAACAAGTAGTAAATACATGAAAAAAACATGAAACTTTTAGTATAAAATCCTGTTTTTATACTAAAATATAAAACTTCCAAGTATATAAGGAAAAGTATAGTAGTATCTCCTTTCTCATATACTCAGTGAACTACTAATTAATGTGTAGAATTCTGGCGGACCTGCATGCGGTAGTGAAGATCATGACAGGTAAATGTATATCCACCAACATACATAGCTCCTCTTTGTTTACAGCAAATTGACTTTATGAGTTCAATAGGCATGATGACTAATTTTGAAAAACTGTTTAATGATGTTCGGAAGTATCTCCTATTGACAAAAACAGTTATATTTCTATAAAAAATAGTTATACTACGAAACAATGTTAGTTTAAAATATACGAGAAAACGCTCGGTGGTGTCATGGCGTCTAGTTATGTAAGACGTCACCATTTGTCAAGCAGTGTCAATTAAATCAAGCTCTTAAAAACAGTAAAGTGATCGTCGATTATATCCGAACAGAGTAAACTTTATACATAAGTGACGTAACTCTCTGATTATTGTTCAATTTAACATGGCGTGTTACTGCATTTTGTAGTTTTATTTTAGTTAATTAACTACTAATCTCGCTCTATATATGAGAATAAATAGAATTTTAATACCCTTAGAACACTATTTCATTGGATAAATATATAATTTTGGTGGTTCTTTGTTATTGTCATGATGCATATTGGTAGAAGAGAAGTAGTCGTCCAAGAACTAAGCCTATATGGAAAATCTTAAACAAACCTAAGTAGGATGTCTAAGAAAACATATGCTAACTTAGTAAATGACGCCAGTAGTGACATAACGGCCAGAGGACGTAATGGTTAGTATACTGGACTCCCACTCAAGTCAAACTTTTGTGTGCATGATTATTTAAAGCAGTTGTCTAGTGCATTTCATAGGACGGGCTCTGATTGATTTGAGACTAGACGGCTTTGTGTGAAGAATCTGAGGAATGCATTGAACTATTGTTATATTTTTAGCATTTGTAGAATTTGTAAAATATTTTTTATAGCAACACTGAATTAGTAATGTCATGAAATTCGATTGATTACGCGTTCCAGGTCCAGGCTACAAGTTTATTCATCTTTATAATTGTAACATAATGAAAAAGACAACACTATACATTTTTGAATTTCTAGGAGATCTACGAGTATATAATGCTACAACTTCATAGAAATATAGTAGCGAAACGCGTTTGTATAGACTTTAGTTTATTTGTGAGAACGTAAAAAATGCGTGAAATATATCGCTTTTAAATTTTCAGTGAGAGTTTAAATGAAACAAAAATGGTGGATAATAAAGAAAGTTTTATCGAAGCTGCTATATTTCAGGGGACAGACGGTACAAAGTATGCCATAAATCCATTCGCAACTAGGGAACATAAAACAATAAATGAAGCAGTAAAGAGTGAAAATAATGAAGCCATAACTTTATCTTGCGAACCCTGTGACCTATCATTTGAAAATAGAGAAGAGCTTGAACACCACAATGTCGAAATACACAGTATAAAGAAAATTTTAAGTTGTCATCTCTGTAACGCTCCGTTTAGGAGACAAGACCACTTAAAACGTCATATACAGAGTCTACACAACAATCAAAAGTATTGTATATGTCCAGTGTGTAAAAAAGACTGCAAACGGCAAGACATACTGTCGAACCACATAAAAAAAAAACATTCCACGGCTATGGAAATATTCAATTGTAGACAATGTAATTTCCAATGTAATACACTACAAGAATTGGAGAAACACGAATTAACACACGTATTAGCTGACAGACATTTATGTCCACACTGTCATACGACATTTAAAAGACGGGATCATATGCTGAGACATGTGAAATCGCAGCATCTGAATCAATTTGCTGTTTGTCCTGTTTGCGGTCAGACTTACAAACGGAAGGACCATGTTGTGAGGCATGTTAGAGAGAAACATAAAATGGGACTGCTGAACGGGAAGCTAGTGTCTTCTTCGGAAATTTTGCAAGCAACAAATGACTGAAACTTTTACTTTACAAAGTAATTTGCACACAAGTTTATGGTAATTTTTTTTCATATGTGATTACACATGGTGATTTGCAAGACATGTATGCATCTACATATTAGAGTATCGAACTCCAAATATTTAAAATAGTATTTATTTAACTACATAAATCCTACTAATATTGTAAACACAAAAGTTTGTAAGTATGGATGGATGTTTGTTACTCTTTCACATTAAAACTACCAAATGGATTTCAATGAAACTTTGCAATAATATAGCTTATACATCAGAATAATACATAGGCTTCAATTTATAAAGATACAATTCATACAATATCTTTGTACGGCAGGTAACACCGCATGGCTCAGCTAGTAGATAATAAATGTTGCATTATAAAGTTTAGACAGGCTTATTTGAATCATGTTTTATGTAAAACCTAGATGACCAAGCTTTATTTTTTTTTTGGGCGAATTTCCTATAAATGATTTCTAGCTAGATTGATTTATCACCCTAAAAACGTGCATACTAAATTCATGAAAATCATTCCAGCCGTTTCTGAGATATGATTATCTAAATACAAGAATTGCTTGTTTAAAGATATTTTAGATTGATTTATACTCTTTACTATCAGTATTAAAACAAAACTTAACCTTTCTACTGTACTGAGTGGTGTAGGTACATTCCCCATGTGGGCCAGCACTGTGTGATCCACAAATTATTGTTCTGGGTTGGGCGTTCTTTGTGGTGTATGTTTAACTCCTCCATGATGTGGCAATAGTCTTAGTCCATTAGTTGTCTTAAAAATAAATAAATGTGTTTTAGTCAGTGCTAGCGTCAATCAGAAATTTACAGGATGCCTGCATGCGTTATACGGACTGAAGAACTTGTGCCTCCTGAGATAAAAACTATGTTATGATATACAATTATTGATTATGGTGACATACATACATCATATATCGGTACATGAGAACTATCATAGCCCAGTTGCACTTGGTAATAAAAACAATCACCGAGGGTAAGCAACGACGGCGCGGTCAGTACTTGGATGGGTGACCGCTGGTGGCATGTTGCCATTAGCGTCTCCGTGATTCAGAGGTCACGTTATGTAGTCGTGTAGCTTAGTTTGAGGCCTTCGGGCGGTTTAAAAACATGCAACGGCAAGATACGAAGCCACAACGTATTCTTGCCAGTCCCCAATCCGCATTAGGTCAGTGTGGGGATGTATGGCCTTAACCCTCTCCTGAGAGGAGACCCGAGCCAAGCTGGGATATTATGGGTTATTGATGATATAGGTACATAATGCTTCTGAGACGCCTATCTATAGGCTGATGATGAGAAACGGGTCCAACAATATCCATGAACACACATAACACCGTGCCGAAGTCTGTCTGAACTGAAACGACGTGCCGGTCGGAGTGGGGGGTGTTAGGTATGTTTTCGTTACGGAATTTCTTGATTCGGTCGCCGCGGTCAAAGCCCGCGATAAAATTTATGATATGGCTTAAAAAGAAAACAAATTGAAAAAAGAAGATCTGATTACAGAATATTTTGATAGATTTGAATCGAAGCTATAAACAGTAAAAAGACAACCTTTTTTGTGCTGGTAACATCTGTTATACGTAAAAATTAAAAATGGAAGCAAAATACTATCAAAGGTTTTGGTATAAAATTGGAATCAAATAAGCCTAGATACGTTACTAAATATTTTCTAATTGGCAACATTTATTTGTAAAATACCAAGTGTATCAAATGTTTTTTTTAAGGAAAAGGAAGTTTTATTTATTTTATTTACGAAATGTGCAATTTTTACATCTATTATTTATTTCTAAACAAAAAATATTTGATCGCTAGACATTTTTTTTCAAAAAATATAACTAAAATATATTTATTGAAACTTTTAAGTCTGATTTGAATTTTTTTTTATTGTTTTTTCATAGACCCAAATGGCATTACTAGTATTATTAAAAACCACTCCAGCTAAACTAATTTGTGTTAGTAATAAATTCATTTGAATGGTCTCACCTCTAATCGACAATCAATAAGGCATCTAAGACTAAGAACTAACGAAGCGGTTTTTACTAAAAACAGCTGCCATTGCGATTATTTATCTCAACCTAGGTGAGCGATTATCGCAAAACGGGATTTGATTACATGCGTTGAATTTCCGTCTTGCTTGACATTGCGCTCACACGCCTACCAATCGTAGAGCCTCGTAACCTGGCGAGATTGCGGCTGTTATGTATTCTACTATTATATTACCGTGGGAGAGCCACGAATGAGCCGGCTCAACCGGAGTGATACCACGGCTTCACCGAAAACCGGTGTTAGACATCTCTTGTGGTGTGTTTCACCGATTCAGCAAGGAAACCCACAGTGGCCCATACATCTCCTTATCCTCCAAAACCCGGTAACGCACTTGTGATGCTTCTGGTGTTGCGGGTGTCCATGGGCCGCGGTAATCGCTTGCCATCAAGCGATACGTCTGCTCGTTGGCTCCCTATTAAACACGGGTGTAAAATGAAATCTGGTTTAATTTCTAGCGACCCGACCCGACATCTTACGGATGTCTTTCCCGGCTTTCGTATAGTATAAATATGCATATATTATACAAATAAACCTATCTCTTGATTTTCTATCCATTGCTAAAAACTACATTAAAATCCGT
This sequence comes from Hyphantria cunea, assembly GCA_003709505.1. NCBI lineage: Eukaryota > Metazoa > Arthropoda > Insecta > Lepidoptera > Erebidae > Hyphantria > Hyphantria cunea. The sequence goes on along the minus strand of PKRV01000144.1, from coordinate 77,199 downwards.
TGATTAGTTTAAAAGATCTAAGCGAACAGACCGCGGAAGCTACTTCATTTTTGACCGACTTTAAACAAGGAGGTTCTATGTTCCACTGTTTGTATTTATTATACTTAGTGAATATTTCTATTTTACGGGAGCTGCGGACCTGCAGTCGGACCCGCAGGTGAAAATCGCTTCCTGAGTTCTTAGAAACTTTAACTTTTACATTAAATAAGTTTAATACCTAGGCAGCATTGTAAATACACACAATATCGATGTTATTCTCTGTTAGTTATAAGTTTATCTAGCTTTATCTTGAAATCAATATATTTATTTTAAAGAACACGATGTAAAAAGGTTGCTTTCATGAAGTTTTCATTGTAAAATTTCACTAAAATACACTATAAGTATATTACTAGTTTGTTTATTTTTATACCCGAATACGACATACCAAAAGGTAGGGTAATTGTTTTCGGTCTATGTATATTTGTATATTTCAATGTAGCGCCCAAACTACTGAACCGATTTTAAGTAAAGAGATAGTCACTCACTAATAATGTTGCTTTCTTTTGCTAAAAGAATTTTCAAAATCGGTTCAGATCTAAGGATACAATTTCATAAACCTTTTTAAAAAATTGTTGCGCCGTAGAGTCAAATGGGTCTAGTATAATTTACAAGATTCGAGATTCACGACAGCGCCATCTAGTATCAGGTAGCGCAGGATTGCTGAGATTATGTATAATTCCCTTAATTTTCAACGCTAGATGGCGTTAGATTACTGATTTATCGAATACTAGAGATTATTCCAAATATTTCAATAGCCCTATAAAAGCGGAGCGTGTTTGCAGTGCGGGCGAACGCCAGGGACAGCACGCAAGCGTCTCCAAGCCGCCGAGAATAGATGCCTACGCATGACCGTCGACGCGCCCAGTCTACCGAGATCTCAAGTGGGAACCGGTAGATGCCTCCATCCAGCACGGGAATATTCGAGCGGGCAGACCGCACTGACCCCACCTAATCGGTATTGCTCCATTGCCTTACATGGAGACGACGTTATTAGTCCGTAGGCGGCTGAAACACCCTGCTCAGGAGCAGATAACAGCTCCCTCGAGCGGGGCGATGGCGATCCCTTCGGACAATGAAGAACCGCCAGCCTCTCGCAGGCGCAGCGCCGGTCCCCTCTTTAGAGGGAAGACCTCGTGGTACGAGCCTCGATAGCCAACCCTAGCGATCGGCTCATATGAGATGAGCTGCGGTGATAACAACTTTAAGGAGCCCAGCGCTCCGAAAAGTTTCCTCGCCCCCTTTTACAGGGCGGGAAGAAAACAACGAACGTACGGGGCAGTATTGTTTCTCGAAGCAGCGGCTTAACTTCCAAGCGATATTCTAGTGGGACTAGTACGAGTGATTTAGTGAATTTTTGTTTTATAAGTGTTGCTATTAATAAATATTGTGTTATTTTGGAAATCAAACGACTTATTTTATTGGAGATCGTTTTTTGTTTTTGCGAAAGACGGTCCCCATTTCATGTCATCCACATTTTTATATTTTTTATCATTAATTCCATCACGACGAAGACTTGAAGACTCGAAGACTTAGAATTGAAGACTTGAAATACTTGACATTGGCAGAAATAGCTGATCCGGCTGATTGCCATATCATCAAAAGAAGAAGAAGACTTATTTTATTTAATTAATACCCGGCTCGTAACAATATTATTACAGATTAACATAATTATGTCACTAAAGGCAACATTAACATTTCTTCTTCTTTTGATGATATGGCAATCAGCCGGATCAGTTATTTCTGCCAATGTCAAGTATTTCAAGTCTTTAATTCTAAGTCTAAGAGTCTTCAAGTCTTCGTCGTGATGGGATTAATGATAAAAAATATAAAAAATTTGGATGACATGAAATGGGGACCGTCTTTCGCAAAAACCAAAAACGATCCCCATTAGCATTTCATTTTTCTTTTGAAAGTTGTATTCGATTTTGGCAGCTCATGTCACTTTTTCTGTATGTAAGCATTTGAGGGTCTACTATAAGGCTGCCATTCGGATTCTTCCTAATATAGAGAGCGTCCGAATGGAGTTTCATTTGCAATCCGGGTTATGCCCGGACCGGATATTATGGTCTTGAATGATATTTGGGTAAGTTTTTACGATATATTTTATTTAAAGTTCAAGATATGGCTGCCAATGAAAACTTTGAGAAGGTAATTATTACTGTGTCTAAAGTATAAAACACGTAAGACTGAGTGCTTAAATTGTCTCATATTATTTGTGCATTAAAGTTTTTTTTTCATATTTATTTACGAAGCAACAATTATAACCTGGTCGCTCTAAATCCTCAACAACACATAACGTCCCACTGTTGGGGACGGCTCTCTTCTCAGGTGAGAGTTAAGGCCACACGTCCCCACATTGACCCAGTGCGGGTTGGGGACTGGCAACACAACGACGTGGCTACATAATCCTGCCGTTCTCATGGTATTATGCTACTAGTGGTCACCTATCCAGATACTGACCTCGCCGACGTTGCTCGTTGCTTACCCTCGATGATTGTTCCTAATCACCGAGTGCAACTGGACTATGAGCGCCTCGCGCGGTCGTTCTAAATAATAGATTGAAAAAATAAGCTGCATTTATACAATATCTTCTCGAAACTGAATAAAGATATTTTTTGTCACTCTCTTCATAAGGTGAGTAAATTTATTTAATGAAATAATGTTGAAAAAATTGCAACATTGGTCCTGGTTTCCAAATTTTAGAGATGAGATGTAAAGATTTGATGGCCAATACGCATATATAGATAGTGCAACTAATAGACTTTTCAAGCCTAGTTGTAGTTTTTTCTATGTTATAGAGACGTAAAAGATCAGATTTTAAAAAAATGCATATTCCCTATTGAGCAAACCACCAGGACGATAGCATTGCAGAGATAGAAAACTTGACTTAAGCTTTATACCAACCCTCCTGATCAGCGAGGTATAGAAGGTAATACAAAACCTTTAAAAAGAGGGACGTATATCCAATAGTAGACTGATAAAGGTTGTCAAGGAACCTCGCATTAGTTGGCTCTGTAAAACATGATGTACTCACCCAAATAACAGTGAAAGCATTGTTTTGTTGAAATAAAACAGTAAAGTACAATTACATCATTTTTATTTTAAACTTATAACCTAATTTTGAATCTCATAGCAACGGCGACTTACATAATAACGGACAGTATTTATTATATAACCTTTTTTAAAGTAAATATAGTATACAAATTTATCATAATACTTACTACATACATGTCGTCACTTTGATGCCACAGAGCAAAACGGTAGGGAGTAACCATACACAGTCGTTCCCCTCTGTCAAAGCATAAGTTTTAATGGACCTACGCATTACACTGTTATTATACACAATGAGTTTATATGTGTGCGATTTTGTAAATATTTTTCATTTTTAATGTACGAGTTCGTAGTGACAGGCGATTGTTTAATATGTCAATCTAAAATGTGTCTTAATTTGTAAAGATCCCCCCTCCCGCGCAAAAAATGACAGACTGTTTTTTAGCGGGAAAAAAACGCGATGGCAACTCCCGTACGGTCTGCCCGCCTGTGTTGCTCTTTGTTTGATACATTTTAAATTACTACATATCCTGACTCACTTCGCTTGAAAATTTTGTATTAATAAGATACGAGGAACAAAGTAACGATGAAAATAAATAAAAATCAATAATTGAAAATGAGTATATAGTGGAGATCGTTTTTTGTTTTTGCGAAAGACGGTCCCCATTTCATGTCATCCACATTTTTTATATTTTTTATCATTAATTCCATCACGACGAAGACTTGAAGACTCGAAGACTTAGAATTGAAGACTTGAATTACTTGACATTGGCAGAAATAGCTGATCCGGCTGATTGCCATTCATCAAAAGAAGAAGAGTATATAGTGTTCAAATTTGAGCTAAATCGATGGACAACTTTGAATTTTGATGTTGGGGTCCGTTCGTTAGCTCAGTTCTACAAACGCCTCTATACATCAGCTAAATAATAACTATATTTCCCCACATTTTATTCGCCACGTTGACAAAATTTTGAATAAAATTTCTTTTTTACTAAACTTATAACTAGATACATATATTGAACAGACCTGTAGATTCGAGAATGGTATAGAGAAAATTAAAATAGGTCAAGATATTTGTGTTGGATATCCTTCCTAAGGTAAAAGCTATGTTCCACAGTGGACTTTTAATGGGTGTTGATGTTGATAGCTATATTCGCGCTTAATTTCTATATTTTTAATGTCCATAGATAGTTTTATCATAGAGATGTCTACAATAACATCGAAGTGACTTTGAACTAGCGGTTTTATTTTGTATATTTTTAATCTTTAGGTGCCAGTATTACCACAAATGGCATGACTTCGTATTGTCTCCCGCTTTGCTAAGGAGGGAAGTGGACTTATTTTATTTCCAACTCCTTCAGTTTAGTTTTCCTAAGACTTATCTAGTGTTATAACTCGGTGTGTTCGTGGGTCAATGCTGTTAATTGTGGTGTACCGGAGTCACAGTGGTGGGCGGGATTAGCTCCATATAAAAAAAACCGGTCAAGTCCGACTCGCACTTGGCTGGTTTTTATGCCGCATATTCTATGATGTAAGTGAAAATTTATGCATTTCGTTATTTTTACCCGACTGCAAAAGAAGGATGGTTGTGTTTTTCGAGTGTATGTATTTATGTATGTATATTTCTTTGGCTCGCCCTAGAGCCTAAACGGCTTGTCGTATTTTTATGTAAGTGGTGTCAATAGATTCGCTTCGATAGAAATTTAAAAACTAGAAAATTATTTTTGTATTAAGGATATTTGACGTCAAAAAGTAATCTCAAAAAAATATGTTTTCAAAATACATCATTCAACCCGTTAAGGCTATAGAGCGTGCCAAAGAAATATACACACATACACAAATAAATACACTAGAAAAACACAAACCTCCTTCTTTCGCAGTCGAGTAATGAGGGGTACAAAGATTTTGCTTCACATATAAATATATTGATTACCCTTAATACTACAATTTACATTTCAATAGTTTAAAATTGACCTTGACTAAGACACAACGGCTCTGAAAATAATTATAAATTGTATGGTTAATATTAGTATTTCAGTGATGTGGGTAGTTTTAAATCGTTTTTTTAGGTTCTAGGTAAGTTTTAGGAGCTGAAGGCTAACCTTTGATGGTCCCTTTATTTTTGTGATATGGTGCGCTGAAGCCCTTAATTTTTTTCTAAAATTAAAATTGACTTGATTTCGATAAAATGAAGGTAGGATTATTATTGTGACAATTTTAGCTCCCATATAGAAAAAGAAAATACCTTGAAATTTCACAACTCATACACGACATATCATAATTTGTAATTTTGTCATTTTTAAAGTTAAAAACGCAAAATGAGATACGAGTCACTTAAGGAAAAGTAATAGCTAAATCTGTATTTAAAGAATGTGAACTAATTACTATCAGTTTAGTCTAAGCGCCAGAACTTCCATTGCGCGATTCATGTCATTAGCAAATAGTTCAGCGTGACTTAACTAGATGGCGTTAAAGTAAATTTTTCATCTAACATAAAATTAAAGCAATTTTTAATAATTTTAATTTTACAAATTTATGTTGCTCAAAGCAAATGTTCGAAAATTAACTTAATTATTTAGTATATATAAAAAGTAACTAAGTACAAATAATAAATAAGTATATGTTACATTAAAAGTTTTATTAATTATACAAAGTTGTTAAATGAACAACAACAAAACATTTTTACAAGCGAGCATAACGGGATCTAGATTTTGAGTTACGTAGAAAAATCTTTAAATTAAAGTTGACAAAAAAAAATTCAAAAGTAATTAATTTACTTTCATGAAGGCCAAACCATAAACATTAAACTGTACAATTTATATAATAAGTATAATACAGGTTCAATTCAGTCCATTATATCCACTCTTATAATAAAAGCCAATAATTAATGTGGCGATGAATTAAGAACAGCTTAAAGCTTAAGTGAACAGACTACACATAACTCTCCATTAAGTAAGAGAACTTAACCCTGTACCCACTTGTCAGGTAAACGTAGCACAGATAGAAGCATCTCTACCCTGAGAAGTGCCCGTGTGTAATCATTACCCTAACAACATTTAGTAAGGGTAGGGAGCTTCAGTATGCGGGCAGATTCATTAAATGCTTTAGTACTATACACCATTCACTATAGGTAAAGATGGCCCTGGGTTCAGTCTGCCTAAACTCATTTGTAAAGACAGGCCTATATGAGCATTATAAGCTGCTGAAATAATGACAGTATGACAAAATGATAATTTCATTAACCACATTGTGAAAATCATTTGTATTACCTAAATAGAAACGATTTATGTTTTGAAATGAGTGCCAAATGATATTTATAATTTGATACAAATTCACCTTTAATTATATCTATTATTAACCTTTTTTATTAATATTTATTAACATATTATGATAGTTATGACTCCTGTTAAAATTATCCGTTTTCTTATTAACTGATAGAATATTCTTTGCGTTATCAGAAGATTGTCTAACTAGACTATAAAAGAGACAAAGACCTGAGAAAGTACTGTCTTCTACTTACACACATACATGAAACCGCTTCGGGTTTGATTCGCTTAGCAGTGGAGTGAAATTATATTATGCAGTATGTCGTTAGGCATATACTAATAATGAATTTTTCGGACATCTAAAACACAACACCATCTCTAGTCCCAAGCTAATTATAGCTTGCGTTTGGGTACTAGACAACTGATATAAATACATATTTATCATACATAGAAAACACCCAAACCCAAAAAAAAAATTGAAGAATATATAAACATTGGTCCGACCCAGGAATCCAACCTGAGACCTCAAGCACAGCAGTCGTATACGCTACCACTGCGCCACCGTGGTAGTTAAAGGCACTGCTTGAGCTGTCGACTGTATTATCCATGTAGCTAATGATTTGGATTTGATATTTTGAGCAGTTATCAACTGCCTCCTTAAACTCTTGACTCTGACTGCAAGAGCAGTTCCTGTATGTTTATCGCTGTCCTACTGTTCAAGAGGTCTGTGTATGACCGGCCTAAGTGGCATTTTAGTAACAGAGTTCGGTTTTATCATATCAGTTAATTAAATTGTCAAGAATATTTGGTGATTAACTAAAGACAATATATAAAAAAAATAGTGTAAATATTGAAATATACAAGTTATTTCACAAACGTTAAACTCGTCATTACTAACCTAAAAGATTTAAACCTAGAATATTTTTCTAAACAATCATAACTTTTTGTGGATACGGGCTAAATGACTTTGCAAAGATTCCTCAGCTTTGAACTTCAGAGAGCACAGATCACACTGAAACGTGACATTCTTAAAAGTATGTTTATTTTTTACATGTTTAGCTAAGCCCTCCTTGTTCACAAACTTTTTTTGACATTTGAAACAAGAATTCTCTTGTAATAATTGTTTTAGTTTTAAATGGCGGCGTAAACAATACCTGGATTTAAAAGTGATCGCGCAAGACTCGCATTTAGACTTGCTACGAATTTGATGATGCGATTGACAATGTAAATCTAAATTGCTCTTCTTGTTAAAAACAATTTGACAATCGTTGCATTCAAATGTGGCCGCCTTCTGTTGTAATTCGTGATTCGAAGTCATGTGGCGAAAATACTGGCTGTTTTGTGTAAATTTGAGCCGACAATACTGGCAGGTGTATATGTATTTTCTGTCGTCAAGAACTCCCCCCGTTGCTTCTTCGTTTTTCTTAATTTTCAGCGCTGGCCTCGTGATTCTGATCCGCGGACCAGTCCTTACAGGTTTTTTATTCATAACTTTGCCGATTAATACGTTTTCATAACACAATTAATGAACTTACTAATAAATTTTTAACACAACACGTATGCAATCTATGATTCACTTGGCACAAATCACACTTTTGACAGTATTTCACTGAATTATCTGTAGAGAAACTTGCAGTGAGATAATTTACAATAACTATTATTAGAAAATAATAAAATACGAACAAATATTTCGTTTACAATGTATTATTTCTTATATTTCCATGTAACCACAATTCCGTACGTCAAATCTTAAGTTTGGAGTGCGTTTTGAATGTTCATCACACTCTACTTTCACTTTGTTTCTTTAACCCAACATCATTTAACTAAAAGTATTTCAATTTTGTCTTAACAATATATTTACGTAAATACGATCAATTAACCAGAAATATATCGAGATATATATTAGATACGAAAATAAAATGATAAAAGCAATTAAATGTGTATCTTCTATGTTCCTCAAAATATTAGAGCGTTAATATTTAAGTTTCTAAACGGAAAACCATTTGATACATTTTCCTGCACAAAGTGATGTTATTTGTTTTTGTTTTTGAAATAATCTATATTGGCGAGCAGATAACTTTTTCCATTGAAATAGGTTATGAAAAAATCACTTTTGTATATCGATTTATTTGCAACCCAATTTAAAACGACATTTATTCATTGTCAAGTACTCATCTGACCTTTCCAGATATTTAAATTTTTAACGTAACTTTCTGTGAAACGTCACATACCTACACATAATCTATACTAATATTATAAATGTGAAAGTTTGTGAGGATGTTTGTTACTCTTTCACACAAAAACTACTGAACGGATTTGGATGAAACTTTACAGCAATAACTGATACATCAGAATAACATATACGCTACTATGTGCCGCGATAACCGACATATACGCGTGCGGAGCCGCGGACATAACCTAGTTTAAAATAAAACTTCGCAAAAGTAAGGAATGCCTTAAGTTTAATATAAATCATAGTCAGTCATATGGATAGATCAATTACAAGTTGTTTTTTTTTTAATTTGACTTCATTTAGAGTGTTACTAGCATCGATAACAAGCCAGAAATCTTCAAGCACTGCTACATTATGTGTAATGCCGAGAGAATATTCTGTGTATACTCTGTGACGCAGTAGTAGCGAATGCGACTGCTGTGCAAGCGGTCTCGGGTTCGATTCCTGAGTCGGACCAAATGTTTGTATGATCTGCAAATATTTCCAAATATTTCTTTCGGAGTTCGGGTGTTTTCTATGTATAATATGTATGTATTTACAAAAAAAGGTATATAAGTATTAATATCAGTTATCTAGTGCCCATAGTACAAGCTCCGCTTAGTTTGGGACTAGATGGCGTTGTGTGTTAAAATGTCTGAACATATTTAAATATTGTGAGAGAAACTGAGATAAAGTAGGTAAGGTTGTCTTTTACTTTAGTGTCTTGGCAATGTCGGCAACGTTAATGTGATGATAAAGCCAAAAAAAATGTTGGAAAAAAAAACGGTTTGCATTTGATGTTATTTACTTTCTTAAAAAGACAACTCCCGCATTAGACATCAATCTTGTGTTGCGGGGGACTCTACAACAAACATACACGTAACGAACACAAATAACACCTCTTAGTACAACAATTTGTGGATCACACAAAGTGACTTTGTCTGCACGGTTGGCCTAGTGGTTTCAGTGGTCGCCACACCACTTCCTACTGCGCCAAGTGTTGTGGGTTCAAATCCTACATGGGACAACACTTTGTGAGATCCATAAATTGTTGTTCTAAGTCTGGGTGTACTTTGTGTCCGTTTCATGTAGGTTTGTAAAGATCCCCGCGACACAGGAATGTATATTCCTAATGCGGGAGTTGTCTTTTTAAATAAGTAAAAAAAAAATATGTGTTGTCGTGTGTAGGGTTTGACCGCTTGTACCACTGCGCTATTCTAGTCTATCAAATCAAAAGTATTCTCAAATTTACTATAATGTAATTTATCAGTTAGTATTATAAATTAACTTATCTGCAAATGCTAAAAAGTCAAGTCAAGTCAAGAGTTGGTTTCCTTGTTTTAAAGCGCTAACATCAGGAACTGTTTTGTCGAAATGAAAAAAAAAATTAGTCTTGTCTATTTTATCGAGCAAGGCTTGTACTTATAACTTATCGCTACAATCAAAAGTTGCCAAAATGTGGTAAATCAATTATTTTCACTTATATGTTTAATGTAATCTCGTAATGTATAAAGTTTCATTTATTATTATCAAAATTACATAATCATTCTTACAATAGATGATCACAGATAATAAAAACCCAGGAATAAATTATGAAACAATAACAAATACAGATAAATAAATTATGTAATTGTCACGTACACTTTTGGCGCCTTTTCTTTAGAGATGGGTAAAAAAACCGTGGCGCTCATAGCCCAGTTGCATTCGGTGATTAGAAACAATCACCGAGGGTAAGCAACGACGGCGCGGTCAGTACCTCGATGGATGACCGCTGGTAGCGTGTTACCATGAGCGTCTCCGTGATTCGGAGGTCACGTTAAGCAGTCGGTCCCGGTTGTTATCATACGATAACAGTCGTGAAGCTTAGTTGGAGGCCTTCGGGCGGCTTAAAAACATCCAACGGTAAGATACTTAGCCACAACGTAGTCTTGCCAGTCCCCAGCCCCCCCAGCACTTGGCCAGTGTGGGGACGTATGGCCTTAATTTTATTGGCCTCTCCTGAGAGGAGACCCGAGCCCAGCAGTGGGACATTATAGGTTGTTGATGATGATGATGATGATGATGAAAAAAAACCGTGATGTTGCTTTATGTATTGCCAATACGGAATGCCACTACATCTATTCGTGTCGTGGATGTTATGATAGCCGACTAAGGAAGAAAACTGCGTAAGACATAAACGCGACAAAGAGAAGAAAAACTCGAATCAAAACCTATCTGACTAACATGGTGTAATAGGCTCCTTGCTTGAGAATAAAGTTCTATGTACTTCCATTGTCTATATCCATCCACAGCCTATAAAGTCTACGAACTATAGACTACTAATGATAATTTACAAGGCACGTAAATAGGAGCATAACTTGGTAGTAATAAAATGACAGTGAATATTCTTTAATATATTTACATAGTGTTTTATGTCACAGTGCAAGAAAAATATACAAATAAAATTTAGATTTTCAGAAATAGTCAAATCCTACAGGTATTACAGCCACACTGATTTCAGCACGAACGACTAGGGTTGTACTATCCTCTCCCAGAACACTGATCTAAAATGACAGAATAAAAAATGTGCTTAATTCTGCGGAACCATACCAGTTAAATACAAACTACGCTTAACGATGACTGTCAAACATTGATTAAAAATTATGTAATGAATGAATATAAAAGCCGCCATTAAAAATTAATTTTTCAATAACAATTTTTGTAGTTTAATTTATTGGTGTCGAAGGCAATGGGCTTATACGGCCTAACAGTCAACCTATTAGTTTTTTTAATTGTATTTGGTCAAGTGTGTTGCAATGAACCGACTAAAGTTGTGGAAACTAAACAGGGCAAGGTAGAAGGAAATTTGGCGCCAACTGGACTTTATTACGAATTTTGTGGCATCCGATATGCCACTGTCAAGAATAGATATATGGTTTGTTATTTTATAATTATTTTCTATGAAAACACCGGATCAACTGTTAATATCACACATTGAAGAAAAAAAATGATTTCACAAAAACTAAAATGAAGATTTCTCAAATATTGGAGTTATTTTTTCTCATCTATGAAAATAAAAAAAATATCTTAAAACTTTTTATTATGATATCATTTTATACAGTTTTGAATTGACTTATATTCTTTAAAACATAAGAACTGTATTTAAAGGAATACCGACAAATATTCTTAACTTTCTTTCAGTATCAATTAGTTAAATGAAATAATGTAGTGCATTATTCTAAAGCAAAACATTTATTAATCGTTTCAAGTATTTTCGTCTGGTATTTTAGTATTTTATTAAAATCTTTTGTACTATATAGTCTTTTATTTTTCAGGCACCAGCAGAACCTCCGTCATACGAAGGCATCTATACTGCGAATAATAGAGCGGTCCTTTGCCCTCAATTCCCCGCCAACGACCTATTAGCCGCACCAAGCGACAACGAAGACTGTCTAATATTAAACGTCTTCGTACCAAGTTTCACCAACACAACTCTACCAGTTATGGTGTTCCTCCACGGGGGAGATTTCGGCGTCGGTAGCAGCTCCCCTTACTTCTATGGCCCCCAGTTCTTGGTCAGCCACGGAGTCATCATGGTTTCCGTCAACTATAGGCTCAATGCGCTTGGTTTCCTCAACTTGGGGCGGAAAGAAGCCCCGGGGAATGCAGGATTGAAGGACATTAGAGCGGCTTTAAGATGGGTTAAGAATAACATTCGAAATTTTGGCGGTGACGAAGATAATGTTACAGTTTTTGGACACGGAAGTGGTGGGGCTGCAGCTATTTATCTGACTCTATCCGATTCTTGTAAAGGTTTATTCAATAGAATTATTTCTGAGAGTGGGACTCTATTCACTCCTAGAACTTTCGACGCAAACCCTGTAGCAACTGCTTCACAAGTAGCTAAATCACTTGGCGTCAACACAGTAAATACTGAAGAACTCATGAATATATATACCGACGTTCCTCTTGATAAGCTGGAAGAAGCGATTGGAAACCAAATGAACGCAAAATCAGTGTTCTTACCTTCTGTAGAAGATTATTGTGACAGTGAACCATTCTTGACTGATACGCCTTTTAATATATTACAATCAAAATCGTTCAATGCAGTTCCAGCCATATTTGGTTTGAATACCGTTGAAGGTTTGGCTACAACACTAGATTATTACACAATAACTAGCCAGATAGATAGAATAAAAAATGACGATTTCTCCTGTATAGATCAGAAGTCTTTCAATACATCCCAAGAAGAGAAGAAAGAACTAAGAACCATTTTAAAAGATACTTACTTTTCAAATGTCACTGATGATGAGACTGTCATCGGAGGTTTAATTAATCTGAATTCGGATTTCTGTTTCGTTGGTCCAATGTCCTTGTTTGTGGAAATGTATTGCAACAAAACTAATATAACTGTTTATCAATATATTTTCAACTATATCGGCAACAGGAATTTGGGGAGAATTTTAACTAATACTACCCTCCCCGCTACGACATATTTGGACGAATTGTTTTATGTGTTTGAGCTGGAAAGGCTCCCGTTGCCGATGGATGAAAATGACGCAAGAATAGTAACTTTTATGACGATGATGTGGACCAGTTTCGCTAAATATGGGTAAGTTTTTTTATTTTGCTTTCAAAGACAAGTTTTGCATTAATCTCAACTCTCAAAGCTGGGGGGTACTAATGACGGTATTCGTGCTGTCGTGTTTCGATGAGAATTGTGACCACAACTCTTGGATTCTGCTAATAGCCCAATTCAAGCATAACAATAAAACATTTGGTTCTAGTGTACCTATCCATTTGTTTCCACACCATCCTTTTTTTTCTTGTGCGGATATCCTCTCGGATACCACCTCCCGTGGCATGTCGGAATCGAACCGACTAAAACCACACGCCGTCTGGGGTACTGTTAGCCTGGGAACCAGGTGCACCCTAGAAAGGAAAACCCTGGAACCCGAAACTCCACACCACCCTACGGTAGATTGTTTGAGAATGTCTAAAGCATTAAGTCCACCATTGTTGTACATTTGTGCATAAAAATTTTGAAAATTGTAGTAAAGCTAAATTTAATAGAATTAATTGTAATATTATTTTGTTTATAGTTCTCCAACTCCGGATGCAGATAATGGCGAATGGATGCCGTACCCTCACCAGTTGGCCATCACTTTAGAACCGCAATACGTGGCTTCATTGACACCAGAAAGAGCTTACTTCTGGCGAACTTTGTACAACAAATATGGCGCAGAAATTACGCGGGAAATTGACGATGACAACTGAAATTGATAGTTGTATGTCTGTTGTCTATGATTATTTAGATTGTAACGATATTTATGAATTTAATTAAAAAATAAATAGTGATAATGCTAATAAATAAATGAGTTAACTTCATTTTCTGATTTTCATTTTAAATTTTATAAAATAACAAGGCAAGTTTTAGGCAGGGCATGTTTTAGCACATTTATGGTGTGAGCAGCATGTTACTATAGTCGTACTAACAATTGATGTTGAACTTTTTGCTTAAAGTATAAATGAACATTCCCACTACCTTCACTTTGTTGCCCGAAATCAAAGCTTTAATGTGTGTATATTTCGGATCATTAATCTCCTCACAGATAATTAATCAAAGCAGCAACCTCACAGCTAACAAATAGAAGGTTGGTAGTTAGGTTCAGTCTGATTGCGCGGGAATAATTGTGATTTCAAAATCCATCAGAGACATTTGTGAATGAACGCCACTTACATATATTGTCTGGAATGGCTTTGGGAGCTTTCTTGTAACCACAAAACTCTTCAAGAACAAAGAGGTGGGATTCTACTATATCAAAGAGCACAGAAGACGACTTTCCTTATCATTTGTCTCGTTTTAAGAATAGGGAATATGCATTTTTTTATTTCTTAATCATTTACGTCTCTATAACAGAAAAAAATGGAAATAGTCAAACTAATTTGAGCTATTCAAACGCCGCCATATTGCGCGCGCTTTTTAAACAGCCAATGACGTTATTGTTATTATGTGTTTGTTTACCATTCGGTGTTTCAGTTAGTTTATAGTTATTTACAGTTTTAATTGCTAAAAAAATCATGGATGGAGATAATTTTTCTCACAAACACTACAAACAGTTTGAATTACGACTGCGATTATTTTAATGAAGTGACCATTGACGTCACATTTCGTTTCGACAGTGTTTTGTAAATTTGAATTTGCCTCTCATAATTTCCACTTTTTATTTAATAATTTCTGGGTTTAAATAATCACTAAATGGAAAAAAAACCTTTTAAGTATGTTTTAAAGACCATAAAGAATCTAGAAAGAAATATTAGACTTTTATGCATATTCACTATTAGGGTAAGCGAATAAGGGTGCGCTATATCATGAGTTTTGGATGAGGAAATAGGAGTGAGACTATAGCAACTCCCAAGGGCCGAGATCTGTTACCCACAGGTACATATGGTGTGTGTAATGAGGGTAGTGATACTGAAGAAGAGGCAGTATGAACTAAGACTACGGGCATTAAAAACAAATTACAGGTTATAATTTTATTAAAAAATCTATGAAATTTTCTTCGATACAATAGAATAATATTTTAGTTGTGCGAATCTTAAATTAGGTACATTAGAATATATTTGTTCCGACACTAACAAAATTCATGCCATCGACTTATACGTAAAATTAAATATATTGATTCATCAATTCCCGTGTTAGGAATCAATCCTATATTGCTGGGGCTTTACAGGAATACATGAAACGGACACTCGGAACACGATACCAAACTCAGATAAACAATTTGTGGATGAAGCCACAACACCGAGCGTAGTAGAAACTCTTAAATCAGTACAAAAAGTAGAGTTCTTGTCTATGAATTAAGTAGTTGTCGTAACAACATATTATTACATTTTACAACCAATAGTATAGTATGCAAAAAAAATAAAAACAATTAACAATTTTTCTAACACCACGTGAGACCCTCACAGAAGACCAACCTAAATTGACTCCTGCTGTCATATTTCGTTGGTGAATGCTAAACCTGTCGCCTAATGATGCAGAAGGATCTTAATAGGCCACCATAGTGTGGGTCCCCATTCTGCATTCGTAATAAGTGTGGTGACCAACACTCTTGGATTCTGCAAGCACTTTGGTAGGCTTTATAAAAAAAGTTTGACCCTTTACCTATACGACAATAATTCTTACGAGAGATATTTAAGACACAGTACTTATTGCAAATTATATATTATAAGTCATTTATATAAATATCAACTCTTATGTAAATATATATTTATGGAATAGGGGCAAACGAGGAGACGTATCGTCTATGGTAAGTGATTACAGCCGCTCATGGACACACGCAAGACCAGAGGCCATCGCAAGTGCGTTGTCGGCCTATAATTGGGTGGGGGGAGGGGTTTGGGTATGATCCTCCGGAATCTTTACTTCTCACTCGGTAAAACACAACGCAAGCGCTGTTTCACACCGGTTTTCAGTGAGGCCGTGGTATTACTCCGGTTGAGCCAGCCCATTCATGCCGAAGTATGGCTCTCCCATGGTATTTGAAGAAGTTAAAAGTCGATTACAAGTCCCAATCTATAATAAATATAAATAATAGATAAATATTTCGAACATCTTGTGGTCTCGGGTTCGATTCCCGGGTAGGACAAAATGTTTGTATGATCTACAAATATTTGTTTCGGAGTTTGGGTGTTTTCTATGTATAATGTGTATTTATTTACAAAAAAAAGTATTTATGTATTTATATCAGTTGTCTAGTATTAATAATAATAATACAAGCTCTGCTTAGTTTGGGACTAGATGACGTAGTGTGTTAGATGTACGAAATATTTATTGTTATTATTATATTTTGTCTTACACACAACGCCATCTAGCCCCAAACTAAGCAGTGCTTGTACTATGAGTACTAGACAACTGATATAGTACACATGTACTTTTTTTTAAAGTACATGCATAATATACATAGAAAACACCCAAACTTCGATACAAGTATTTGCAAACCATACAAACATTTAGTCCGGCTCAGAAATCGAACCCGAGAGCAAAAGTACAGCAGTCGCATGCGCTACCACTGCGCCACCGAGGAAGTCAAAATATAATTTAAAAATAGTCAATAGTTTAAAAGACATGTTTCAATAAATATTTATAAATATATCTAATACATAAAATTCTCGTGTTGCGGTGTTTGTTACCAAACTCCTCTGAAACGGCTGGACCGATTTCTATAAAATTTTGTATGCATCAACATCTATTTTTCATACCCAGACGGATACAAAACATACATATTTTTATAAATGTAAACGATAAGGATGACCCACCACATATTTTTTAAGTTATACTTCTTTTGGCGCGTTAGGGAAAAATGATGAGAGTAAATTTTTACGATGCGCGCGCGCACCGCCATGAAAAACCGACACCCTGAAGTTAGCTATAGTCAACATTTTAGTTTTTCAAATTTTTATCTTGTTACGCCAAAGAAGTATAACTTCTAACGCGTGTACATAAGTACACACACACTCTTTTTTTATTATTTTGTTTTTCTTTATATATGGCAAAACAATTAAAATATAATTCCATATACTTTATGAAATCTTCTAATTTCGAAATTGACCTTATAACCTACAAATTATTTTACAATATAAAACCTTACAAGTAATCTCTTTTTTACAGTATAATCTTTCGACATTAATAAACATCAAACATTGCCAAAGGCCCCATAACAATTTGACGATTTTCATCAAAATGGAAAAACATTTTTGACACTCCAAAAGCCCGCTATCCAAACTTCAAACCATAGACAACATTTTAACGCAAAGGCAACAATTCATACAGCCTTCAACTAGAGCTGTCACTGTCACTCTCACTAGAGTCGTACTTCTTTTTTTTCTTCTTCTCCTTATGCCTATCTTCTTTTTTGTCTCTTCTAGGACTACGCTTGGGACTGTCGCGTCGAATACGATGATGTCAAATACCTGAATCATCCGTTGTATGGTGGGCATTGTTCAACGATTCTTCGGAACTTTCCGACTTTTGCTTCTTTTTACTGTTGAGAGGATATCAATTCAATATAAATGTAATACTGTAAAAGTACATTACCATTGATGTATTTATATAAGTTTAGTTAGTAAGTCAGTTAACTGGAAACTGATGGCTAAACTAAACAAAGAAGCTATATTACAGGATACCAAACCATAACAAAAATGTGTCTCAAATTCATGAACATACATTACGTAATACGCATCAAACGAAAAATCAAATCTCTCTCAAATTCATGAACAGTCTAACACATTACGAAAGACGTATATAAAACTGGCAAAAAACAGACTAAAAAGCAAGAGAACCTGCGAAAAAATACTTCATGAAGAAGTCCGTATAGACAGTGAGATGAGAGAGATATATTTTATTTTGAAATATTTCCCAACGAGCCAGACAACTCTTACGGGCCAAACATCCTCCCACACGTGTTCGAAGATTATAGGAAGTCTCACCACTCTGCTATAGATGGCAGACATACGCGTCATGTCCATTGTTATATAAGTTAACGTAGGCGTTAAAAGATTCATCTATCCTAAAACGACGAAGTCTGGGGTGACTGGGATGTGGGACTAACATCTTATATATCTAAGTATCAAAAAAGTCTTATACTCTTATCAAATGTCTCAAATCATCGGAGACTTTGCGAGATACCTCTGCATCCTACAAAGTTCTATGACCAGTATTTTACTGTTCATACTGTACGCTTGTGGAATGCATTACCTTTAAACGTTAGGGAAGCGCAAATAATTATGATATGTATCTATCTGTATTATGAGGCACTCATAGCCTAGTTGAATACGTGGATTTGAAATAATTACCAAGGGTAAACAATGACAGCGCGGTCAGTACCTAGATGGGTGGCCGCTGGTGGCATGATACCATGAGCATCTCCGTGATTCATTGTGGTCACGTTCAGCAGTAGGACCCAGTTGTTATCACAGGGTAACAATCGTGAAGCTCAGTTGGAGGCCTTTGGGCGGCTTAAAAACACCCAAGGGCAACATTACGTAGCCCCAAAGTAGTCTTGCCCGTCCCCACCCAGCACTCCCAAGAGATGACCCGAGCCCAGCAGTGGGACTTTATGGGTTGTTGGTGATGCTATATTTTAAAACTTACCCTTTCTTCTTTTCATTTTCAGTTGACACTTGATCTTGGAATATTTTGTTTAGCTCCAATTCCTTTATTTCGTCCGAATTAGTTAGAATAATCGCTCTGAAACAATAAAATGAGTTAGGATTCTGAATGAATTACATTTATAAATTACTAGCTTTGCCTCGCGGCTCTCCCTCCCTTTTCTCAAGAATCGAATGAACTCCATTGTGAATTTCATCCAAGTTGGTTAGCGATTTGACTAGATTTTAAAAGCGCTGACAAACAAAGTCACATTCAAATCTGTATAAATAAAAATTAATCATCGGAATGTATGTACGCGCATAACTTCCGATTGGCTGCACCAAATTGGATAATTCTTGTATCTGTGTGTTCATTAAATGTTTGTAAATAAGAATATAGGAAGGTTTGTAAAG
This sequence comes from Hyphantria cunea, assembly GCA_003709505.1. NCBI lineage: Eukaryota > Metazoa > Arthropoda > Insecta > Lepidoptera > Erebidae > Hyphantria > Hyphantria cunea. Next base: position 58,086 of record PKRV01000144.1, on the reverse strand, counting down.
AAGAAAACTAAAAGATAACCTTAAAAGTTTTTTTTTTTCACTACCTGTACGAAGAGGGTATAATTACAAAAACTAGTAACTCGCCTAGATGTCGAAATTCGACCATAATCCTGTTAAATTTTTAGTGAGAACTGTTTAGAATTTCTTTTGTCAAAGGCTATTACACGTCTTTAATCCAAGATTTCATAATGGCTACTTTTGACATTCAGTATGACAGTATAAACACAAAATAATCATCCTTTTAGTTTGACTTTGACATAAATAAATTTGTGTATGTGTGTGTCAAATGCATGGTAGTGTGTGTAATGTTTTATTTGTTGATTTGATGTACTTTATAAGCATTATTATTGAACAATATTAATGTTCTACACTTCTCCTACATATGAACTATAAGTGTGCCAAATTTCATACTCCTCCGTCCGCGCAATTTTTGTAAAAAGGGGTCCAAAATGTTTGCTTCTCGTATTAATATATAGACAAGATTTTAAGAATTTACTAAAAAAAAATAGCAGTCCGAAGTTTGAGGGTCAGCTGGTTTATATATATATATATATATATATATATATATATATAGGTTTAACTGGTATCCGTGAGAAGGATTAATAATACGGCTTATGACCATCCCTATTCACACCACGGGTGTGGTAAGAGCCGATTGAGGGAGCGAACTACCAGGACAACAGCACTGCGAAGAGAAGGAACACTTGACAAACTATATATAACCTCCTTTTGGTAGAGAGGCCTTAGTGTAGCCTAGGACGGTTAACAAGTAACGCATTATTTTAAAAAAAGAACTAAACCTATAGAGGGAACTAAAAAGAAAATATATTTTATATAAAATATTTTTGTTTTTTTTTTATATTTTTGATGTACCCAGTGTCACTCTCACGATTGAGACGAATCTATTGACATCACTAACATAAAAATACTACAACCAAAGTTAAATACATACTAACATACATACAACACTTTAAAACATAACCCTCCTTCTTTCGCAGTCGGGTAAAAAAGCACCAACGGAAACTGAAGATTGCGAAAATTACCGAACCTTACAAATAATGAAGTTACTTCCCAATTTATCAACTTATCGATTTATATACACATTATATTAGCGACGGGGCAGCTTTACAAATCAAAACGTAATCTCACCCCTATTCTAACAAAAAGGTAGGTGGCCACAGTTAGATAGTGGCATCGTTTGCCGCACCCTTTAGTGATGGGACAAGGTCGATTAATCGATAGAAAATAATAAAAGGTAATATTAAAAGCTTATTTTGTTATGTTCTACTTAAAATATATGCACGGTATTACCTTCACAACAGCAATCACGGGGTATTGCTGGTCTAAAATGAAAATAGCTTATGTTATTTCTTAAATCAGCAGTGAAAGTTCCGTTAAAATCGGTCCACCCTAATCAGAGATTGGCGTGAACAAACAGAAATACTCTCAAACAGATAGATAAAAACTTGAAAAATGTTTTTCTTTTTGTATAATCTTTTTATATACTTTCATTTAGTGAAAGCTGTTAATTTAAAATTACAAAAAATTAGATTGGCAGTGTTTTTAAGTAGGTGGCTATTGATTACTATAAAACATTTAAGCTCAAAGCTTAAACAATTGGTACTATAATAATATTTTACGTAATAATTAATTTGCAGGTTTATATATTAAGCGACAAACTTATATCTGACTTTGTAGCACTGAAATTGAGTTTAATAATAAGATAAAATAGGATAACAGCCACATTGTCTAGTATATGTACCTTAACCAAAAACCTCGACAGCTCATTTTATCGACATTAACCCCATCACTAATGGTTGATCCAAACCCGTCCATGTCAAGGCGATTCGACCTTCTACCCCTATACAATAGACAGCTATAGAAACTGTTTGTATATGTACTGCTAATGTTACAATCTGCGAGAGGTCAAGCGCTTTGTTTGTTAGAATTATGGTTCGTGAGTTTTATATAGACTGAATACTTTTAGATAGACTTCAAATTAGTTGATATGGAATTGAGGGATAATAAAAAAACAATATGGCGTGTCTAGACAGTATGGCGTCATGTCAGATTTGCCGCGTAAATTCTTTTGGCAAGTGAACTGTATCTATAAACTTTTAAACTTTATGTTTTTTGAAATGTTCCTAATTTAAAATATACGCGTTTAGTCAACTACGTTTAATTTCAGTGATAAATGAAACCTCTTTGTTGTAAATAAATATGAATTTCATAAACTAGTAACATGGTGTTTCATGTGTTGTGTAGTCCATGCATGTTTTTTCATTAAAAAAAATTTTATAACACGAATGATATAACCCTCTGCTGCCATCGAGTACAAAGTGAAACCATATGCAAACTAACCTGATCCTGCCACCGTCATGACGGTCGTGTCTTCGGTCGCTGATCACAGAGATAGATGTCTCGCCAATCTCATGTTTTTTCTTGTGCTTCCTTGATTTGTGTTTCCTATAAAAGAAATGGATTTGCCAATTACCGGGTCGGACCAAATGTCATCAAACTTGTATGATCTGCAAAATGTATCAGTGTAACGCAAAGGCCCATATGAGCTTATACTTTGACAGAGGGGAACGCCTGCGTATTGATATTCCCTTCCGCGTTACTCTATGATGATTACATCGTTGCTCTAGTGGTTGAAGTAACCGATCAAGAGGTCTCAAATCCCGGGTCGGACCAAAAGTGTTACTGTGTTTTTCTGATTATACAAATACTTAATAACAGCTCAAAGTTTGGAAGTTGAGGTGTAAAACCCCCGCGCCTCGGAGAGCGTATAAAGCTAATCATTTCTCCCTGATCGTGTCGGTTAACCGTCTCATCGGATTATGAGAGAAAGGGGAATAGAGAGTGCACCTCTGTTGGCGCACACACTTGTGCACTGTAATATTTCCTGTGTTCATGGCTGGTCTCCGTTAAGACTAGCCACCGTGGCCGAAATCGGCTAGGAGAACATCATCATCATAATCACTCCACGATGATAATGAAGTAAATGATATTCTTGTGTCCTTTTCTACCTTATTTACTTACTTATGTTTCTTCTCTTTCTCCTTCCGATCACTTGATTTATGTTTGTGTTTTTTTCTGTACACAGAGCCACCGTTACCTTCGTCCACGGTCTCCAAATGGAGGACATAGAGCCGGTATATTTGGAGTAGAATTACCTGCATAGAAAAAAGACATATGTTATCATAGTATATGGGGCTATGACGGAACGGGTGTCATGTCTTCAACACGAAGGGAGTATCCTTCGATTAGATAAGTGATCATGCTTGGCAGGCAACGACCCACGTTTGATGTTGGGAAGTCCTTTTTACAAAAAAAAAAAACAGAGATATTTTTATGTCACGGGCGACATCACAATTCGTGGATCACACAAACGGTAAATAATGAGGCCCAAAGATGCAAAAGCATTTGACCGACATAAAATAAATATAAATAAATAAATATTTTCGGACATATAACACACAACGCCATCTAGTCCCAAACTAAGCAGAGCTTGTATTATGGGTACTAAACAACTGATATAAATACATATATACTTTTTTTTTGTAAATTCATACATATCATACATAGAAAACACCCAAACTCCGAAACAAACATTTGTAGATCATACAAACATTTGATCCGACCCAGGAATCGAACCCGAGACCTCAAGAACAGCAGTCGCATATGCTACCGCTGCGCCACCGAGGCAGTCATTGTATGGGTCACCATGCAATGTCTGCGTTTGTTATGAATATGGTGATGAACACTCTTGGATTCTGCTCATGCTTTCCAACAGGCAGAATAGAGTCACACAGAGAGAACAGTCGCTTTGGCAGGTTCGCCTTCAATAGTTAGTGCAATGCTGAATCTAGACCTCGTATTGAGAAGGAGGTTTTGTTATACCAAACCGCGCCGTCCAATTAAATTTTTCTTCTGAAACGTGCCATCAAGCTTCAAAGTCTTAAGAAGATTTCATCACCGTCACCATCGACTCACCAGGGTATTCTTACACGTGAAGAATATGTTCATATAATTGATGATCCTATAATGACAGATGATGAGCAGTCTGAAGGCCAGGAACGGAGCATCTTGAAGGGCGATATTCATGATGATAGCACAGACTTCGATGCTGCAGCAGCAAGCCCTGCTGTTCCTGTATAGATACAAGGTACATGTTATTAGCCCTCAGAAGAAAGGGCTGTAATGCGGTTAGGTCTAGTCTTAAAATTGAATAAATACATTACTGTTTTTCAGCCTATCTTATTTTCGTCGAGTATATGGGTAGACTAAAATGTTGCCGACCAAAGATACTTATGTCCTACATGGTCTCGTCGACCTCTACACACATATCCTTCAGCAATGCAAACACAAATGCAAAGACGTACTATACGGCTAACGTAACTTGACCAGTCAGAAGGTTACGCAATAACTTTTTTAGGAACAAAATGGTGACATGACGCCTTCAGGCACATGTATTGGACATCCTTATTTGGTTACTTCTTGTTTATTACTTCGATTGTACATGCGCTAAAGTTCGCAGAACCTATGTTCAGACTCGCGAGATGACGTATAGTACAACTACATTCACTAGTATTCATTAACGCCTGCTGCCATATTCACGTTGAGATTGAAAACTTTTCAGACAACCTAGTAAGTATACAGATATTTTTGAAGACCCTGAAATTAAGAATAAGGAAGTATAAATTTTGTCAATTTCTTAGGAAATTGTGACGAATTTAATAACAATCATCATGCTGCACATTGGTCGCGCCTTAGAAATGAGGTTTGACCAGACAGGTTGGTATTCTATTAAAAGGAGAGACGGTTAGCACTCCCCTTGACAAGGATGGAACACATATAAACGTATGCACTTTAACCGTATTTATTTGGGTCCGGATGGCATAAGAAAGCGGTTCCCGGATCCCTCCCGCCTCAGGCGCAGAGTGGCACACCGTATATCCTATAGTATTAATAGGTGTGCTGACACTCTGTACTCTTGATAATTTACTTTATACACCCACAGATAACACAAAATAGGAAATGTACATAAAAAGCTATGAAGCGTGGTTTTATGAATAACTTTTTGGCGGGATTTGTCGTTATTTTTTAAAAATATTAAATTTCAATGTCGAAAGTCAATGTGTTGATGAGTTTATATATATATAAATATGTATATTTATGTATACAACATGTATGAGTACAATATATGGTGGATAGTTGCGAAAAGGTAATGGGGAAAAAGTATGTAAACATTGTTTTGATAACCTGTGTATTCATACTAATATTATACATTTGAAAGTAACTCTGTCTGTCTGACTACTTGTGTCTGTACTTTCTGTACTGTCTTACATTTTCTAGTACTTCTGAAACACATTTAAAACATGAGTTATGCGAAGTAAAGCTAAAGCAAGAGTAAAAACGCTTGAACAAGCTTAATATATTGAATTAAGAATTCATTTAAGTATTAGTGAAACAGTAACTTGGAACTCCTTTTTGAGAAAATTATGCGAACAGATATGTATCAAATATGATGCCGTTAAGAGGAAGTGCAGAATACTAAAAATACAGTTAATTAAAGCGATCAATAGTTAAAATCATGGTAGTATATAGATTACGCGGACCTCGTGACTCTGTGACATGACTTCCTTTTTAACACTCACAATCCAAAAGCATATTCAGAATCGTAAAAAAAATTAACATATAGGTTGTTTTTAAATATTTCATGTTCACCCTTTCCTTTTCGCATTCATCCATGACCAAGCCCCTGAGCCAAATTAGCAAATGTTTCGCGTCGTTTCTTTGTCTACAAACGCTAACGCCTCCATTTTCTTATATAATTTGCTAAATACATATTTTGTTTTTACCACGTGGCTCTGAAGACATCCCATAATATTTTTAGTTTTCGATTAACGCTTACGTTTGTAGACTGCAGCTTGGCTTGGGGGGTAAAATAGAAAAGTGCGTCAGTGTCGATGAGCGAGCGTGCGTGTGTGAATACGTACATTTCTGACCTATTAGCAGCTCCCCTCGACTTCCGGCTCTTCGTGGCTGTCAGCACGACGGTAAACTGCATCAGGGACCACGACCAGATCGCCAGGGTCAGGAGTACTAGCACTTTTTCTGTAGCCACCTTCTCATCTTTGAAGGAGTCGAAAAATTCTATGATGTCTGCTGCTGTGCCTGTGGAAAACAGTTTAGAGTGAGAAAGAAAACTCTAGTATGAAATACATTCATAGTGTAGACAGAAATAGATGTTCTCTATGGAAATAACACTCAAAGATATCACATCACTAACTACTAACTGTGATTAGTATGTTTTAGAACGTCACTACAATAGGCATGAAGACCAATTTTGAAAAACAGCTAATGATGTTCGGAATTATCTCCTATAGTCAAAAGCAGTAATATTTCTACAAAAAAATAAAATTTCGTTGGAAATAATTGCGATTTAAATTTTAAACTTAAAATATCACGTTAAAACGCTCGGTGGTGTCATGGCGTCTGTTTGTGTAAAATTTGACGTCACCATTTGTCAACCAGTGTCAATTATAGCTCATAAAACAGTAAAGTGATAGTCGATTATATCCGAACAAAGTGAGCTTTATACACAAGTGACGTAACTCGCTCTGATTGGTGTTCAACTTAACATGGCGGATTGCTGTATTTTGTAGGTTTATTTTTGTTAGTATAATAAAAAATAATAAACCTAGACTTCATGCACAGCAATAGCATAGCTACTACTACGACAGTTAATAATGTACTTGAATTAGTAGTTCTCTTACCGATATACACCAATAAAAGTTGACTGAGCTGATCCCTGGTGAGATCTCCTTTCGGCAGTAGCCAGCGTCCGACGATGAGAGTTAGCATGAGAAACTGCTCTATGAGAGTGACCCACATATCTGTGGGTATCTTCGAGGCTACTGGGATTGGGATCTCCGTCTGGGTTGCAAGGACGAAAAATAATTAAAAATTATAACAGGTAGAACGTGTCAGATTTTTTTAAGCTATTCCAAATTTTAAAAAATGTGTACTTGATGTAACTTACTTCCCTCACTGTCGAAAGGGGACGCAAGTGCGTAGCAGAGTTTATCCGTCACCACAAAAATGTGATGTAAAATATCATAAAAGGGGGATGATAGGATTTATCCTATCGAATTTCGGACCACAAAAGACATTATAGTGCACAAGAGTGTGTACTAACATAGGTGCACTCTTTGTACTCTCACTCTCACAATTCGATGTGACGCTATCAGACACGACCGGAGAGAGCTCTCCGAGGCAGCGGGGTTAAGACCTCAACTTACAAAATCAGAAAACTTAAGAACACAATTTAGCCCGACTCGGAAATCGAACCCGAGATCTCTTGATCGATAGTCCCGTATGAAAATATGTCCAAAGTAACGATACTGACCTCTGTAAAGGTCGAGTTGATTGATTTCTTGTGCAACCTGAGATCCACCTTGTGTAGTTCCAGGAGCCATATCGCAGGCACTACCAGACCAAGGTAGATGAACACTGACGGACAAAACCTGAGGACAATACATATCATTATCTAACTGTGGAGGAACGGGTGTTATGTTTCTTCAACATAAAGGGAGGATCACTTCGCCTGGTCGGACCAGGCGAAGTGATCATGCCTGATGATCAACGGTTGATGTTGGGAAGTTATATATATGTTAATCGCCGCGGGAATATCTATTGCGCGATGCAGGATTGGTAGCTTCTTCGTGCACTACGTTACTCCGTAGTTCAGTGTATCTTCGGTAGATGGCGTTATCATATATGTTTATGCTGCAGTTGTATGTGGAAGTCGCCACGTAACATATAGCGACACAGGCTTATAGACCGGAAGAGAGTACCCATAACTTCTTTTCCCGATACAAAACTGTCTGCCATATTTCGTGGAGGGAAATCTTCATACAAACACATTTTATATTCACATTTAGGTACGATTTTAAGCTACGTCAATATTAGTTGGATATCTAAGCAATTATTAACTTTGTGATCACTGCAGTAGATCATATTTTCAATGTTTTAGTCAGTATTGATCTAAAATAGTGAAAATTCAGATATTGAAAAATGTACTGTAAACAATGATGTTAAAGTATATAATCAGACAACAAATTTTAATGTAAATTCTAGTTCCTGCTTCTTCTTCTTTTGATGATAAGCCAGCCACCGATCAGCTATTTCTGGCAATATAAAGTATTTAAAGTCTTTGTCTTGATGATATTAATAATAAAAATATGAAAAATGTGGATGAGATGAAATGGGGAACGTCTTTCGAAAGAAATCCCCCATCCCCCAAAGGCCGGCAACGCACTTGTGACACCTCTGGTATTACGGGTGTCCATGGGCGACGGTAATCGTTTACCATCAGGCGATACGTCCGCTCGTTTGCCCCTTATAACATAAAAAAAGAAGCAAAAAAGCATAATGATGACAACAAGAGAATCACCGCCAGTATCCAATTAAATGAGAGATAACAAAATAGTTCCGATGGAAATGTATATTTACGCGAATATCGACCTGATTGTATTTAAATGTAAAGTTACGGTGGGTCTTGATTCAAATTTGTCGATAGTACATTGTCATAGAAGGACTGGTCGGCCTAGTCAGCGATGCTTTACCCAATACTATTAATTTAGTTCGTTCAACTGCAACTTTAGCCTCTTAATCCAGTCACGAATTATTTTTAACAGTAGATTTTGCAATTCAATGTAAGCAGATGTACACTTTGAATGATTTCTATGTTTAAGTTTAAACCTTCAATGGTATTACTGAGTGATTTTTTTTTGTAGTACCTTCGTTTTTCAAGCATTTTAATAAAATGAAATTCATGTGGCAACAACTTGCATACTCTTTACCTTTCATGTAATCTATTGTACTTGATTATCTGACTTTTAAAAAGAGTGGCCATGAGTTTCTTTGCCAGTGTTATTCTCATAAGGCCCTACGCATTTTGGAAACTGGAAGTTATGGATCGACACAGGCAGGCAGACGATTTAGATGTTTTCACCTAATTCACCGTGACAATACAGTACACCTGGCGTTTGTTTGTGTCGATCTATGATTTTTATCTGTAGCTTCAATTTAACGTTCATGAATGTCACTTAGTGTCATAATTGATAAAATATTTTGAATTTAAATCATTGATAAATTGTATTAACTAGTGTACAATAAAGATCATTATATTCTAAATATGAAAACCGTTTCCCAGAAGTTAACTTTAACAACTCAAAATTCCAATTATGCTTCAGTTCCTATACAAATAAAGTAACTACTAATTTAATAGCGTTCCAGGAGTTGGGTATTTCCGAACATTAGCATTGAGTCAACTCAAAGTCAGACGCTTCCTGCCTCGCCCTCTGACCTCACCTAATGAGCGCCTAACGTCACAATTTGCGAATGGATTTGCCATTAAATAATATGTATAGACAGTTTCTTTTTTTTTTAAACCTGACGGAAGAAAGAGGGTTATTGAAGTGATTTTTTACTTGTTAACACTGAAACTATGCTTATTTTTTTATTTTTTTGTCTTTATTGTATATATATAGTAAAAAACGGTACAATAGGAACAGTCACAAAGTATGTATAACAATTGTCGGTCTTATTGCTCTCGGCGATTTCTTCCAGACAACCATAGCACGGATATGAGTGTTTTAAAATTTAGTGTAGCTTAAGTACAGGCAACACATAAAACATACAAAAAAAAAACAAAAAGAAATAGTAGCGATCCATATACAAATGTTATACAATATTCATATTACACAAACATACTTATACCTACACAAATACATATACACACTGAAATATGTATGTGTATGCATACACATACACACTAATATACATATAACAGAAAATTAAATCAAAAGTATGTTATACAGCTTTAATTACCCGCGTTGAGCCAATTGTGAATGTATACATATATTTTCTCACTGGTAATTTAATTTCATAATCTATACAAATAAATAAAACTGGAGTGTCTGTTTGTAGTATTAAAATAACCACTTTTTACTAAACGCATATGTATGTATACACGGTACGTACCGTTAAAAGTAACGATTCCAACCTCGTATGAAATTTTTAATTATAACCTTATAATTTAATAATCAAGTAAATAGTTAATAATAAACTAAGCCCAATACTTATTTTAAATACTCTTATTACTATGTGTATCAACCAAAATTGGGAGAGGGCACTGACTTCTGTAACACAGGTTTTAAACTAGCTCAGAAGTCAGGGACTTCATAGGAATTCTGTAAAAAAGATTAGTGAATAAAAAATAAGTAAATAAAAAAAAAAAGTAAATAGTTAATTCGTATTAAATAATATTAATATCTTTGCGCCTTCCGCTTGTCAGCTTCCGGCGCTACTTACGAATATTGTTAATGATCTCTGTACTCTTTTTATACAATGGTACTTTCGGCGTAATAAATCTTTAATGTTATACAATCCTGTATTATCAGATAATAATTCTATGTGAATAATCATTAGAATTATTATGATAAACAATGTTCAATATAATCTGCTAAGTTTGGGAATTAGTATTGAATATGATCGAGCCTGCTAGATGTTATAAAATGTCGTCCGTTGGAGTAATGGGGACATTCATATTCTAGTCGTTCTAGTTGATGTGCATTCGAGAATATTAGAAGTTTATGCTAACATAATTTGTTGCTGTGCCGCCATCTTGACAACGCGCGTTACGGTACGTATACCAAAATCTTTTTTCTTTTGTCTGTTTCTCTGTCTGTTTGTTCCGGTTAATCGCGATGTTACCCGCGGTTGTAAATGTACAAGAATACCTCGCGTCATTGTCATCAAAAGCTTTCATGAGCTATATTTTTTCTTTTTAACACGAATTTTATTTAAAGAGTAAAGAGGTTCATTTCATGTGAGATTAAACATTTGTTTAATTTTGAATTTTCACTTGCTTTATGGTTTTTAAAAGAATATATTAATAGATGATGACGCGTCGACATACCGCATTACATGTACTATTCTATAGCATGGTGAGACATGTCACGGCGACGCGTGGCCATACTAACAGCCAATCTATAGAAGTTTCATCATCATCACCAACAGCCCAAAATATCCCACTGCCGGGCTCGGGTCGCCTCTCAGGAGAGGGTTAAGGCCATATGTTCCCACGCTGGACAAGTGCGGGTTGGAAACTGGCAAGTATACGTTGTGGCTACGTATCTTGTCGTTGGATGTTTTTAAGTCGCTCTAAGGCCTCCAACTAAGCTTCACGACTGTTATCGTACGATAGCAACCGGGACCGACTGCTTAACGTGACAATCATAGAGACGCTCATGGTAACATGCCACTAGCGATCACCCATCCAGGTACTGACCGCGCAGTCGTTTCTTGCCCTCGTTGATTTTTTTGTTGTGTGTGTGTGTTCGTTTGTTTCTAATCACCGAGTGCAACTGGGCTATGAGCGCCACCATAACCACACGTAGAAGTTTCAATAAAATAAATCTGTATTTATTCATCAGTCATAATGTCAACAGACTTATGATTAACAACGGGGAGAATTCTCTTTTTAAAACCCCAATCGCGTGTCTATAAAAGGGTTGCAAGCAGTAATTAATTGGATAGTGTTGCCAGACTTTACAGATTATGCCATTAACCTAACCTTTATTGTACAAACACGGCTGAAGGCCTCTTAAAATTCATTGACACAAGAATCTCATTAAAAAGGGTTAACTTATTAAAGCTGTATTTTTTTATTTCGTATTTTTAAATTTGTAATTTTCATTTGTTGGGAATGGGGGTTAACGAGAAGACGGATTGCCTGATAGTAAGAGATTATCGACGCCCGTGAACACCCACGACACCAGAGGCAACACAAGTGGTTTCCCGGCCTTTGGGGGATAGGGGTAGGCATTGGGGGATGGGCCTCTGGTATCCTTTCTCACTCGGAGAATCACAGCGCAGGTGCTGTTTTACCAGTTTCTGTGTGGCCGTGGTATCACTCCAGTCGAGCCGGCCCATGCAGGCAGAAACGTGACTCTCCCACGTTTAAACAAATTACATACAAATGCTGTAATTTTCAAAAATCCTTTCTTGGCTGGATCATATCATATGAAATAAAGAAATATTTCGGACATCTAACACACAACGCCTTCTAGTCCCAAACTAAGCAGAGCTTGTGACAGGTACTAGACACCAGTCGATCTGACTGCTGGGAGCCGAAGAAGATCGGAACGGACGCGTTCCAAATCCACCACAGCTGGCGCGTGCGTTCGCGCGGCTGGCGCTGGTTGTGGAGCTATAGTGGCCGTAGAGCCTATGGATACGGAGGCAGACAGCCGTAAACGAGGTCGCTCCAAGGATGGGGAGAGCGACTTCTCTCAGGAGATGCTGCCTCCTAAAATCCCCAGCAACGCCAGAGGGAGGTCACGTACGCCAATCTCAGCCCCGTCGGGTTCCGCCTTTTCCAAGGCGGAATCCTATAGACGGGCTCGGGCGGACGGCGAGAGTCAAGCGGAGGAGGACATAGCTGGTCTCCTGCTGAAGGTCAGGGAGTCGACGGTGGGGGATTCTGAGCCCCAAACACCGTCCTCCATGCAGGAGAGAGCGGAGGCTGCGGTGGCCATTATAAACCAG
>PKRV01000144.1:16463-37436 GCA_003709505.1 Hyphantria cunea | reverse complement strand
AGTGGTTTCAGTGGTTGGGTCCGGATGGCGTGAGGAAACGGTTCCCGGATCTCTCCCGTCTCAGGCGCAGAGTGGCACACCGTGGTGGTTTAGTGGGTAGTCTGGCGAGTCAGTCAGGAGTCCCACATAAAGCGAACCCCCTGTACCCGCAGAGGGGGAGCGAAGTGCGTAAAGGCATTCTACCACGTCAAAAAAAAAAGTGGTTTCAGTGGTCGCCAAACCACTTCCTACTGCGCCAAGCGTTGTGGGTTCAAATCCTACATGAGACAACACTTTGTGTGATCCATAAATTGCTGCTCTAAGTCTGGGTGTACTTTGTGTCCGTTTCATGTATGTTTGTAAAGATCCCCGCAACACAGGAATATATATTCCTAATGCGGAAGTTGTCTTTTTAAAAAAAAAATCCGTTGAGTAGTTTTTACGTGAAAGAGTAACAAACATCCAGCCATACAAACTTTCGCGCTTATAATATTAGTAGGACTAGATTCGCCCCGAGGCGTTATTCGCGCTTTAGAACTTCAATCATCAAACGTAAACACCGCGGGACTCATCTCATCTTCATTATCATCAGCCTATCGCAGTCCACTGCTAGACATAGGCCACTCAAATTGCATGCCTTGTTTTTAGCATTGCATCATTTGTTTGTTTTTGTCAGTGTTTAATGTAAATGTTGTTATTTATTTGCTTTATTAGATTTAGTTATTTGCACGTGAAAAAAAGTTTCACTTTTACCGTGGTTTCATAAAACCATACAATCCTTCATTATTTTTTCTAAGCATTCGATAGTACAGCTTATTGCTCTGAGTAAGTACAGCGAATGAAAGAGTATAGTTTATATTTCAAGTACAGATTAATAAAAGTTTCATGAAAAAAAATATTCAGTTTTTTAACTGAACAAGAGGCAAACAAGCAGACGTATCGCCCGATGGTAATCGATTACCACCGCTTTTAGACACCACCATAGGCGTCACAAGTGCGTTGCCGGTTTTGGGATGGGCTCTTTACACTCGGTGAAATACAGGGCAAGCGCTGTTTCACATTGGTATTCTGTGAGGCCGTTGACTGCGGTCTAGCCGGCCCATTCATGCCGTTCTCTCCCACGGTAAATATTAAGGTATACAATAAAAGGTTTTATATATATATATTTTTTTGTGTTTGGGCCTACCAAAATGACTCTATTCTGATGGAAAGCAGAATCCAATAGTCTCTCCACTCACTGCGAATGCAGACAATGCAACAATGAAGCATGGTGACACACAAAATGGCGGCCTACTGACTTTCGTATCATTGGGCCTTTGGTTTGACTTAACTATAGTCTGTTGGGATCAGTTTCATATCACATCAAGAGTCTTGTTCACTGCTAGACATACCAAAGAGTTTCCTGAGAAGGGAAGTTATAGTCTTCTATACCTTCTCTTCGCAGTGCTGTTGTCCTGGTAGTTATCTCCCTCAGTCGGCTCTTACGATACCCACGGGGTGAATAGGAGTGGTGAGTGCCCGTATTCTCGATCACCCCATAAATAAGTCAGCCCTCGAGATGGGATTGGTCTACTTAACATTAAAATTGTTCTCGCACTACCCTGGATACCTACATGACAGTGCCTCAGCTGATGTAGAGTTAGAATCTTTAGTATAGATACTTTCTGCCTCGCACAACAAAACTGTGGAATGAACTGTCGCCTGTGGTATTCCCGAACCAATACGACCTTCAAACCTGCAAGAAAATAGCGTACTCCTTCTTAAGGCCGGCAACACACTTGTGACGTCTCTGGTTTTGCGGGTGTCCATGGGCGGCAGTAATCGCTTACCTTCAGGCGATATTTTTGCTCGTTTGCATAAAAAAAAATATCAAAAGCCAGTCCCAGAAAAATGCCAGCACTTTTAGTTTTAGAGAACAGAGGATTAAGTTTCTGAAAGGACCTGCTTTGCAGATTAAGTTCAACTGTCATTTAAAAAGTGGTTATTTTTAAACGATTCCAAAAGCAAATAAGGTTCTATATTCAATTGGTTTTTTTAATATTTATTTTAATTAAGAACTTGCCATTTATATAAATAGATTGGAAATTATACTTGCCTCATTTTTAAGCTTAAATACATTTAAAGAGTAGATAATAAAGAATGAATAATATTTACAAAGTTATATTCGGAAATATTTAAAAAAAACAAATTAAGAACCTACTTATCTATGACTTACCATTTCCACTCCTGACTCTCCTTAATAGTTAGCGTGAAAACACCTTCGAAGATCAGCAAGATAATCGGAGATGCTAGATACCAATATTCTATACCATTGAACAATGTCACCTGCCATATTGCAATAATGCCGTGACAAGCAAATACCAAACGAGTTATCACTGCTTTTATTGTGGCCAAAACTTTGCCTACATTCGCCATTTGTAAAAAATCTAAATTTCAAAATTGGAACTGCTAAGATACTTCGAAATAGCCTTTTGCATAAAAAAATAAGCATATGTTTCTGATTATTTAATTATCTGTATACTTAAATTAAATATTTAATCTAGGCTTTTCTTTCCTTTTTTATTATTTTCTAATTTTAAGGCACTCTGTCATAGGCACACATTTTTAAAATTGTTTCTTTTTTTTATTTTTTTCGATTACATATTAAATAAAATATATTTCACTAGAAAATTCTTTACTAAATGCAACGGATAGCAAAACTCGACTGGAGAGTATCTTTTGCATTCAAAGAATTGCTAACACATTGTTATAAGTTTTACGTCAATATAAATAAATTTAGCAACCATTGCTGTTTAGTTTTGAACGTTAGAAATTCTGCATCAAAAATCGCGAAATGTATTTCGTCCAAAGACGAAAAAGCTTTAATTCAGCACCATTTCTAAATGCGCGCGCAATTTCTAAATTAGCCAATCACAGGTCAGTTTGGGAAGAAAAGGGCTTGGAAGTTAACCTATATAGAGTTTTCTTACTGTGTTTATTATAGTTGTCCTTGTTGCTAAGAACATAAAGGCTATTATTGAATATCAAGCTGTTTAATAGATGCAAAATAAGGTTTTGTACAAAAGCTTCGGACAGGTAAAATAAATGATATAGATAGGGTGTCGAATATTGTGATTGCTTTGTGACGTAGTGCCAAGTTTTACATTACTTTTTTTTGAAGCACACGTGTACATCTATTAGAAATACGTGAAGAAAAATTTTGCTGACCTTTCAAAGAAAATTATGCGAAACGAAGTGTATGAAAAGCACAGTTCAAGTTTAAATGGAGGAGGTGTGAAAGCTAAAAAAATAGAAGAATAAGTCAACATGGTTGGCCTAGTGGTTTAAGCAGTCCTCAGACCCCTCCCGTCTCGGGGGCGGAGTGGCACACCGTGTGGTTTTAGTATGAGTTCGATTCCGACACACCGCCACGCCGCAAACCCCGGTGGTGTGAAGGCCCGAGGAGGTTTCCAAATGGATTTTTAGAGCTGCTCTTTTTATTGGAATGCATTGTAATATCTACTTCTGCGCTAGTGAGGCCGCAGGCAAAAGATTATATAACTTTTTTTTCTTCGGTGGATATCGAATCCACAACCATTGGCTTATGCGTCAAGACAGCGAGTTAGTAGAGTTATCGAAAAAACTCGACAGTTAAAACATGTGTATAAACTTTACTTTCCTTACTCGATCTTTTTTTTTTATATATTTAAGCTGCCAAAATGACTCTGCCCTGCCTGATGGAAAGCATGAGCAGAATCCGAGAGTGGTAGTCACCATCCTATATGCGAAAAAGAACAATGCAGCATGGTGACCCACACTATGGCGGCCTAGGGGGAAGACGGATGGTGAGGGGGATAGGGGGCGTTGGATTGGGGTATGGGCCTCCGGTATCCTCACTCACTCGATGAAACACAGTGTAAGCGCTGTTTCACACCGGTTTTCTCTGAGGCCGTGTTATCACTCCGGTCGAGCCGGCCCATTCATGCGGAAGCGTGGCTCTCCCACGGATCTTGATGCAAAGACACTGCAGTCTAAAGAAAACAGTACATTACTAATTTTGATTAACATAATAAGGATAGCGGGTCTGACTTTGTCTAAATTTGTCTAAGCCCTTGCTCCTTTGTCACATTTTTTTCATCGCGACACAGAATTATTTCAGTGGGTATTCGTTAGATGGCGCTGAAGCATATTTTGGTTTTATTTTTTGTAGAAGTTACAATACCATGTTTATCACCGTTCAGTGCTGAATTAAGATCTCCCCAAGTAACGCTAAATCTGTGATATTTTCGGGACGATACGACCTTTTAGAATAGAGCGTACTCCTTCCTCTAAGGCCGGTATTGCGGCATTTATGGATGACGTCAGTCACTTGCTAAAAATCTCCTTTCTGCTGGTTTATCCGTTTTGATATGGTTAAAAATTATCCGGGGCTTGAACTGACCACCACCACCACACATCTACCCTGTCCCTCAGAGCCCGCTAGGTACGATTTTATGTTCTCAGTCTCTCTAGCACATTTCTACTGCATCGCTGGCGCAGTGGTAGCGTATGCGACTGCTGTGCCTGAGGTCTCGGGTTAGTTTCCCGGTTGGACTGAATTTTTGTATGATCTACAAATATTTGTTTCGGAATTTGGGTGTTTTCTGTGTAAAATATGTATATATTAATTGTAATATATATGTTTTCTAGTTACTATGGGTAGTAGAAAACTTAAAACACAAGTTCTGCTTAACTTGGGTCTAGATGGCGCTGTGTGTAAGATGTCCGAAATATTTTTTTTTTATTATATGTCGGCGGCAATCACTCATCAGTCCGCTTGGAGTTATAAATGGTCCACTTCAGCATACTGCTTCTCCATGATACAAAATATTACGCTTGATAAAGTTATTTCGACGGATTCGTATTCACCCGTCACAGCTAACAAACTATATTTTAAGAGATTTAATGAGATCTTTTTTTATTTTTTTTGGAAAGACGGTCCTCAATTCTTCTCATCCACATTTTTTATCATTAATTTCATCACGACGAAGACTTAAAGATTTAAAGACTTTAAATACTTGACATTGGCAGAAAAATCCGATAAGCTGGTTGCCATTCCACCAAAAGAAGAAGAAGATGATCTTCAAACCTTCAAGAAAAGATCGTAATCCTTCTTAAAAGGCCGGCAACGAACTTGTGACGCCTCTGGTGTTGCGGGTGTACATGGACGGCGGTAATCGCTTACCATCAGGCGATATGTCTGTTCATTTGCCGCCTATATCATAAAAAAAAGAAAAAGAAGAAATGTAATAATAATGATTTCTATTTTCCAGTTTTCATCATCCTTTTAAAGATATCGAATGCTAAACGAAGACCGCCAAAGGCACAACTGGCAGTTAAAGGAATGGATGATGAAAATCACATACAACCAACACACCTAGGTAATTTATACTCTCGATTTGTACTTGATGTAACTTTTTGCAATACATTCTGACTGCCTCTGTGGCGCAGTGGTAGCGAATGCGACTGCTCTCGGGTTCAATTCCTGAGTCGGACCAAATATTTGTATGATCTGCAAATATTTGTTTCGGAGTTTGGGAG
The DNA here is from genome assembly GCA_003709505.1 of Hyphantria cunea. Lineage (NCBI taxonomy): Eukaryota > Metazoa > Arthropoda > Insecta > Lepidoptera > Erebidae > Hyphantria > Hyphantria cunea. The sequence goes on along the minus strand of PKRV01000144.1, from coordinate 31,898 downwards.
TTTTCTATGTATAAAATGTATGTATTTACAAAAAAAAAGTATATGAGTATTAATATCAGTTGTCTAGTACCCATAGTACAAGCTCAGCTTAGTTTGGGACTAGATGGCGTTGTATGTTAATATGTCTGAAATACTTATTATTTATTATTCTAGAATTAAACTCTCTTACACTTATTAAACTATTTTATTTATTTATTTTTACACCTGAACGGTTTCGCCTTACGGCATTATCAAAGGTTAATGGCTAACTAAAATAGGGGTATAAGTGCAAATGAGTTTCATTCTGGAATGTAACTCTAAATAAATATCTATAAAACGGTGATAGATAAAGAAAATGAACAATATATGACTGCCGCGGTGGCGCAGTGGTAGCGTACACGACTGCTGTCCATGAGGTCTCGGGTTTGAATCGAATCCTAAGTATGATCGTAATAATATGTATTTTTATCAGTTGTCCATAACACAAGCTCTGCTTAGCTTGAGACTAGATGACGTTGTGAGTTAAATCCCCGAAATATTTTTTATTTCATCTAAACCATTCGCGAATCCTCAGGAATAAACACAAAAAAAATCATTCAAATCGGTTCAGATGTTTAGCAGCATATTTTTACATGTAGTAATTATTGGATTAGCAAGCTGAAGTGGCAGTGGGCTGGCCACATTTGCCGAAGAACCGATAACCGTTGGGGTAAACGAGTTCTTGAGTGGAGACCGCGTCTCGGCAAACGTAGTGTAGGACGTCCACAAGCCAGGTGGAGCGATGATTTGCGCAAGACGGCTGGCAGGAGCTGGATGCGAGAAGCCATAGATCGAACTAAGTGGCGTGAAATTGGAGAGGCCTATGTCCAGCAGTGGACTGCGATAGGCTGATGATGATGATGATGATGAATAGACATGATGACTAATTTAGAAAAACTGTTTTATGATGTTCGGGAGTATCTCCTACTGACAATAACAGTTATATTTCTACAAAAAATAAAGTTTTAGTAGGGAATAATTTCAATTTAAATATTAATTTCAAATCTTCACGCCAAAACGCTCGATGGTGTCATGAAGTCTGTTTGTGACGTCACCATTTGTCAACCAGTGCATAGCCCATAGCCCAGTTGCACTCGGTGATTAGAAATAATCATCGAGGGTAAGCAACGATGGCGCGGTCAGTACCTGGATGGGTGACCGCTGGTGGCATGTTACCATGAGCGTCTCCGTGATTCGGAGGTCACGTTAAGCAGTCGGTCCCGGTTGTTATCATACGATAACAAATCGTGAAGCTTAGTTGGAGGCCTTCGGGCGGCTTAAAAACATCCAACGGCAAGATTTACGTAGCCACAACGTATTCTTGCCAGTCCCCAACCCGCACTTGGCCAGCGTGGGGACGTATGGCCTTAACCCTCTCCTGAGAGGAGACCCGAGCTCAGCAGTGGGACATTATGGGTTGTTGTGTTTGTGTTGTGTGTGTGTTGTGACAATTATTAGCTCTTACAAACAGTAGCGATCATCCGTTATGTCCGAACATAGTGATATCTATACACAAGTGACGTAACTCGCTCTGAAATGGCGTATAAAATAGCGGATTGCTGTATTTTGTAGTATTATTTTTATTAATTAACTATTAATCTCGCTCTAAATATGAAAATAAATACGATTCATCAAATAAATATTAAATATATTATTATAGTATTATTTAACGACATTTCTATCAATAAATATTTTTAAACATGCGATAACTGTAGGTGATTAAAATGATGGTTCACTACACACACACTGTGTACAGGTACACAATGGCCTATTGTCGATTCACACACCGACTCACTGTGTACCTGGTACACAGTAATCCATTCGCCATCTTTAAGAAAAACAACATTACCAATAAACTGTTAGAATTTGAGCTGAAATGGATATGCAAAAAAAAAGTTTAATAAATTTCCTTTTTTCTAATGTTAACAGTCCTTAATTATAATCACGTACAGTAGATTTATAAATGTTTAAGCCTTTAGTGGTTGACTGTTTACCATGTCACCCTACATGATTTTAATTCTTCTGAGTTAGTGTCATCATGCTTATTGTATGTTGTTCTGGACAGCTATGACCTCGATGCACCTACCTTCCTAGATCTCTATTCCCCCTCTCCTTTGGGGGATAGTTGAGAATGTCAATGCTTTAAAGTGCATGAAGTTGGAAATAAATATACCGCTGGACCGATTTCAATAAAATTTGGCCTGTAAGTAAATACTTTGAATCCTGGACTTAGGAGGACATATGCTAATTTTTACCATGATACCTTAATTAGTAAACAACTTAGTACCTACTCACAGTGTACGTATGTAAAGTTTATGTATTAGTATGTATCATAGTGTATGTATATAAAGTTTATATATTACCGTGTATATATATTTATTAATATTTTTATGTATATGTGTAACTTCACGTATATTTATATTTTTTCCCACCAGAATGCATCTACCCCACAAAATTTCTACACAAAGGTTGGCTGGTAGTGGTAACCTTAGGCACTAAGCTCACCGTTGTTCATGTGTGCATGAAGGTTTAATATAAAATAAAAAATAAATAAAATAATTAACCGACATATACGCGTACGAAACACGAAACCTCGTGCAAACATTAGATCAATATATATGTGCGAGTTTATTTCACAGGTTTAAATGAAAATATTTATCTTCTAAAGGAAAATGAGAAAAAAAGAAAACCACAGAGACACTTCATATAGTACAGAAAGGAAAAGTGTCCGAGAAGAGAATGAAAAAATTAAGAGATCAACAGCTATTAAAAACAAAGAGGATTTATTCAAAGGTAATTTTGCTTTCTAAACTACGTGTAGTGATTATTCTTCTATTGATGAGATGGCAACCAGCCGGATCAGCTATTTCTGCCAATGTCAAGTATTTAACGTATTCGATTCCAAGTCTTTGAGTCCTTAAGTCTTCGTCTTGTAGAAATTATTGATAAAAAATATAAAAAATGTGGATGACATGAAACGGGGACCGTCTTTCGAAAAAAAAAAAACATCTCCTACGTGTAGTGTAGATACTCTACTATACAAAACTTTACCAACTTTTTGTGACGGACGCGACTTCACCATTTGTCAAGTTTTTATTTGTCTTAAATATTTTTTTCTAGATTCTTTATTGTCGTTACATTATATTTAAAGGTATTTGTTTAATTAGTGATTATTTAAACCCAGAAAATATTAAATAAAAACTAAAATTAAGGGAGGGAAATTCAAACTTACAAAACGCATCACTATTGGTCGAAACGAAATGTGACATCGATGGTCACTTCATCGATACAATCGGAGTCGAAATTCAAACTGTTAGTAGTTTTTGTAAGAAAAACTAACTTATTCTATGATTTTTATAACATTTAAAACTGTAAATAAGTATAAAGTAACTGAAACACTGAATAGTAAACAAACACGAAATGACAATGACATCATTCACTGTGTCAAAAGCGCGCGCAAAATGGCGGCGTTTAAATAGCTCAAATCTAGACAGTGTTTTAAATTTCACTTTTTAAATTAGTTTAACTATTTTCAAGCCTATTTTTTGCAATGTTATAGAGACATAAATGATCAGATTAAAAAATAAAAAAGACATACATTTATTTACCATTTTGTACATCACATACAATTCGTAATTATTACATAATAATACAACCTCATCAATCATCAATCATAAACAACCCATAATGTCCCACTGCTGGGCTCGGGTCTCCTCTCAGGAGAGGGTTAAGGCCATACGTCCTCACGCTGGCCAAGTGCGGGTTGGGGACTGGCAAGACAACGTTGTGGCTACGTAATCTTACCGTTGGATGTTTTTTAAGCTGCCCGAAGGCCTCCAACTAATCTTCACGACTGTTATCCTATGATAACAACCGGGACCGACTGCTTAACGAAACCGAATCACGTAGACGCTCATGGTAACATGCCACCAGCGGTCACCCATCCAGGTACTGATCGCGCCGTCGTTGCTTGCCCTCGCTGATTGTTTCTAATCACCGAGTGCAACTGGGCTATGAGCGTTCTAAGCGTAAATAAAAAAAGCGTAATACAACCTTATTCAACTTAAAACATTGGTTTACTTCCATGTTAGCTTAACATTTTGTCATTGTTAGTGGGTACATCTTATTAGGTAACACTTAAACACCGGTTATTAAGTAATTTGCATAAAATATACGTCTGATTAGTACGACCTCCATGACGAGACTGCCTACAACATTGAATATTAGCATTCGATCACGCCATTCCCTACCTCTTCGTCAATGGTCGGAAGCGGAGTGAAGTCAATGTTGCCACAAAATAAATTTATTACGGTAACTAAACCCATTCGATAAACATAATTTATCACCGTGGGAGAGCCACGCTTCGGCCGGCTCGACCGGACTGATAACACGGCCTCAGAGAAAACCGGTGTGAAACAGCGCCTGCGCTGTATTTAACCGAGTGAGTAAGGATACCGGAGTATCATAAACCCTTCCCCTCATCCCCTCCCCATCCCTCAAGTCTGGTGTTGCGGGTGTCCATGGGCGGCGGTAATCGCTTGCCATCAGGCGATACGTCTGCTCGTTCGCCACCTGGTCCGCAAAAAAATGTTCACGGATAACTTATTTAAATAGTACAAATATACTTCCTAATATACGATACTTATAAAATCCTTTCAGTCGGCTATGGCAGTTCTCTATCGTGGAGATTGTTCTGACGAGCTCTCCCAATAGGTCCCACCTTCCCTGGGAATAGGGTCTGTCTTAACTTAGGCTATTAATCCTTTATCTTGCTTTGACCACGTGACTTAGCGTTGAGATGACGTCATTCCCATACCATTTGTTAGTTTTCTATTATCGTTCACGTTCGTTGTCACTTAGCGTTTGTGTGAATAAAAACAATCTCATTTTTCCTTGAATTAACTCTAAAAAATATTTTAAGGTGATGATAGTGATGATGAAAGTGACAGGAGTGATGACAGCTACGTAAAGCCATTGATAAGGAACGAAGAGACCGCAGCCGAACCCGACTTGCAGTACGACTTCGATGAACCGGATCTAAGAATTAATTTAAATAAATAATGTTTTTGTAACATTTTAAATACAACTACCCTCATTTAAAATAAATGAATTGTTAATTACTACTATTATTTCTCCTTTGAAAATGTCATAAGGCGAAAACGGGTCAGGGTAAACTTAATTAAAATTGTGGAATAAGTACAAGAGAGATTGATTCTAGAACGTGTTGCAACAAGTTCGTTACCGTCGGAGCGCTACCTTCGGCACGGGCTGGCTCGACCGGAATGATACCACAGCCTCACAGAAAATCGGCGTGAAACATCGCTTGCGCTGTCTTTCACCGAGTGAGTGAGGATATTGGAGGCCCATTTTTTTTTTGTTTACTTTGTGGTGTGCGTTTACGCACTTCGCTCCCCCCCCCCCCCCGCGGGGACAGGGGGTTCGCTTCGTGCGGGACTCTTGACTGACTCGCCAGACTACCCACTAAACCACCACGGTGTGCCACTCTGCGCCTGAGACGGGAGAGATCCGGGAACCGCTTTCTTACGCCATCCGGACCCCTCCCTGCGCTTGCCCGCACTGAAGCGGGCATCGTCTGCTGGTAAAAACTCTCAACTTAGGCGACGTACGGCACACGCGTAACGACGCCCCCTCGCGGCTGGCCTGTGAAGCGGATGGGGGAAAAACCCGTCCCGCCCATCCGCGGTCACACTCAGGGCGGCATGAGGCGCTGGTAGGCGCGCCAGATCGGGTCCGAGTGGGGGTCATCCTCCCGGGCCTTCTCCGCCGCCTCCTTCTGCGAGATGACTTCCTCGCAGAAGGTCGCGACCGCTGTAAAACTGCTCTCGCCGCCGGCCATGAAGCGTACGACGGCCGGCAGCGAGAGATCTCCTCCGATGACTGCAGTGAGGGCCCGACGCTGCGGCGCCCAAGCGGGGCACACCGCCAGCGTGTGCTGGGCCGAGTCCTCACTGCAGTCGCAGTGGTGGCAGGCGGGACTCAATTCCCTCCGCGCGACCGAGTGCAGGTACTTCCCGAAGCAACCGTGCCCGGAAAGCACCTGCGTCAGNACCGCTGTAAAACTGCTCTCGCCGCCGGCCATGAAGCGTACGACGGCCGGCAGCGAGAGATCTCCTCCGATGACTGCAGTGAGGGCCCGACGCTGCGGCGCCCAAGCGGGGCACACCGCCAGCGTGTGCTGGGCCGAGTCCTCACTGCAGTCGCAGTGGTGGCAGGCGGGACTCAATTCCCTCCGCGCGACCGAGTGCAGGTACTTCCCGAAGCAACCGTGCCCGGAAAGCACCTGCGTCAGTCGGAAGGAAAGGGTCCCGTGCTGCCGCCCTGCCCACTCGAGGATGACCTGCTGGAGCGCCTCCACGGCGAAGCCAGCACGTGGGAGCCTCCAGCCGCGAAGACCAACGAGCCATCGTGGCTCGACGGGCGGCTTCACGCCACTCGCGTACCTCTTCGGGCAGAGGGCGCATGCCACTCTCCGCCCGGAATTCAACCACCCGTCGATAAACTTCGGCGAGCACTTCCGCCTCCAAATCCCACGGGGGTGTTCCGGCCAAGGCGCACGCCGCCTCGGTCGACACCGTGCGGTATCCGTGTATGGCTCTGACCGCCAATACCCTCTGAGGGCCTTATTCTGGGCGGTCAGAGCCGACACCCACACCGGTGCGAGGATATTGGTGGCCCATACTCCAACCATACCTCTCCCATCCCTCAAAGGCCGGTAACGCACTTGTGACGCCTCTGGTGTTACGAATGTTTACGAGCGGCGGTAATAGCTTACCATCAGGCGATAAATCTGCTCGTTTGATCCCTATTCCATACAAAAAAAAACTATTTATTTCGGACTTATTATGCATCTATATTTTGTTAGTTACAGAATGACTTAACCCAGTGTTAGTATTAAAAATATTAATGAGCGTAGATGTATAACCACCTGAACATGAGAGGATAGTCTCACCTATTTGAAAAAACATTTAGGATGCTGTTGGAGAAGGAACGCAGGCGGTTAAGCGTAACGTTTTCGCATTATTGCGGCGAACCCATCGACCTGAAACTCTGCGAACACGCCCGACGCGCTACAACTGCATGGCAACCCCAAAAGGACCCTAAATGCATTGTTAGCATGCAAGTCGCTTATATCATAAGCTATGTGGCAGAGTGTGGTCCCGTCAAAATCGGTCCAGCCGCTGCAGAGATTAATTAGCCGGAACACCGCACAGAATTTTAAACTTATTTTGTTTGTTGTAAGTAGCGTATATACTTTCATATTCATTTTGAAAAGTTGATAATTTGGAATTATATAAAGACACTTGTACATCACCAACAACCCAGAATGTCCCATTTCTGGGCTCGGTTCTCTTCTCAGGGGAGAGGGTTAAGGCCATACGACGGGACGTATAGACGTGCAGGTTGGGGACTGGCAACACAACGTTGTGACTACGTAATCTTGCCGTTGGATTTTTTAAGCCGCCCAAAGGCCTCCAACTAAGCTTCACGACTATCAACCTATGATAACAACGGGGACCGGCTGCTTAACGTGACCTCCGAATCACGGAGACGCTAATGGTAACATGCCACCAGCGGTCACCCATCCAGGTACTGACCACGCCGTCATTGCGTACCCTCGGTGATTGTTTCCAAATCACCGAGTGCAACTGGGCTATGAGCCCCTCACCAACACTTCTACATATTTGATACCAAATAAAGTTACTTCGTCGATTTCAGAGCCATTTGTCACCGAGATTAATCTATACTTTAAGGACTGCAGTGTAGGTTTATTTCAAATTAGCTCGGTCATAACGGTGATCGCGTTCAGCGTTATGATTGGCCGCAAAATGCGCTCGCCGTAGAAAGCGGGTAGGTGTAAAAAAACACACACTAGGCACTTTATAGGATATTTTTCTTAATATACAGGGAATGTGTTGTCTATATCTTGAGCCCACGCGTGGAGGCCACCGATCATATCTTTGATTTTGCTCTTATGCTCTTCTGGAAGCTTCGAGAGAATCATCTTGGCTGCAATCTGGGAATCATTGCCGCGTCGACATACGAAAACCACTGAAAAAAAAAATTTCTTTACATCATGTTATTATTGACTTATCATTTTTCTCTCTGAAACAATATTACGTCATTTTCTTCCTAGCCGTTATTATTCGCAAGATTAATTGAGGTCGGCTACTAGTTCAACCGGTTTTACCTGAATATCAGTTTTCCACGGAGCGACTGGCACTGGACTTCCGGAGGAACCCTGAGAGGAATCTGAATTCAAAGTTGAACTAGTTTCCAGTATATTTGAGGACACAAGCTTCCCAATAACGCCATTGCTATTCCCATAGATGTTCATACAACAGGGACCTTAACGTGACCTCAGAAGCACGGGCATAAAACGAAACTAAAAATCTAATATTTTACTCAAAATCAAAAGGCTAAGTTCCACACAAACCTGGTCCTTTATTCTCTATAACTCTTCCACATAGTTCCTGCATCTTCGATTCTACATTGTCTATGGGCGTGTTGTGAGCGCCCTCTATATGACACATGTCAAATTCAGATTCGTTTCTCACGTCAATCAGTCGAGTCGTATTCTCTTTCTGGAGTAGAGAGAAATCTCTAGCCGAGATGCGGTTTATTGAAGGGAGTATATGGAGTTCTAGTTCCTGTAAGAGAATGAGAAATGATAAGGCTGACGGAATTATTAGTCGTGTGATAAGTGAGCCCGAGTGGTAAGCCGTAGGTCGTGGATTCTAATCCCAATCAGGGCCGTGTCATGGACAGGGGGTCATTTTTTCTGTGTCTGAGTTAACACGGAAGAAATGTGTATGTATTTCTAAGTGTATTTAAAAATATATAAGTATGTCGTATATCACTAGTCTCGCTACTAAAGTCATGGGCGTACCCAGGCTCAGGCTAGGTAGGGCACCTGCCCTTTCCCCTGGATTTTCTTGATGTGCCTACTATCTTCTATCATCGATATTAAGCAAATAACTTCTTGCCATTCGTATTTTTTTACTTTTGAGGTATGTAAAAAAATAGTTAATGCTATGAGTTAGTATTTATTTATTTATTTATCTACATTGCGTACATATTACAAAAATACTAAATAAAATGAGTATTATGTATGGTAGGCGATTTTTTATATGTAAAAGTACATTTTATATGTTCATTTATTTGATAGAGAGCTTTTAAAAAATATATATCTCCAAGACACAGAACCTAGGTACCCTCATGACCATAGGTACTTGGCCATTTCACAATTATTAGTCTTGGGTAAGAAACCCACTCTTTGAAAACCGTCTGGCTAAAACATGATTCTTTACGTTACAACCACTTTTCTAATGGGGCAATATGTCTATATTAGTTTGTTGATAACGATGAAAACTTTCTATCGCGATTAAGGATCAATATTTCAAGTAGTTCTACATGTCTTCGCTAGATGGCGTTAATTGCAATAGACTGTATATTCGTCAGAAACGATTGAGTTGGGTTTATGTTTTTGTTTTGTTTATAATGAGTTGAAGTTAAAAGAATAGAAAAACAGAGTGTTACCACCCCTGTTCATTCCGTGGGTATCGTAAGAAACGACTGAGGGGGCGAACACCAAGACAGCAGGACTGCGAAGAGAAGGAACACTTGACACAAACCTTATACCAACCCGTCTGGTCAGCGTGGCTAAAACTTCCGTTATAAGGAGACGCATATATCCAGCAGATCTTTCTTGGGCCAACGAGCAGACGTATCGCCAGATGGTAAGCGATTACCGCCGCCCATGGACACCCGCAACATCTGAGTCGACATCAGAGCGTTGTCAGCCTTTGTGGGATGGAGAGGGGGATGAGGGTAGGGAAATGTAATATCCTCCCTTACTCGGTGAAACACTGCGCAAGCGCTGTTTCACACCGGTTTTCTGTGAGGCCGTGATATCACTCCGGTCGAGTCGGCCCGTTCGTGCCGAAATGTGGTTCTTCTACGGCAAAGATAAGCAGTGGATTGTTACAAGCTGTTGATTAATAAAACAAGAATTATTTTAATACTCCTTTTATTTTCATTTATTAAACAATTGATTATCTATACATCTATACAAATAAATAAAATTGGAGTTTCTGTTTGTAATATTAAAATAACTGCTCTTTACCTGACTGCTAAAGAAGGAGGATTGTGTTTTTCGATTGTATGTATGAATATATCTTTGGCACGGTCTAGAGCCTAAACGGCTTTTCGTATTTTAATGTGAGTGCTGTCAATAAATTCGCCTTAGTCGTGAGAGTGACACTGCATCAAAATTAAAAAAAAATTATACTGGTTTTTTAAATAATTCATTACTTGTACATTTTTTTCCATCCATTTATTACCACCATTATTTTTAGCATCGCCTAGAAATTTAGAAATCAAAAGCTACAAGTAACATTGCGGGACGAGAGGTGTCCCGAATACGATAAACTCATTCAGACGTTCCCAGGTCAGAAGTGCCTTTGAGTCTTTTGATTCGTAAGTGTCTAGGCCAGTGAGTTAGGATACCAGACTCGAAATCACTCTCCGGTTTCCTTCGGATTGATTTCGCCACAGGTGTAAATTTACCTGGGACTTCTCGAAGAGTCATAACTCGGAGTGTGGGTCACTGCTGTTGTCCCTGGTGTACTGGAGTTACAGTTTGGGAGGGATAAGTCTTAAATAATAAGTCCAAACCCCCTCCAAATCTAGATGGGACTCAAAAAATTTGTATGTCCTGAATAGCAAGTATCCATAATCAGTGGTAACCATTTATCATCAGGTTTTTTTTTTTTTTTATATATTTGTGCTGCCAAAATGACTCTGCCCTGCCTGATGGAAAGCATGAGCAGAATCCAAGAGTGGTGGTAACCATCCTCAATGCGAAAAAGAACAATGCAGCATGGTGACCCACACTATGGCGGCCTGGGGAGAAGGGGGATGGTGAGGGGGATAGGGGGCGTTGGATTGGGGTATGGGCCTCCGGTATCCTCACTCACTCGATGAAACACAGCGTAAGCGCTGTTTCACACCGGTTTTCTGTGAGGCCGTGGTATCACTCCGGTCGAGCCGGCCCATTCATGCCGAAGCGTAGCTCTCCCACGGTAACCTTTAGGTAACCTTTAGCTCCAAATGTCATAAATAGCAAAATCACACATTCTAACTACCACAACTACACGAAGCCCCATCAATTTTAGAATTATACACCCTCAAGTTCTTCTTGCTCAGTACTCTGGCGAAGGTCTTTCTGGAAGCTGGACTGACTCCTTGATTTTTCATAGCTTTGGCATATACATTATATAACTGGAATTGATTTTTAACATTATAATTTATATATGTAAAATTACTGGGACAATCGCAATTATAGTCAATTTTCGGTAGCCTATCTAAATAGGAAATCACTGATAGGGATTTTATGGGGGTTTTGGTGGTTCGGGGTTTCATTTCACTAGTTAGCCAACAGCGTACCATAGCTTCCTTAATCCCCAGGGTATTCAAAAAGGTCACCCTGCATACAGGAATTTTTTCGCCATTAAAAACTAGATTGTACAGTTTTGAATCGCCTTTTCTAGACTTGGCATCTTTGTGGGTAGTTCTACGTCTTTTTGTTGGGACTATGTGTATTAAAGATTTCACAAATTCTTTTTTTTCTTCCCAATCTAGCCGCCAGAAATGGGTGAAGATAGCTTCTCTGTCTGTGTCGGTTAATTTTGAACAGTACCGGGCGGTATTGTTAGCGCATATTTCCGAGTTGCATATTGGGCCAAGCTTTCTTTCAGACTTCGGAACATCTTGTATGTATTTGGTTTTATCTGCTTCCGTCTGCGTTCGGAAACCGTAGTAACTCTGGCCTGTCATACGTTTCTCTTTCTCGCGTTTTCTCTTTTCTTGTATTTTGAGGGGATCCTGGTGTTTCTGGAATGAATGTTTCTTGTAATACAAGAATTTTACGGCTTGAAAGTGATGATTTGGAATTCGGATGAGTTTCTCTTATTTTAAACTAAAAATCGTAAATGCTAAAAGATTTCATGGCCATAGACCGCAAGAACTTTGGTCAGACCGCACGGAAATTGGTCTGAGTGCACGGATTTTGGTTAGGCAAAGGGGATTTATATTACAGTATATGGGTTTTCGTTTTATTATAATAATATAATTTAATAAACTGTACTGGTATGATTTTAATGCACCTCTCCTATAACCTTTATAATGAGGAGCGTATTTACATGAGAGAATGTTATCCAAATCCAATACAATTCAAAACCGCGAATATTTCATTTTTCAAAATAACACCGAAGATTCGGTTAAATAAATTATTAATTGTAATTCATACAAACATAATTCGGAATATTGACTTACCTTAGAACATTCGCAGTTTTGATAATGAACACATGCATCAATTAAACACGAAAAGGACACGATTTATTTAAATTTACATCAACAAAATTATACATGACTTCCTCGGTGGCTCAGTAGGAGCGTATGCGACTGCTGTGTCTTAGGTCTCCGGCTCGATTCGGTCGGACCAATAGGGAATATGCATGTTTTTTGAGCTATTCAAACTCCGGCATTTTGCTGGCGCTTTTGACACACCCAATGACGTCATTGTCATTTCGTGTTTGTTTACTATTCAGCGTTTCAGTTACTCAATACTCATTAACAGTTTTAATTGCTATAAAAATCATGGAAGAAGGTAATTTTTTTGACACACACTACTAACATAGTTTGAATTTCGACTCCGATAATTTTGATGACGTGACCATTGACGTCACATTTCGTTTCGTTTCGTAATACCACCAATAGTAAGCGTTTTGTTAAGTTTGAATTTCCTTCCCTAAATTTCACTTTTTATTGAATATTGCACAATAAAAAACGGCCATGTAAAGACAATAAAGAATCTAGAAAAAAATATTTGAGACAAATAAAAACTTTATGCATATACCCTGTTGTTCGTATGATCCGCAAATATTTGTTTCGGAATTTGGCTGTTTTCTAAGTATATTATGTATGAAAAAAAGTATACAAGTATTCTTTCAGTCAAGTTAGCTATCATACAACCCCTGCCTAGTTTGAAACTAGCGTTGAAATGCCCGAAAAATATATGCCAGCTGACCCACGCAGCTCTGTCTGCGCCTTCTACACCCGGTAGCGTAATGTTATATAAGCGGAAACACGTTGTTTTCCACAAAAACGGTTATAGTGTGCCAACCTCAACAGATGAACATATATATGTATATAATATATATAATATGGCCGTTTTTTATATCTATATATATAAAAGAAAGTCGTGTTAAATACACTATTTATAACTCAAGAATGACTGAACCGATTTGGCTGATAATTGGTGTGGAGAGAGCTAAGAACTAGGAGACGGACATAGGATATTTTTTACATAGAATTTCTTTTCTCTTTTGCTGCGATTGTTGTTATAGCGCGGGTAACACCGCGGGGCTCGGCTAGTATAATATAAAAAAACGGCCAAGTGCGTGTCAGGCCACGCATAGAAGAAAATTCAAAATCATTTATTCAATTAAGACACTAGGCGACATTTATGAACGTTAAATTGAAGTTACAGATAAAAAATCATAGATCGACACAAACAGACGCCAGATGTACTGTATTGTCAATCTGAATTAGGTGAAAATACCTAAATCTACTGTTTATATAATAGGATTCCGTAGTTACCCATAATGGCATGTAGAATTTGAATCCGAGGTTGGTATTTATAAATATAAATATCGTTTAAAGCCGAGGACGGACGGAATAGACGAAACTAAGGGACCCTAAAAATCAACTGCCGAAAATCAAGTTTGTAGGTTTAGGCAATGCGTTGATGATCGGTTAACCGTCCCATCGGATTATGAGAGTGAGAGAACAGAGAGTGCACGTACATTTGCGCACACACTTGTGCACCAAAAACGGCTAAGCGCAAATCGTTAACACAACGCAAGACTAGGATGTAGAATATTTCGACTTATCACATAGATAAGACATTAATTTTCGTTGTTTCTCAAAAAATGACACGAAAAATGACTATGGAACCACTTAGGGGGCCCTCATTCGACTCAAAATCTGTTGTGATGTATATTTTTCTAATAATTACTTACTTTTTCTTTAGCAAGCGTTTTGCAAAAAACTTCGTAATCAACCAGGCGGGTGATGGTCGGCGTGTCCGAACAAGCCGCGCACATCGGGTTCCTTTGTCGTAATTTTACTGTGAAAAAACATAAACAACATGAATTTAATATGATTCACCCTTTAAGGTGGAATCTAAAAATATTGATGACGAGCTTTGGCCCGCGGCTCGGCCCTTAATAATTTTTTCACCTCTGACAAAAGAAGAAGAAGCTTTCTATTGGTGAAATCGATTTAGTAGATAGCGCCATCTACCGGTGATAAACCGAACGCCATCTACCGGAGATACACCGAACTATGAAGTAATTACTAATTTATTTATTTAAGATTTTTTTTCTTTCTTTTTTTAAAGATAACTCCCGCATTGGGAGTACACATTCCTGTGTCACGGGGATCTTTACAAACATACATGAAACGGACACAAAGTACACCCAGACTTAGAATAACAATTTATGGACCACACAAAGTGTTGCCCCATGAAAGATTTGAACTCACAACACTTGGCGCAGTAGGAAGCGGTGTGGCGACCACTGAAACCATTAGGCCAACCGTGAAGTCATTAATGCACATCCCGTACATAAGCGGAGTTAATGCCATGGGGCATTCTCTACCAGTCAGCCATTGGGTGATGTAATAATATGACGCGGTAGATGCAAAAATAGAATTTAACTTGGTACATAAAAAAACATAGATATATAGATATGGACACTAACACAGAAGCCAAGACAGTCAAGGGTACAGCTGGTTAAGGAAGAGGCACACCTCCTATTGAATTACACAAAAACAAGGAACATCTTTCTGGATTTTACCGAAAAAAATCGCATAAAGACTATAGACAAAAATAAATAGTTATAAGAACGATCACTGAAACGCAAGAAGCAACAAATTATTAGAAAAACGAAAAGATAAGACTCTTGTCTTGCAAGAGGTTGATAGTAAATAAAAAAAATAATTAAAAAAGCTGTCTTGCCAGTACCCAGTTCCAGTATCCAGTTAAACGTGGGAGAGCCACGCTTCGGCATGAATGGGCCGGCTCGACCGGAGTGATACCACGGCCTCACAGAAAACCGGTGTGAAACAGTACTTACGCTGTGTTTCACCGAGTGAGTGAGGATACCGGAGGCCCATACCCCAATCCAACGCCCCCTATCCCCCTCACCATCCCCCTTCCCCCCAGGCCGCCATAGTGTGGGTCACCATGCTGCATTGTTCTTTTTCGCATTGAGGATGGTGACCACCACTCTTGGATTCTGCTCATGCTTTCCATCAGGCAGGGCAGAGTCATTT
>PKRV01000144.1:3176-16310 GCA_003709505.1 Hyphantria cunea | reverse complement strand
AAAAAAAAAAAAAAAACCCAACCTAGCACTCGGCTACCGTGCGACGGAGGGCCTTAAACCCTCTACTGAGAGGAGACCCCAGCCCATCACTGCACATTTGATGCATTAGCAGACTTAATGGATTCTCTACCAGTCAACCATTGGTGGCTGCAGAAAAGGCAGGAAGTCGAGGCGCCGTGGCTTAGTTGGTTAAAGCGCCTGTCTAGTAAACAGAAGATCGCGAGTTCGAATCTCGCCGGGGCCTGGAATCCCTTTTCGGGTCCGGATGGCGTAAGAAAGCGGTTCCCGGATCTCTCCCGTCTCAGGCGCAGAGTGGCACACCGTGTGGTTTAGTGAGTAGTCTGGCGAGTCAGTCAGGAGTCCCACACAAAGCGAACCCCCCGACCCCGCGGGGGGGGGGAACAAAGTGCGTAAAGGCATTCCACAACGTAAAAAAAGAAAAAAAAGAGAAGGCAAGAAGTAGGAGAGCTATTCGGCACGAATATGCCGGTCCCTCTCTTGGTACTCCCCGATGTTGTTTATTTTGCACCGATGACAGAGCTATGGATCTTGTTCCAGTATAGTTTAATGTGGTTCACTGGAGTTGCGTTAGATGGCGCTAGATGGACATTAATTATATATAAAGTTGATTGTAGTAGCTAGATTGATTTATCGCTTCGAAGCCCCCTATATACCAATTTCATGAAAATTATTGGAGCCGTTTCCGAGATTCAGATTATATATGTACAAGAATTGTTACATACACGTATATAACCATCACATACTTAAACCTGTGCACATTTCCAAATACACATATTTACATATGACACTAATTACAAATGTTCCCAGCTGTCACTACTTGTCAACTAGCTGTGTTCGGCCTCAACAGGGTACACCACACGCAGGATTCGAGCGCTCTAACCTGGTTACCCTACGGCCTCATCAGCGCGTATACACAGCACACTGCACCTATGGTCCCAAATGTGTTGTCCCAAATGGTATCTGAACCCACAACATTCGTAAGAATCACTAGAACAATTAAGCCACTGGGCTATTCAGGCAGTAAAGTATTTTGTGCGTTTTATACCTCTTTTGAGTATAGATACGTACCTACTTTACAAGACATATCATCCACGTCCATGATAAACATCCTTTCCACCAGTAAATTCGATGATGGGTGACCAATTATCAACTTGATGGCTTCCATAGCCTGGAGAGTGCCTGTGGAAACATTAACATTAATTATTATCGAACATTGAAATATGGTACAATTTCCAAGTTCTAGGGGTTAGAGACCTTTTATAAATTAAAAAACAAAAACGACTACCTGAATATATAATGAAATATATAAGCTATATATATATTCGTAATCACCGTTAAAAATTATTTACTTTGGTACCACACTCGATGTATTTTGAAAACTTTTTAGATTACTTTTCAAGTCCAAAATTTTTTTTCGTTTTAATTTTGTGCCCACTGTCACTTACAACGAATCTATTGACACCACTCACATACAAATACGACAAGCCGTTTAGGCTCTAGGGCATGCCAAAGAAATATATATATATATTCATACATGCACTAGAAAAACAGAACCCTCCTTCTTTCGCAGTCGGATAAAAACTAACTCCATGCGTATGAAGTTGCAGGCGGCCGTAGTTTACCTATATATATATATTTAATAATATATAAGTATAATAAATAAATATTTAAATAATAATAAATGAATATTTCGTACATCTAACACACAACGCCATCTAGTCCCAAACTAAGCAGAGCTTGTGTTATGGGTATTAGACAACTGATTTGAATACATATATACTTTTTTTTTGTAAATACATACACATTATATATAAAAAATACCCAAACTCCGAAACAAATATTTGCAGATCATACCAACATTTGATCCGACCCTGGAATCGAACCCAAGACCTTATGGACTGTAGTCTCGTACGCTACCACTGCGCCACCGAGGCAGTTATTAGTGCTATAGTATGTAATTGCCATAGAACAGGTTCTGTCTAGTTTGGGATCAGAGCCGCATGAGAGAAAATATTTAGAACATCTGACATACAGCGCCATCTAGCTTCAAAGTAAGCAGAGCTTGAACTATACAAACAATGTATATCTCTTACCAATAGCGCCAGGTACGGGTCCAGCGACCCCGTGTTGAGAACAAGACCCCATGGCATCTGGGGATGGAGGGGTCGGGAACACACAGCGATAGCAAGGGCCTCTATATGTACTAACCTGTAACAACACTAAGAATACATATTGTGTCGCGGGGGACTTTGCAAACATACATGAAACGAACAAAAGAACACACAGACTCGGAACAACAATTTGTGGATCTCAGTGTTGTCCCATGTGGTGTTTGAACCCACAACACTCAGCGTAGTAGAAATCCACCGAAGTGACCGCTTAAACCACTGCCCCATTCATAAAACTCTTTACAACTTTATTATATGTATAGAGAAGGAAACCTTGAAAAAAACCCTTTACTAACCCGCCTGGTTGACGTGGTACAGTAAGAGAAAACCTCTTTTCGTAACGGAACTAGAGAGGATCCTACGGACCAGTCGTGATGATCATATCACGGCCCAATAGCTGATGTTGGCGATGATGCCAGAATTTCTATATCGCGATACAGTATTAGTAGTAGAATTACTTTGTAGTTCGATGTATCCCCGGTAGATGGCGTAACGTTGTAACGTGTTTTCTTTTGAACTGTATGTGGAAGTAGCCACAGGCCTTTGGCTACTGCTGGACTTAGGGACACAAAGACGAACGCTTAAAAAGATAAATGATTCTCACCTTATCTTTTGAATGCAAGTCAGCCCTGTAGCAGTATATCGTCAGCTGTCCTTCTAGTTTTAAAGCGCTGCCAGATATTAGGGGCAACTGTAAAAAAAAAACATTCGTCCACTGACACAACGCCATCTGGTTTCAAACTTAACAAAACTTATTTTGACTGCCTCGGTGGCACAGTGGTAACGAATACGACTACTGTGCTTGAGGTCTCGGGTTCAATTACCGGGTCGGACCAAGTATTTGTATGATCTGCATATATTTGTTTCGGAATTTGGGAGTTTTCTATGTATAATAAGAATGTATTTACAACTAAAAAGTATAATATGTATATCTATTATCAGTACCCATAGCACAAGCTCTGCCTAGTTTGGGACTAGATTATATTTAGATACAAGATATTTACAGATCATACAAACATTAGGTCCGACCCGGGAATCGAACACGAGACCTCAAGCACAGCAGTCACATACGCTCCCACTGCGCCACCGAGGCAGTCTTTTTATATGTAAAAATAGAAAAGTATATTTGTATTTTATATCAGCTGTCTAGTACCCTTAATACGCTCTTCTGCTCAGTTTAAAAATTTTTGCCTGTCTGTTTGTACTGGCTAATTTGTGCACGGATTTTGAAAGTACTGAAGAACTTGATTTACTGTCCCTAAAACCTTTTGCATACTAAATTTAATGAAAATGCAAGAAAAACCAGCCAAGCGTGAGTCAGACTAGCGGACCGAAGGTTCCGTACAAACCTGTAAGGCACTGTTTATTATATGATGTAGCTAAAATTTATGATTTTCGCAATATTTCCTTTATCCATGCTATAAGACATGTATAGTCACGTTGTAAGACGTTTCTATTACCAAATCTCAAGATTCTGAGTTTACGGGAAGTACCCTGTAGGTTTTGATTCCCTTGCGAGGGTCGAAAATTTGCAGCATAAACGGCTGTGTCTTTTGTTTGCGTTGGTTTAGAAGTTTGATTTTTTCGCAGCTCCAATGGATAGTAGACCTGAGTATTTGCTATGATTTCCAGTTTGATACCATAGAGGTACCTGGAAAAAGGGTCTGGACAGACAGACAGACAACAAAGTGATCCTAAAAGGGTTCCGTTTCCCTTTTGAGGTACGGAACCCTAAAAATTGCTCGTTTAAAGATATTAGATACACAGATAATTGATAAGAAATAAATTGAATTCTAATAAACTCACCTTAGCTAAGACACAGAGATCGCTCAGTAGATATCTTGTGGGTGCATTGTCAGTACAATCCAAAACCAGGTCATAGTTAGATGCGATTTGTAAGGCGTTTGAAGAGTCCAGCTGGACTTTGTATGGGGTTATCTTGATTTGGGAGTTTATGCTGTAAGAGAAACATAAAATAACTAGACATAATTCAAACATGGTTTTTGATTGTAGTTTTTTCGTACATAANCCCCATCCCCCAAAGGCCGGCAACGTACTTGTGACGCCTCTGGTGTTGCAGTTGTCCATGGGCAACGGTAATCGCTATTCCATAAAAAAAAATCGAACACGAGACATCAAGCACAGCAGTCGCACACGCTCCCACTGCGCCACCGAGGCAGTCTTTTTATATGGACTCGACTTGCGACTAGCGCACTGAGGGTTCCGTACAAACCTGTACGGTACGGTATATTATATTATATGATGTAGCTACAATTTATTATTTTCGCAATTTTCCTTTAGCTGTGCTATGAGACGTTACTTTGTACTAAATTTCAAGATTCTGAGGTCACGGGAAGTACCCTGTAGGTTTTGATTCCCTTGCGAGTGTCGAAAATTCGCAGCATAAACGGCTGTGTCTTTTGATTGCGTTGGCTTAGAAGTTTGATTTTTTCGCAGCTCCAAGGGATAGTAGACCTGAGTATTTGCTATGATTTCCAGTTTGATACCATAGAGGTACCTGGAAAAAGGGTCTGGACAGACAGACAGACAACAAAGTGATCCTAACAGGGTTCCGTTTCCCTTTTGAGGTACGGAACCCTAAGAATTGCTCGTTTAAAGATATTAGATACACAGATAATTGATAAGAAATAAATTGAATTCTAATAAACTCACCTTAGCTAAGACACAGAGATCGCTCAGTAGATATCTTGTGGGTGCATTGTCAGTACAATCCAAAACCAGGTCATAGTTAGATGCTATTTGTAAGGCGTTTGAAGAGTCCAGCTGGACTTTGTATGGGGTTATCTTGATTTGGGAGTTTATGCTGTAAGAGAAACATAAAATAACTAGACATAAATCAAATATGGTTCATTGATTGTATTTTTTTCGTACATACNCGACATCTAGAGCCAAAGCTAAGCAGAGTTTGTATTTTTTTTTTTTTTTTTTATATTTAAGCTGCCAAAATGACTCTGCCCTGCCTGATAGAAAGCATGAGCAGAATCCAAGAGTGGTGGCCACCATCCTTAATGCGAAAAAGAACAATGCAGCATGGTGACCCACACTATGGCGGCCTGGTGAGATGCTTTTTCACGCCCCGCTTAAAGGACCCGGGATCATAGTGGGAAGGAAACACGTGCGCTGGTAGTGAGTTCCAGTTTTTGACCGCTCGGCCCAGGAAGGAATTACCGAAGCGAATATTATGAGTAGGTACGATTTTTTTTATTTATTTGGTTCACCAGCAATTGAATACACTGATACTAATAAAAAATACATTTGTGGAGGAACGGATATCATGTTCCTCCACCACAAAGGGAGGTTCCTCCGGCCAAGCGAAGTGGTTATGCTTGGCGGGCTACGGCCCAATCGTTGATATTGATTATATATGTTAATAGGCGCGGGAATTCCTATTGCACTATGCAAGATTGGTAGTTTTTTCCTTTCCTTTGTTACTCCGTAAATTGCCATACCTTCGATAGATGGCGCTGTCATATGTTTTTCGTTGCTGCTGTATGTGGAAGTCTTCACACATTTAATGAACTTATAGTATAGTGTAACAATTTCTTATAGATAAGCACATCATGTATTATTTATTTGTTACCATAATAAAAAAAAATTACTAGACGGACTTTTTTTTTTTTGAGATTACTTTTTGTCTCCAAAAGTCCTTAAATTTGTTTTTCTTTTAATTTTGATGTTCACAGTCTCACTCTCAGGACTAAGCCGAATCTATTGGTACCACTCATACAAAAACTCTACAAGCCGTTTAGGCTCTATGTCGTGCAAAAGAAATATATATATACATACATACATACACTCGAAAAACATAACCTAACTTCGAAAACTTCCAACCTTCGAAACAAATATCTGCAGTTCATACAAACATCTGGTACAACCAGGGAATCGAACCCGAATCCTCGCGCACAGCAGTCGCATACGCTACCACTGCGCCACCGAGGCATTCAAGGCTGTGTTATCAATAATATCCGTTAATCTTACCTTCTTAATGCCTGTGCTGCTGACTCAGCCTTATTCATGCCAACATTAGCTTCTTTATGTAACAGTTGTCTATGTATATTCGTTATTTCTACATCATCATAGTCTACAATACCGATCTCACCTGGAAATACAAAAAAAAAGTGTGTGTGTACTTATGTACAAGCGTTAGAAGTTATAATTCTTTGGCGTAACAAGAAAAAAAATAAAATAACTTCAGGGTGTCGGGTTTTTCGTGACGGTGTGCGCGCGCGCATCATAAAAAATTACTCTCACAATTTTTCCCTAACGTGCCAAAAGATGTATAAGTTCAAAAAAAAATTGGTTGTCATTAAAGTCGGTCATAAGAAAACATTGATGAAAAATATACGTCACAGGCCGAACGCTTAAGACGAACTTGCCTCTCTATCGCTTGCGCCGCGCTCTCGCTCGCACGTTCAGCTCAGGCGGAACGTGACAATGATTCATGCTTTTTCGTGCGTGCAGTCGGCCAGCTGTCCTATATCACTGGGTCCTTACAAACATCTAGAACGAACTTATACCCTCTACGCAGCCGAGTACTCTGTGTTCTCTCCTAACCTCAACGGTGCACAAGTGTGCGCACAAATGCAGGTGCACTCTCTGTTCCCTCACTCTCATTAATGACAGATACCGGGGACAGATCAGGCGCAGGATCGACAGCTTTACGTGCTCGCCGAGGCACGGGGATTTAGACCCGACCTTCCAAACTCCGAACTGTTATTAAGTAAGTCTATAAACAGAAAAACTCAAAAACACTTTTAGCCCGACCCGGGATTTGAACCCTCTTGATCGGCAGTCGCATACATCAATCGCTAGAACAACGAAGCAGTCAACACATATTCACATTTAGTATATATAAAGTTAATAGCACATAGAATACTCTATAACTAACCCACGAACGATATAACAGGTAGCTTACATAATTTTTGGAGAAGGTACAGAGAAAAGGGAAGAAGAAGATGACCGAGAAGCAAAAAGGAAGCATGGGAATCGGGGAAGGGAAAGGAGTGTGTGACCTTGAAAACGAGAGAAGAGTGAAAGGGGAGCAAGAATAGTGAAATGAGGAGAAGATTGAAAGGAGAAGAAGAGAGAAAGAAAAGGGTAAAGTGTGAGGGGGAGAAGAGAGAAAGGAGTGGATCAAAGAAGGTGTATAGAAGTTGTTATGGCGAAAGGGGACAAGATAGGAAGGGCCCTTCTATCCTAACAGAGGGTTTAGGAGAGGGAAGTGTACAAGAGGAGTGAGTGGAGACAAAGAAGAATGAAAAAGGAGCAAGTATAGGTTAGTTATGTCAATTTTGTGTCAAGATACATCGCTACATACCAACCCCAGAGCCAGCCAAATATAAAGCAGCTGGGCATCCAAGTCCACCAGCTCCTACTATCAGCACTCTGGAGGAACATATCTTAGACTGTCCGGAAACTCCTATCTCACGGAGAAGAATCTGTCGGCTGTACCTGTAATGGTTTAGTGGTCAACTGCTAGTCTAGTAAATAAATTGTTGCGAAGTTGCATGATCTTTCTGAAAATATCATGAGGAATCATGTGAACTTGTATTTCTCATTTCTTAATTGCCTAGCTTTAGAGGGAAATTCTTTATCAAATACTTATAAACAAGCATTTCTTGTACATATACTCGTATATATTATCTGGATCTCGGAAACTGCTGTAATGATTTACATGAAATTTAGTATCCAGGAGGTTTCAGGGGCGATAAATTCATCTAGCTAGGATTGATTTTCAGCAAATCTAAAAGAAAAACTTACCGAGCAAAGCTCAATCAGTCAGGCTCTAAAACATGGTACAAAAAAGCCAGTCCTGAATTAGTTTCATATCTTTTAATTTATATTGCGACATGGATTATTTAAGTATATAGATAAATAATTACTTTTTAAATATTTGGTGTTAGACCTACTAGAATGGCCTACTACTGGGCTCGGGTCTCCTACAGGAGAGGATTAAGATCATATGTCCCCACACTGGCCAAGTGCGGGTTGGGGACTGGTTGCGTAGCTTGCGTTGGATGTGTTTAAGCCCCCCAAGGCCTCCAACTAAGCTTCACAACTGTTATCGTATGATAACAACCGGGACCGACTGCTTAACGTGACCTCCGAATCACAGAGACGCTCATGGTAACATGCCACCAGCGGTCACCCATCTAGGTACTAACCGGGCCGTCATTGCTTACCCTCGGTGATTGCTTCTAATCACCAAGTGCAAGTAGATTCAGACATTGTGACAGACAGACATGACAATCTTCACAATTCAGTCTCATTTTAAGTTCTATATGGAATCACAGTGGTTCCCGGAGTGGCACACTGTGTGGTTTTAGTCGGTTCGATTCCAACACACCTCCCTGCAAACCAAGGTGGGGTGAAGGACAGAGGGTGTTTCCACACGTAAAAAAAAGGGCCTCTGGTAACCTCACTCACTTGGTGCAACACTTGGTTTTCTGTGAGGCGTGGTGTCACTCTGGTCGAGCCGGTGCATTCATGCAAAAGCTTAGCTCTTTTATTTTCCGACTAGAGTTTTATGGAAATGAGTATTATAACCATCACAAATAATTACATTACATAGATACATACATACTAAGCTGGTAATAAAAACTAATACTGCCTGTATTTTTTAGGTTGGTAAGAATACTTTATACTAAACTAGTTTTAAACTGCTGCTCCACATGCACAAAGGTCGATTTCGCAGTGATTCTTCAAACTGATATAATATTTTCATTCATGAGTTGATTGAAATCTCATAAACACTTTATGTTAAGTTGAGCAAATTGCAATTCATAAATGAAAACTACATTCAAATTGGTTAAGCCGTTTTTGAGATGAGCGTGCACAAAGATACAGAAAAATAAACCAAAATTCTATAAGTTATTGTTTTGGATTCGTGAAGCTCCGGTATAGTAGATTTACTTATATACCGTCAAGGTATAGACAGTCAAAAGTTATAATTTTATTATATACACTATCTTTTGTGTATGGCTCTGCCTGTGTGTTAGTTGGTTATAGCAGCAACTAGTAGCTTCAAGAATCATAGTATCTCTATGCTAAATTTCATGGTAATCAGTGCAGCGATTTGGCTAAGACAACATAAAGCTTTTACCTTTCTATAGCCCACTTAGGTAAAGCTCCGTACATCACCGTTTGGTTGCCATCACAGGTTTGAGATACACCAATTTGATTCTGAAATTAATTTTAAATTGTATATTGAGAGAAATAAATACCGCCTCACATGGTAAAACATCTGTCTTGCATTAAATTTTGTGCTAATACAACCGGCATTGTTATTAAATTATTGAATTAACCAATTACACAGTAGTATAAGCGAAGGCCGAAATTTCTCGCAACGTTTACACAGCTTTAGGCTATTTGCTTATAAGAATTTCGCTTAAAGTACTCACCAAATTTAAATTTACTTTAAGCGCTTGCAATTCATTTTCTTTTTCCCTTAACTTCTGTCGTAAGTCTTCTACTTCTTTTTCTAGTTGTGTTATTTGATCCATCTTTTAGAATATACAATAAAGTACTTCGTATTAAATTAGAGGAACTGTAAAACTTTCGTAAACAAGGTGAAAAACTTATACCACAGAACACATATACCATATACCCCTAGCGGCTATTTTGATGTTTTGTAAGAAAAACATATGGGCTGCCTCGCTAAAAAATTGTTTTACTTAATTTTCAAATTTTGCAATAATCGTACTTTCTTTTTCTTAGAAATGGCAAACTATGCCGGTGTCACAATTCTGCCAATGTTAACTGGAATGGGAATACGTGGGGTTTGAATAAAATTTTAGGAGATCGTTTTTTGTGTTTTAGAAAGACGGTCCCCATTTCATGTCATCCATATTTTTTATATTTTTATCATTAATTCCATCACGACGAAGACTTGAAGACTCGAAGACTTAGAATTGAAGACTTGAAATACTTGACATTGGCAGAAATAGCTGATCCGGCTGATTGCCATATCATCAAAAGAAGAAGAAGAATAAAATTTTAATAGCCCTTCGCCGATCCAAATCTGTCAACAATCTGCGGGTTTGTCGGGGTTGGTCCGGGCCTGGGCAGAAGACCCGGGAGAATGGCCTGAATGCATTCTATTGCAATTTTCTCAATAATTTTCTGAGAAAACCTACTAACATATGTATATATTTGGATTCCCAATAAAATTTCCTACAGAATGCAAAGGTTTAACATTTTTGACTAACGAACTGTTTTCATCGCTGGAAACGAAGAGAGAAACAAAGAGAGAGAAAGAAAAAAATAAATAAAAAAGCTATAAATTATTTAATATTGTGTTAATTTAGGAACATTGAATATTTCCAGTTAGTTTTGGTTTTGTTTTGAAGCTAAGTCTGTACTCATATCTATTAAATTTAATAATCATTAGACATATTTGAATACATTTTTTTATTCCATAACTATTAGAACACAGTGCGCCATTTCTAATGCGCTCGAGCGCTTATTTAATAAGATACGAACGATATATTACTATCAAATGGCTTGGTAAGCGCCTATATTATGCCTAGGTAAGCGATGGTCCAACATAATTTTCCTAATCTAGTGTTCCTGCTGGACTCCTTTTACATAGCAACACAAGTTTAATTATCTGTGCTGTGCACTTCGGTGTTTGACGTAAATGGCATTCAAACAATTTTTCGTGCCTGCTTTGCAAGTCTGTGGTTGCCAACTTTTGCAAAAATTGTTTGACTTTGTAAATCGACCTACTATTTTAATTTAAAGATCATCAATCATTATGCACTCTCTTGAAATCAGTAGCCGCGGCCTTATATTCCGATTGTTGTTCTAGTAATGCAAAATTACAAGAAAATCGTTAAAATGATCCAATAACAATTGAGAAGCTCAAATTTCATTCTGATAAAATATGTTTGTGTAGTTTACTTAAGAGTCAACCAGCGCAGGATTTGTTTTTGGAGCATTTATAGTGCCGAGAAGAATAATTCGTAAGTATTTGATACTATTTTGACTTTCTATCTTTCATATATTTTAACGATAACCTCTTTTTTATTTCATTTACATTTATTCGTTCATTGTTGTAAAATATTCGCCGGTAACACCGAATCGCAATATCAATATAATGCACAGATACTTGTGTTCTATTTCAACCACCTTTTCTATTAGAATACCCAAGAAAAGAAGTATATATAATAATTGTAATTTTCTTTGTTAATGTAGGTAAAAAAACTAATATGAATATCATAAATAAACATATTAATGCCACACACTCTTCCGTAATCAAGGACTATGCAATATAGTTGAAACATCAGTTAATTTAAATATGTCTATCTATCTAGTACTTATAAATGGCTCCAAGCATTTTAATGAAATTTAGTATGCAGGGGTTCAATGCTTAATAGTATGCGTTCATAGTCCATTTGCTTTCAGTGATTAGAAACAATCACTGAGGGTAAGCAAAGACTGTGTGGTCAGTACCTGTTTGGGTGACCGCTAGTGGCATGTTACCATAAGTGCCTTTGTGATTCAGAGGTAATGTTAAGCAGGTGTTATCATTGGACAACAGTTGTTGTGAAGCTTAGTTGGAGGCCTTTGGGCGGCTTGAAAACACACAAAACATTGTCTTACCAGTCCCCAACCTGCACTTGGCCAGTGTGGGGGTGTATGGCCTTAACCCTCTCGTGAGAGCAGACCCGAGCCCAGCATTGGGACATTATGGGTTGTTGATGAAATCTATCTATCTAGAAACCAATAAAAATACTCATTAATGCTGACAATGTAACAATTCATTATTGTGACCAACATTATGGCAGACAAAGCACAAATGTTACGATTTTTGTGAGAGGGTGGTATGGTCCTTGTCGGACTGGCTCATTCGTACTGAAATCAGTGTGGCTTGCGAAAGTTATCAACGCTACTAATAACAAAAGTTTTATAAACTTAGAATCCATACTGGTATATTAATATTATAAATTCGGAGGTAACTCGTGTGTATGCTGTCATAGCACTGTTATCGCACAAATTTTGATAAAATTTGGCATGAAGATATTTTGATTCTTGAGGAAAAACATCGGCAGTAAAAATGATGATAATCTGAAATATATCAGATGTCGTAGTGGACTTTACAAACAGACATGAAACAGACACAAAGAACGCTCATTATCAGGACAATGGTTAGTGGTACACACAGAGTGTTGTCCAGTATGCGGTTTGAACCCACAACACTCAATATAGTAGAGAGTATCGTGGTGACAGATTAAACACTGAGTATAGAGACCTGCACTTAATTTGACCAGATTCCTTAGATGTCTAGAAGTAATTTTTTAGGTCTCCTTGATTGATAGAGGTTTGTTGGGATTGTAAAAGTACTGTTTCGAGCAAGCAATTGGAGAGCCAGTCACCTATACTTCGAATATGTTGGCTTTGATTTGTTACATAAGTGTACTATATGCGAAATTACCCCAACTACACCGAAATCTAGCCAAGTTACATGCCGTGTCTATAGCTGGATGATCGAAATTAGCCACGTTTTGATTTTAGTCAATTTTCCTTAAATTTTGACATTTTCACAATTTAATTACTTCACTGCTCACTACACAAATATTTCGGACATCTATCAAAATAATCTAGTTCAAACTAAACAGAGCTTGTGTTATGGGTACATATTTGTAGTAAGATGATACTCCAGCCCACCAGAATACCAGACGTACCTAGTCAAGCGCCTTCCTTGCTGGACCTACTGATGACGAGTCATCCAGCGCAGTACTGTGTATCGGTGCTCGCCCCTCTGGGATCCTCCAATCACTGCCTGGTTTCCACCACGGTGCCGCTTGCTGCCCCTCCACGACGAGTGGCAGCAAAAAGACGTTTATGGCACTACTCGTCGGCAGACTGGGATGGAATGCGGGATTACTTTGCATCCATTCCGTGGGCTCAACGCTGCTTTAAA
>PKRV01001398.1:883304-1124330 GCA_003709505.1 Hyphantria cunea | reverse complement strand
GTATTTTTATATATAATTAATTCATATTTTATTTATTTGTGATTGTCCTTTTGTTTCAGTACACTAACTACAACAAAAAGCCCCACATTCAGTCCACTGGTAATTTTTTGGAAAATTTCGGATAGCTGCAAAGTTTTAATTCCCCTTTTTAAAATTTTATTTACAAACCACGTATTTCCCATTCCACTTGACATTGGCAGAATTGTCGACATCGGCACAGTTTGCCATTTCTAAAAAAGAAGAAGAAGAAGTAAACTGCCATTATTTACTTTTGATATCAACAATTAGAAAGGGTAATCAATAGTACAATACGCGATAAGTGTGCAGACAAGGTTCTCCAAAGTGCATGTTATGTGACAACTCAATCCCCCAAGATTACTAGACACGTTATGTACAAAACTATTCTGGAAAACAATGACGATGAAAATACTACTACAAACAATATTAAATGACTATTTCTTAGCGGCACGTCTGGTCTTAATTACAGTTGCTTTGGCAGCTGTTACCGGCTTTACTATATTATTTTTAATAGCGTAAAGTACACGTAGTGTCGTTATACGATGCCTTTTCTTGTCCGGACCTGTAACGTGGATTACACCCTCCCGGGTCCAGCATCTGGTTACGCCAAACCGTTGACGCGCACACATGAAGGCCTTGTGTCTACATTTGGTTAAAAACTCTGAAATAGTTATCCCAGTGCCCTTCAAATTCGTTTTGGCGTACCACACCGAATCTCTAGTTGTGACTTGTTGGAATTTTACTAGTATAGGCCTGGGCTTACCAGATGATGAAACTCGTCCCAACCTTTGACTCCTTTTTATATGTTGTGTAGAGAGACCGCTCAATTTACACTGTTAGCATATTCTCCAACAATTACATGTGAAAAATGGAAAGAAATGCGTTCTACACTAAGTCCAGCATTTACCAGTTCCAAGATCTGTCTCATGGTGCCCTTAATGGTCGATGTTGGAGAAGAAATGATTAAGGTTCTTAGCAAAAGGATTAAGGACTCTGAAAGTAAGTTTCAAATGACATATTTTAGTAAGTCAAATGTCATTTCAATTTTATTTTATTCTCTGTATATAATACTCCGAAACATTTTATTAATCTTCTGAAATAACTATTTTTTCAGAGTTATCTTTTAAGAAATTTAAGAGGTTTATGCATCTCTATGGGACGAAAAGTACGTAACGAAGAACAATAATTACTAGAACACAGCACACTTAGATAAGCGTTTTTTGAAAGTTACTTAAAATTATTCTTATTTAAGTTGCGGAAATTATCACGTTAACAGATATAATTATACCCTATTATTCTTGATACAAAAATTTTGTCAACAGGTCAATATATAGACGAGAGATCTCACCACCCCGTATGCAAACGACGTAATCGCCTCATGTGCTTTTGGCCTGAAAGTAGAATTTCAGTCCGTCGACAGCCATTTCTACCTTAAAGCCAAGGATGTTGTCTCATACAAGTTTTCGGCGTTATTAAAGATTTTATTAATTAGATGTCTTTCCTCAATTGCAAATGTAAGTCATGAACACTATTATATTTTTGCTTTCTGCTAAATAGTATTTAAAACAAAATTACTTTTGACTTATTGCTTGAACATTATTAAAAATGCGTTTTAACAAGCACAATCATAGAAAAAAAAATGTAGACGTTTGTTTGTGTGCTCATAATAAAAACTACTAGCAAACGAACTCAGTCAAAAGACATATTAAAGTCTTCTTTAGAATCATCATCATCAGCCCATCGCAGTCCTCTGCTGGACATAGGCCTCTCCAATCCTCTCTCTTTCTTTAGAATACCTAGTATAATTATTTCTAGAAATAAAAGGGTACACGACTCTAGAACTTTTGAATTTTTAAAAGGATATTACTTGAATAACTAAACCTTAATTTACATCAAATATGAAAGTGTCTCAAATCCAAAATTTTATATTTAAATAAAAATAATTTCTTGCTATAAATAACTGTTCTATATATAAATAATGTCTGTAAAGATGCTGAAGCTGTCACTGCTTTCATCTGAGACCTCCGATTTTTTCTCACATGTGGTACTATCCACTATAGAGGAACGAGAGAAAAATAATATCATTAGGCACAATATGATCAATATTCTTAATGAAATAAAGAGAGGTAACTAAAAAACTTTACTAAATATGTTTAATTTGATAGCTATGGGATTTAGAACATAGTTCTTCACAAAATATTGCATCTCCGCTGAACCCTTTATTTAATGTGTAATGGTGTACATTACTATAATAAAGTGTGACATATAGCACTAAATTTTCTCAGGGTTTAGTTTTTAAACACTTTTTTATGACAGAGAAGACAAACGAGCAGACGGAAAGTGACTGCCCTTGCTTTTAAAACCTTGCAGCCGCACATTATTACCTTTAAGAAAGGTGCAAGTTCTTTTCTTGAAAAACTTATGGGTCCAGAAATAATTCTGGAATAATTTGTACCTCAAAAAGGTTATGCGTAACTAAAGTGTTTTGAAAAACACTTTTAATGCCTATGTTTATAGAAATATTATATCTAAAGTCTACTAATAATCTGTCATTTATTTCAGGGCGATTGAGACCTGAAAAAGATACGGATATTAACGAAAGTGCTGGTTTTGTTACAGTGGAAGAGTATCATTTTGGGAAAAAGATGCGTGACAGAGGTGAAATATTATAAGGAAATTTTGTAATTATTTATTAATTAGCGTTAACATCTAATGTGGCAATGCTTTACTTTCCAGTTTTCTCGAAACTCAACCAACAAGCAATGTTTTGCAAATAAATATTGTTAAATTCAAATAAATTAATTAAAATAATTATATATTTTATATAAAAGGAAGATTGCAAGAGTTTTGTATATTAATTGCGGCCTAAAAACAATGAAGAGTGGTTGACGACGTTCATGCTGGTTATATTATAATCCTAGCATTTTAACAAGCTTTCATTTAGTTTCACCTGCCTCCTGTCTTTGTCTGTAATCAAATCTTGCAAGTCAAATTTGATAAACTTACCGATTTCCGAATGAGCTGAAATTTGAAATGTCCCTTTAGTTCTGATGACAATGCAGTTGTATATAATCGGTATATTTTGTATTTTTTTATTACTTCTGAACCTAATATGGGTATAGAATAAAAGGGCTGAAAGTAATTTTTATTATTAACAATTTAAAGCTTGTTTTGAAAATAAAAACATTTACATATAACTTTTTATATCAACATTGCACTGATAATTAAAACGTTTTAGACATTTTTAAAAAATTTCAAGAGCTTATGTTCTTATAAATATTATTTTACAGAATGGAAAGACAATGATTTAGTCGCTCAAGCATTTTATTTCTCTTGGCTGGTTTCGACACAGTTTCCACAGTAATGACATTCATGATCGATGAGCTAGCTGTAAATCCCGATATACAAGAAAAGTTGGTGCATGAAATAAAAGAGTTTGATCGGAAGAACTGTGGTCAGTTGGATTTCCAATCAATACAGACTATGAAGTACTTGGATATGGTTGTGTCAGGTCAGTAGACAATTCTATGAATCTGTCACCAAACTTTTCGACAGTCGACTACTTACGTGGTCTTACACTATTTTAATGTTTACGAAAACTACATACATAATAGACAGTAGTTAAATTTGTAGTACATTTTAAATACTACTACGAATACTAAGACTAGGCAACGTAACCTTTAAAAAAATGTCGCGAATAAGTCCCGCTGTACAACAAAAACTATGTGTATGTCATGAAAATTACAGAGAATTTTCTAGTAAAATATATAAAACTGCATCTTAGTCCGTATACCATAGCTTCAATCCATACGTTGATCAAATATCCAGGAAATTTACAAAATGTTTTTTTTGTAACTTTTATGTATGTTTACAGTAAAAAGCTAACTTAAACCCAATTGAATTAAAATTGTATATATGTACCTGCTTATGTAAGCTGAGATACATTATGGTACCAGCAACTGAAATTGGTTATATATATTTAGATAGAATATATGTTTAAGCTCAAAGTTCCTTACTATGGCGATATGGTTATACCAATTTCAAAAATCAATAGTACAAATTGAAAAGTAACCAAATATAGTAGAATGAGTAGTATAAATTGAAATACTTACTTTCTTTAAGTATTTGTGACATAAACTATACCTTCTTTTTCACAGAGACTATGCGCTTGCATCCTCCACTCCATTACTGGATAGGAAATGTGTGAAAGACTACAATTTTGGCAGGGTGAACAAGACCGCAACAAAAGACTTGATAGCAAGCATTTGACTGCCTCGGTAGCGTAGTGGTAGCGTATGCGACTGCTGTTCATGAGGTCTCGGGTTCGATTCCTGAGTCGGACCAAATGTTTGTATGATCTGCAAATATTTGTTTCGGAGTTTGGGTGTTTTCTATGTATAATATGTATGTATTTACAAAAAAAAGTATACATAGACAACTGATATTAATACATATGTATTAATATCAGTTGTCTAGTACCCATAGTACAAGCTCTGCTTAGTTTGGGACTAGATGGCGTTGTGTGTTAAAATGTCCAAAAATATTTATAATATTTATTTATTTATTCCATATGTAGAATGTTCTTATTTATTTATTTACTTTACTGAGGTGTATACTCCTAACATATACACTTGGTATAATCCTTAATATAGGATTTGAATTAAGAAGGTTAAAATCAAGAAAACAAGTTCTTATCTTTTTACTGTGTTTGTTATGTATACAATATACTTTTGGTTTACCACATCGGTGGAATAGATCTGCTCAACCGAAATAATAAAACGGTTTCTCCAGACATAATCTTACTTGTTTGCCTCTATTTACAGAAGCTAGTGGTCGCCCAGTGGTCAGAATTCAACAATAACACAATCTTGTTTTAACTTTCTGTATCTCCATACTCATTCGTTCACACAATTTTTGTAAAAAAGGGATACAACGTTTCGTGTTTCACGTATTTATACATAGGTAAATTAATATTTTGTACAATTCATAAACTGCCTTAATGTTTCACATCTAATATCGTAAATAGATAGTTATTTATTGCATAACAATAGCATAATGCTTGTCACTGATTATTTAAAGTTCTAAGGGTTTTTTTTATCTTTACATGTAGACATTCTGTTTCTCTTACCAGGTTCGCAAGGGTGCTGCTATTGGGTTTCCGATTTATATGTTTCATCAGAATCCAAAACTCTTCCCCGATCCCCAAAAATTTGACCCTGAGCGCTTCTCTGATGAAAACAAGCACAATATGAAACCTTTTTCTTACATGCCTTTTGGACTGGGGCCAAGGAATTGTATCGGTTAGTACCTACGATATTATTTTGTATGATTTGCATGCTTACAAAATAACTATCAATATATATGACCGCATACAAGTTTGTCAATGGTATACACGCATGTTATAAATCCACTTTAATTTTATACTCATCAATTTGTTCGTTTCCAGGTTCTCGTTTCGCTCTCTGTGAAGTCAAAGTGATGATTTATCAACTCCTTGGAAAAGTTTATTTACAACCGGCGCCATTTATTTCATCTGACATTTTCGATCAAATTCATATTATATATGAATATGATCATATCATATATATATATATATTATCGATCACATTGTTTATCATAATTATTCTAATGATTACCATCATACAATTATTATTTGATAATACAGGGTTGTGTAACATTAAAGATTTATTATGCCCGAAGTACCATTATATAACACTACTTTGTTATGACACAAAATGTATATAAATAAAAAAAAGCCTTTTATTCCATGCAATTACATCTTCACATTATTAGTTTTCTAAATGATGTGCTTAGATTTATTATTAGTTTATTATTCCAAAACTTAATTCTTATTTATATTATTATATAACAATTCAATTAAATTCATTCATGCGCAATTTAATCATTATTTTATTATAATCAATTATTATTATCAATGTTATTATCATAACTCTCTGTAACTCTAGAACTTACACTGCACAATTCTTGATCTGCCTCAAATCTTTACCTTTTGTTCAATGTTATCTGTCTCTCAAAATACTGTAAAGGTTTGTCTTCTAGTGAGATGTTTCTTTTATGATCGTTTGTCATGACATTTGTTTTTTTTAGTTGATTTCCAGCCCGACTTATCTGCTAGCTTCGTGTATAATAACTTCCGTTTCTAAGTCAGAGTAAGAAATGTGCGAGTTATGTTCTTCAATGGCAAAAAATACAATATTTCGGTGTCTTGCCTGTTTCTCTTCATTTAGCTTTTGTTTTTGTTTTTCAAATTGTTATTTTAGGGTTAGATATTTTTGTTCCAGGCGATTTAGTTTTTCATCTAAAATCGAACTCATGCTTTCCGTAACTGTTTTTGTAATTTCTACGCCGTACTACGTTTGGTCTTTTTGGTCTTCGAGATCTTATGAATTAAGCGTAGGGTTGCCATTATTTCTTCCATTGTTATATTTCTTTAGGATGTTTTTGATTTAAATGACGGTTTTACGAAAAATATCTTTGTTTTCATACGCGTGGAGTTGTCTTTTAAGCATAAGATAGAACTTAAATAGGTTACCGATAGTTATTTGGTTATCAGATTTGGTATTATATCATTTGCTGTTAGATGGCATTGGCCACTATAGTACTAGCACCCTTTTGAGAAATTCGTAGCCACAGTTAAGGGTCGATCACTTTTGATACCGTAGATACTTTTTTACTTTTTGTTTTAGGGAATAATTTTCAACTTTTACTTTTTATAAAAACTATTCACTGATTAAATATGAAAGCAAAGTGCCCAATGGTTGATTATATGACATCGGAAATTGCTTGATCATAAATATATATTTCTTTTATGTGTAAATTCGTAGTGACAGGCGATCGTTTTTGTAGGTGAGTCTTCGCATGTGTTTGTGACATCTGTCATTAAGTTATCAAGTTATATTTTACAAGGCATAATTTCTCATAACACAACACTAAACCGTTTTAGCACCCGTGGTTTCGAAAACGGGTTAACGTTCCCGCACCGCTGGCCGCTTCACTACCGCCGCTGCTCTGCTCCCGCTCCGCTCTTCACTGGCTTCGAAAATGCTGACTAAAATGATAATGTGTAAAAATTTCTGCAAAAAATGGCCGACTGTTTTGGAGTGAAACGAACGGACGCTATGACTGCTACCCTACGTTCGGTTTTCCATCTTCACGTTATAAGCACACAATATAAAGACCAAAAAATTCACAGATATATTTTTCTTTTCCTTGTCAAAATCAATGAAGAAAAGTGATTAAAGTAAAGGACTTGAACGACTGTTTCATTGAGTTACGATAGTTGATCTTTTAATATCTAAAGTTGATTTAATTACAGGTTTAAGAGAGTAAAGTCTTTGATATTATTCTTACCTCATTTAAATTCCCCAGAAAAATAATCTTAACAAATAAACAATCAAACGACAACGGAATGATCCAAGTTTGGATATAACTTAGGTATTAATATAAACTATAGACTTGAAACTTAGTATCCCTCGTAACCCCAACGGAGCTAAGTTTATTTCATAATGGTGATATTTAAAGCATTTTTTTTTTGGAGAAACCCAACCAAACTATATATAAAAAATAAATAAAATTTGATGTATTAAAAATATTTACAACAAGAAACACTCAAAATGATGACGTTATTGTATCTCATGGTAATGAACAGCTAAAATACATTACATAGTACTATAGTAGTACGTAGTAATATACACGAATCTAAAACATCGTAATAATTGTATTAACCACAAAAGCCCCAAACCTTGGATTTCTAATATCCGTCCTATTTCATGGGTCAATGTTGAAAATCACTTTCAAAGAAATTATTGAAACTATTTTATGATTCAACATTGACTTTTCAGTTTACATACCTAATTTTAACTAAAAGGGGAATTCCTGTGTACCGCTTAAAATGTAGTAAAATGTTATACAGGTCAGAAAAATAATTTTCGAGACTGGCAGCATTACTGAGAGTATTTCGGGAAAATACCTCATTATAAATCAGTCGCTGGTTGATAAGACTGCCGCTTGTAAATATATATTTATTAAGATTTTATAGTACACATTTTTATTTACAATTAAAATATAATTGGTACTACTACTACCTACCTACTGGTAAGTGGTGATCACAGGTGCTTATTATCGGTAATAAGCATTGCCGTTGTTCGGTTATTTATAGTTTTACATCAAAAAAAAAAATTACTAAAAGAACCGGTATTGGTAAGACCCTTAGAACGCTCCTGGGCATAGCTCTTTCATAGTTGGTTTCGATATATGTTTTAGTATATAAATAAATAGGGCAATTGAGTGGAATCAAATAATGAATTTTTGCTATAGGTACCCATGGTTATCTGGAACGTTTGTAGATCATATCATTATGGGAATTGTTATATTATATTGAAATGAACGCTTAAAAGTATGGTCTAAGAGCCTGTGAAGATCGACTTACACCCATCTGATAACTAGATCCTGATACTTTTATGGATATTCATTCCCACAATATGTTTATGCGTTGTCAAATAATCTTCTAAACCTTACATTTTTCACCAATTGTAATACGTAGATAACGCTTATCAGATAGAACTAATATCTATAAAATCGAAGCCAATATTTGACAAGAAAATGCACTCATCATTTTCAAATGAAAAATTAGCTGAATCTGGTGCGTCTCTGTCACCTTCTTATAATGCCTATTATTGTAGTCGAGAAGTATATTTCTATGTGATAATTTAAGCCTATTTTTTATTATTGAATCCATTGTGTTTCGTTGTCAATTGTAAGATCTATGAATTTCTTTCTGGATACAATTTTGGTAAGTAAACTAGCAAACTTATTTCTTGAATCGTTTTATTAAACAAAAACAAACAACAACCCATAATGTCCCATTGCTGGGCTCGGGTCTCCTCTCAGGAGAGGGTTAAGGCCATACGTCCCCACGCTGGCCAAGTGCGGGTTGGGGACTGGCAAGAACACGTTGTGGCTACGTAAATCTTGCCGTTGGATGTTTTTAAGCCGCCCGAAGGCCTCCAACTAAGCTTCACGACTGTTATCGTATGATAACAAACGGGACCGACTGCTTAACGTGACCTCCGAATCACGGTGACGCTCATGGTAACATGCCACCAGCGGTCACCCATCCAGGTACTGACCGCGCCATCGTTGCTTACCCTCGATGATTGTTTCTAATCACCGAGTGCAACTGGGCTATGAGCGCCACTCGTTTTATTGTTTAGTGAAAAATTTTCAGGATCTTTTTTGTGCGTTATAACTGAGTAATGCATCGAGTTAATTTTGTAAATACTTAGTGAATTTATTGCCTGAATGTGGTAGTACGAAGGTTTTTTACATACTACATCTTAATCGTACAACAAGAACTAAAATTGTATTAAAAACTTTCTGTATTATGGAACTGTTTTATAGCTCCCACTCTTTGATACTACTCAAGCTTTCCTTCAGGTAGTAAAGAAGTTGACAGTTATACATAAAAACTTGAAAAACACAGTTTTTTAAATAAAGTAATATAAAATCTAGGTGTCTATCGTTAACAAGTACTTTTAACTTTGTAAGCACGACGTTCTTGAAAATTGTTGATTTTACTGTAACAAAACGGCTCAGTTCTATTAGTTTTCAAAAATCGTGTGTTGTATTTTTTTAAAGATATGGGGGAATAGTATGATACAGCCATAAAATCTCTACTCTACCTGATGGAAAGCATAGGCGGAATCCAAGAATGGTGGCCCCCAAACTCCTTACGAACGGAGACCACTTAACTTGGAGACCCACACTATGGTGGCCTAGTGATTTTTCTGCGTCATAATCAGCCTATCGTAGTCCACAGCTGAACATAGGGCTCTCTAATTGCACGCCATTTGGTTCGATCCTTGGCTTGTAACCATCGAAGAGTTAGAAAAAAAGTATCTAGTCACCTAATTAATAGTAATAGCAGTACCTAGGTGGTATTACTTAGTAACACAGTTTCTGGAACTGTTTTAGATGAGCATTTAATAAAATGTCCTTATGTTTCAGTGATCATTATGTAAGCTAGTATTGCCGCAGTGATTATGCTGAGGATGATCTATTTTCGACAAATGCGAGGCACTTTAATCAAGAATAGCGTAAAACATGTTACTCCCTTATCACTGGTTAGACACAAGGCTAATTTTCACCTTAGCTTTGAACATTTCTCAGACCATACTACGAAATTATACAACAGATTCCCAAAAGACAGGTAAACTTTATCTAAAATAATTTATAGAAAAAGTATTAATAGTATTTATAGTATATATACTCTTATACATGTACTTTTATGTCTTTTTTGATCTGTCCAATGTGTCCAGTCTGGACTTAAGATCATACCAGTTCCTGTTTACACTCCAATATTTACAATAATGTATATACATTTATTGAATTGTATCATCATTAAATATAAGTTATTTACAAAAGCGTGTTACACCATAGCAGAATATCTCAACGATAAAACCGCCTTGATTTGAACTGTTTGTTAAACACAGACTGTTATTTTCAATGGTATTCATTGCTCTTTTGATGTGATAATAATTTATGTATCGGTCCAAATTCACCTTAGATTATTATTAGATTCAGTTAGGAAAGGCCAAACTCACCTGCTCAAAACAGATTATCAAAAAAAAAGTGTTCTTGTAAATAATTGAAGAATTAATAATTTTATTTATTTCATTTTATCTTCAAAGATCTTTAGCCTTCCCTTTTCGTAGTAAAACTTTTTAATTCATTTTTTAAAATATAAAATCCAATATTCTAATTTTCAGACCTATTGCAAAGGTTGCATTTATCAATGAGCAAGTAAACATTCGTAATTCAGATCTGGCTGAGAATATAGCTTTTAAAAATCACAGCCATTTTGATCGTCGCTCTTTATTACGTGAAAGTAAATATTTATTTACCAGCAATCGATTGGGTTTGAATGGTAAGATTAAATAATTAATATTAAACTATTTATTTTTATCTGGTCACGCTAAAATATATTTCTGACTCAGGTCGAGAATGGCAGAAAATATGTGCTATAATAAGTCCAGTGTTAAAAAATAACAAGATTTATACGATGATGCCCTCAATAGTTGCAATTAGTGAAAGCACGATTGGCATGTTAAATAAAAAGACGAAGGAATCTAAAAGTGAGTATGTAAATGTAATAAATCCAGAAAACAATGACCAACGCTTATATGAAATTTAACAGAAGTAATGAAAACAAGAATATATCAATGTTACGAGGTGTTATAAGAAGATTTGCCAGTTTTTGACTAATGTCATAATTTATTTAACAAATCACACATTCATTATTTTGCATAAACTGATTTTACGTATGATTATATCTTGCATAATCAACATACATTTGTAATTGAGCATCTGTGAATTAATTTTCGTAAGCTTTTTAAATTAGACTCATACACAGATCCAGAAAATACATTTTACGCAAGAATCGGGAAATCCATACCTCCGGATCTGGAGAAAATGGCCATTGCTGTCCTAATGACAATGGCTCCTGTATTATTAAAGGTAAGTTTATATATTATATTGTATAGTTATTTAGTTTTGGCTATACCTAAACATTTATTTGCACTAGCTTCTTTAGCCCTTAAACTCTTGAGCTTCTATTCAAATGGAGTTATGTATGTAATATGACTAGGTTTATCCTCTATTTCTAAATAGACCATGCTTCATAATCTTTATCCTAGTACAAATCACGATATCGCCTAAATGCGAGTCGGACTCGTGCGGGAAGGATTCCCTACCATTATTTATACAATTCAAGCGTTCACCTGTTAACGGTATTGATATTAAGCAAAGGTAAAAAAAAAGTTTGTTGTACGGGATTTAAGGTGGGCTTAAATACTTATTTTGTTTTTAGTATTTGTTGGTATAGCAGCAACAGCCATACATCATCTCTTAAAATTTTAACTGTCTAACCATCACGGTTAATGAGATACAGCCTCGTGACAGACGGACGAAGGCCGGCAGCACACTTGTGACACCTCTGGTGTTGCGGGTGTCCATGGGAGGCGGTAGTCGCTTACTATCAGGCTATACATTTGCCAGTTAGCCTTCTATTACATTAAAGGTTTGAGGTTTGGTTTGAGGTGGAGTTCATTAACATCCGTGGACTTCATGCAAACCTCAACGCCGTCCACCAACATCTTGAGACGGCACGGCCGGCCATGCTATTCCTAACGGAGACACAAATACGCCACCCTGCCGACACGACTTATCTCCACTACCCCGGCTACGTCCTCGAGGAGTGCTTCCTCGCGAAGGCTGGAGTGTGTCTTTTCGTTAGGGCGGATGTTTGTTGTCGCCGATTACGCTGCCTTGAGGACCCATCCTTCTCCATCCTTTGGCTCCACGTAGATACTGGCTCTATGAGCCGAATCTACGTATGCCTATACCGATCCCACTCTGGAGACTCCGAAACAACTCGACTCTTCGAGCATCTAAGTCAGGCGGCGGACAAAGCGCAGGAGCAGTTTCCGACCGCTGAACTGGTGTTTCTGGGAGACTTTAACGCTCACCATGAGTCATGGTTGGGATCTACCAGAACTGACCACGCGGGTCAGTCTGTCCACGCATTCGCTCTTACGCATGACCTCACCCAGATGATACTCCAGCCTACCAGAATACCAGACATACCTAGTCAAGCGCCTTCCTTGCTGGACCTACTGATGACGAGTCATCCAGCGCAGTACTGTGTATCAGTGTTCGCCCCTCTGGGATGCTCCAATCACTGCCTGGTTTCCACCACGGTGCCGCTTGCTGCCCCTCCTCGACGAGTGGCAGCAAAAAGACGTTTATGGCACTACTCGTCGGCAGAATGGGATGGAATGCGGGATTACTTTGCATCCATTCCGTGGGCTCAATGCTGCTTTAAAGATAAATACCTATCGCAAAGTGCGGCCGCCGTGACTGACGAGATCACTGTCGGAATGGAATACTATATTCCGTACAGTGAGGTCGCTAGCGCAACGACCCGGCCTTGGTTCGGTCGCGAATGTGCCCATGCTGTTGCGCGAAAGCAATCGGCCTACCGCGCTTGGACAAGGGGCCGCGATCGCGGCTCCCCCGATGTTGATCGACTTAAAGTAGCGTTTAACAAAGCCACCAGGGAATGCAAGAAGGCTTACATCAGAGCGGATGCCCAGCGCATTGCGAGGCTTGGTCAAGAACTCGTCGCATACCCTACGGGTAGCCGAAAATTCTGGCGATTGGCTAAAGCCGTGCAGTCCAACTTCTGTAATCCCTCGCTACCACCGCTGAAATATCCTGACGGATCACTTGCCCACCAGCAGCAGGAGAAAGCGAAACTGCTTGTTGATCTCTTCGCGGCTAACTCCCGAATCGATGACCGCGGCATACCCCTACTATGATGTGATAAGCTTCCTATGTGAACTAGCAGCCGAAATCGACGTCCAAGATCTGTGGGAAAAACAGATAAGAGAATACAAAGCAAATAATAACGGCGAATTGAATGCTGAATCCTTGAAAGAAATGGAAAATCTTCGTATGATCCTGTTAGGTAAATATTTTACTCTGTCGAAAACATTGATATTTGAAAAATACGTGAGCCGCTTTTCGTTCTTGTACGCTTAGATTTTTCATGTTTTTAATACATGTATGAAAAGAGAATTATTATAGAGGAACTATCATTTCTATAACAAATCTATATTGCGTCTTTGCTCTAACGGTTAGCGTATGCGACTGCTGATCAAGAGGTATCGGGATCGGTACCGAGTTTACGAGATGATATACGATGATGATGATACGATGTCTACGAGAGTTTTTCTTACAAGAAAGGCTTCATGGCAGACCGGAGTGTGTAAGTTAAACAGTATGACATAAGTCATAGATAGACTCTTTAGATTACTAAATATAATAAATAAAGGTTAAGAATGAATAGTAGCGTTTTCAAAATAACAGTAAATTACTTTAATACAATTTTACTGATTTCACAAAACTATCCTTAAAAAGAGATTCATTATTGTATTCTTTCTCATCTAAACCAATAACTTGTATGTTATTTGTTTACAGACCTGCTAAGGTTATGGCACCCATTTATGGTTCTATACAAAGCCACAAGGCGCGCAAATCGAACATAGAATGCTGAAAATGATTTTGTCGTAAGTTTTGGTTTTGTTGATTGTATTTCTAAAAACTGTACATTTTAAAAATCTTTCGTTTATTTACTAGGATGCAGTTGACTATATTAATAGAATAGAATAGAATACACTTTATTGTACAACAGATATAACAGTTTACATAAATATATAGTTTACATAATACATCAATTGAATCACCGTGTACAAAAGGCGGCCTTATCGCTAAAAAGCAATTTCTTCCAGGCAACCTTGGAATGCGAAAAAAAACATTGTAAAAATAAAAAAAAACAAATAGGAATTCATGGGCAGTTAGGTGCGAAAAGAGAAAAAAGAGAAAAAAAAAGGAAAAAAAAATGTTAAAGTTAAAGTGAATTCTACAAAGTGAATGATAATACAAAATCACATATCATAATACATGCTAATACTAATAAATAAAACAGCGACATACACAAAAATTAAATATTTACATTTTACAGTAAAATATGTTTAAGCACATAACAGACTATAATGACAGGTAATGATCTTTGACCATTTTTTTTAAATACCGGCAAAGATTTGGCACGCCGTATA
Source organism: Hyphantria cunea (assembly GCA_003709505.1). NCBI lineage: Eukaryota > Metazoa > Arthropoda > Insecta > Lepidoptera > Erebidae > Hyphantria > Hyphantria cunea. Next base: position 1,109,616 of record PKRV01001398.1, on the reverse strand, counting down.
GCTATCGGCAAAGCATTCCACAATCGGACAGCCTGTACTGTAAAGGACTTATCGTAGAATCTTGTAAAATGAGTTGGTACTGCCAGTTCCAGAGATTCAGATGACCTCAGTGACTTCAGATGTGTGTCACTGAGGAAAACAAAGCGTTCCTTTAAGTAAGGTGGAGTAAACGGATGAAATAGAACGCCATAAAGTATGGAAAGAATATGAGCATTCCGTCGAAGGCGAATCGGGAGCCACTTAAGCTGATTGCGAAATTCAGAAACATGATCATATTTGCGCAATCCAAATATAAATCTAATACAAAAATTTTGAAGGCGCTCAAGTTTGTCGAGTTGCTCCTCTGTGATGTCGAGATAACTGACATCAGCATAGTCGAGTATAGGAAGAAGGAGGGATTGCGCAAGTGCAATTTTTGTAGCTGTTGGGAGGTAATTAAGCTAATTGTTGTATGTAAAGATCTATTATTTAGCAAATTAGTATAATAGCACTTCTAACTAAAGTAATCTTGAGTTATTTTTATCGCTTTGCAAAGTATTCTTCATTTACTATATACTATTTATTTTTTCCCAATAAATCTTCTCTTGTGTATTATTATACCACATTATTGCAGTCATAGCTGGTCATCTCTTCTCGCATACTCAAATGTATTTTTAATTATTAGTTCTAGTAAACTAGTAAATATTATCTTTTATAAAATATTACTCACTTAAATATTACAAACTTACTCATTTGTTTTTAATTAGGTAAATACTGTGCCTATGTATAAACTATGTATAAAATATAAATATTTTTTGGAATACCTTTATTTCAGGCTATAGACTCAGACTGCAAAATGAGAGCAATGATGTACCAGATTCTACTAAAGAGGTAGTGTTCAGAGGTAGTGCTACCAACGAAGACTACTTTTAGCTAGCTAACTAGCTCTTTTAGCGTCAAGTTACCGAGTGGAAACAGGCTTAGGTTTAGAATGCTATCATAAAACGTCTTCACGTTCAACGGTTCTTTCAGTACTTTCTTCAATTTTTTTTTTGAAAAATTATAGTTCTTTTCTTTTTTGGCTATGGGTTTATTTGTTTAGTTTGAACAAGTATTTATTAAGTATTTGCGGAGTTTAGAAAGTATAGCAATGGGTACGAGATTCGTAAAGAGTTTCTTGTATGTAATAACTGTTTAACAAATAAATAAGTGTAAGAAGAAGACTGTTGCTTGAATAGTAGCAATCTTCTTTAGAATTTCAATAAGATTCTGTCTTCTGTATAAGATTATTTTTTTAAACTGGGTGATTTTTTAAAACATGATTTTTTTACCATGTGAAAAGCGTAATATTTTTTTAGTGTTACTTTATCAATTATAGAATAGAACATTAGAAAATAAAACTACTTATCAAGCTATTGAAGCAAAATAATTCCTTCCGACTATCTTTTATTCAACATTGTAAGAACTTGATATATGATGAAAATTTTCAGTCGCCTTGTAATAAAATTAATGTAACTTTCATACGTGACAATTAATTTTAAAAATAGAAAATATTAAATTATATCATTATTGAACGCCGCAAACGCTTATATATGAGAATATTTTACACCTTTTTAGGGTTTCATATCTCAAAATGGAAAAATGGCCTTAAAGGATCACTTTGTTATCCGTCTGTCGTTGTGGAGGTATCAAGCTATGATTTATATAAAATACTCAAATCTACTGTCCCTTGAAGTCAAAAATCAAATTTCTAAAGCAACACAATCAAAACATACAGCTCTTTATGCAGCAAATTTTCGACACTCGCAAGACAATCAAAACCTACTTCCCGTGAACTTAGAATTTTGAAATTTGGTACGAAGCAACGACATTTAGCACAGATAAAGAGAAAAATTCCGAAATGCGTAATATTTTTAGTTATATCATATAATAAGCCGTTTATGATGCAAATTTTTGACACTTGCAAGGGAATGTAGGCCTACAGAGTACTCAGAATTTTCAAATTTAGAACGAAGCAACGTCTTAAAACACAGATAAAGGAAAAAACCATCATGTAATATTTTTTAAATAATGTCAAACTTACTATTCCTTGCCTCATAAGCGCGTAGAAGTTTTTAAATTAATTGCACATCAAATATTGAGGTCTATAATACCCTTAGGCAGTAACAAAAGAAACTTCTATGTCAACGCCATCAAAAGAAACAGCGATTTAAAACTTTTGAAACTCGCAACTACTCGCAAGGGAATCAAAACCTAAAAGGTACTTCCACTCGACCTAGAATCTTGAAATTTGGCGTGAAGCAACTTTTTATAGCACACATAAAAGAAAAAATTCGACAACCGTTAATTTTTAGTTAGTGACTTTTTTTTAACAAGTATAAACTCTACCCTTTAACCTTTAAACCCTTTTCCTTATGACTGCGTCAATGCGTCAAGTAAAATTGAAATTAATATCAAATATTTAGGTCTAATTACCATTAAGCATAACCTTTTCCTCTGTTACGTAAAAAAAAGACACTGTTCCTTACAATATTTTACTACACAAAAGAATATGATAAAACCGTCCACTACGACTCGTACCAGAAGAAAAAGACTCGTACCTCGTACAATGGACCCTGAAGCGGAGAAGGAAGGCGGCCTCAGTGGGTACCACACACAGGTCGAAACGTGTAACGAACACCCGTTCAGGCATTCGCTGCGTGTTTACAGATCTTGCACGATTATAAAAAATAATCGATACTCGTCATGTTGTACATGACGAGTATCAAATTAATTTAATATTTATTTTGATGTTTAATATTTGATACTCGTCATGTTATTACATTTTTTTTATTTGTTTGCAATTATAATTATGGCGCTCATAGCCCTCATAGCCCAGTTGCACTCGGTGATTAGAAACAATCATCGAGGATAAGCAACGATGGCGCGGTCAGTACCTGGATGGGTGACCGCTGGTGGCATGTTAACATGAGCGTCTCCGTGATTCGGAGGTCACGTTAAGCAGTCGGTCCCGGTTGTTATCATACGATAACAGTCGTGAAGCTTAGTTGGAGGCCTTCGGGCGGCTTAAAAACATCCAACGGCAAGATTTACGTAGCCACAACGTATTCTTGCCAGTCCCCAACCCGCACTTGGCCAGCGTGGGGACGTATGGCCTTAACCCTNTGTTTTTATAATATGGAAACACGTTTTCCTTTTTAAAGACTCATATTCCAAAGCATGGCATCATCTAAATGATCACCAAAACACAGAGAATGTTTTAAACCAAACACTTTGGAGATATGTTTTCATAACAGTTTATTTATCAAAGTTCATATCAAATGCAAACTTGAACATAATTATATTTCATTAAATTATTTATGGCAACGAAGCTTGCCAAAGGCTGCCTAGCAAAAGGAAACCGCTCAAAAAGGCAGTACTTTCTGAATATTTTCTTTATTACTGTCGTTACGTAACCATTGACGTGCTCTTTCCTGGTCCTGTGAAAGCATATTTAAAGAACCAATGACGCTGTCATGATCAGTTGTATTATGTCAATGCCCTACAGCTATTGTTCTCTATGTGAGCGATATAGTATAGACAATGATGTTTAATTATCGTCCATCGATTACATAAATTATTTATTTCTGTGATTACTTTACTATTTTATAGTTGGTGTAGAAGTACATATTAGTTGCTGGTAAGTCATTTCGATTTTTTTTTCTTAAATCTTTATATGCTAAATAATCAAGTGAATTAAGCTTCTAAACGTTACCAACTACAACACACTTAATACGTTACCAAAAAAAAATCAAAAAGGTTTTTTGATATGGAAGATGTGAAAGTTTATAATGTTATTACAATTGCAACTCCTTTAGTTTAGTTCTTAGTTCTTAACCGAAAATTAGGTAACTTTTTAATGTGTACATCAATTGTAACATATAACATTTACATACGACTGCTAGGAATGGAGTATTAATTATTATTTTTTGCTAGAAACGCGTAAATGGTTTTTCTGGAGTCCCTGGAATGGCAGAGTAAGTTGCACGGGTCGTTTTGTCTGTTTGATATAAAGTTCATAATTCACGGTCATATAATGCAACTAATTCCGTACTTGGAGTACGGATACCCCCCAGCTAATATTCTATGAAATTTGACTGCCTAATAGTATACTCATACTTTTACTTTCACACACAAAATTTTTCCTTTGTTCGTTATTTCTAAATATATCTCCTAAGAATTATATAGAGCTGTTATTAGAAACGACTTGCTAACAATAACAAAAGAGAGTAAAGCTCTAAAAATAACACAGCTAGGCAGTGTGGTTAATACACTACTAACGTTACACTTTAATGAAAAGGTCTATCCACACATTCTAAACAACCAAAGTGATTTTAAGAACATCTAAAAGTTTTTTTAAAAATATATATTGTTAATCAAAAAAAGCCTGAGCAGATAGTAAAAGGCTCATATTTCACAGTTATAGAATACACTCTATAGGATTTCTGCACTAAATTTTGTTGGATTTCTGCGTATGGAGAACCATACGCAGAAAATGTCCGCACTACCGCAGTTGTCTTTTAGCTAGAAGATATTCTATGCATATACATCAGATTTCGCCATTTTGTCAAACAATGTACCTGGAAAATAATAACTTTGAATTAATTTTGAAGGTGTTACGGACTAGGATTTAATTTTTAAAAGCTTAATCTGTAATACATTTTACCAACCTTTTCTAGCTTCTATAAGAAAGTGGATCATATCGTCTAACTATTTGTTTCAACTCACGATCTTTCATTACACCTAAAACTATGTTCCTGAAGAACTCTTTACAGCCTTCGGACAATATGTCCCATTCGAAGATCTGGAAGTAAAAATATCTTCATGAGTATTTTTATTGAGATGTGCTTTTGTCACAAATTAATATCAATAAACTTACTTCAGCTAATGACGGCAGGTTTAATATTAAGAAATACATGAACATTTCGCGGAATCCAAAAGTAGCAGATTCCCTGCCTTTTGCATAAATTGGGTTCTACTGATCTTTGTAGGAATCAACTTTAAATCCAAGAGCTCAGGAGATAATGACATCGTGTGCATAGCTAGATGTAAGTTCTTCACAATCAATGTAAATATGGCTAGCTGTAAACAAGACTTTAATCAGTTTTTAATCGGGAGTGTGATTATTTAATCAAAGATTTAATTCATCCATGCTAAAAAAACAATTCAAATAACACTCATTTTCCTTGACCATTAATCTTTTTTATCAGCATTGCAGTCATTTGGTCACCCACTTCCATTATAAAGGGCAACATCTTGCGTATTTTGGAGCCAGAAAATGCTGGGGTCAATGTAGCCCGCATTGCCTTCCATTCTTGACCTGAGAGGGATTTACAAGAAGATGTTGTTGAATCTTGTTCAATTATTTACTGGTTGTACTTTAATTCGAAAAAATAAAAATTATTGATACACACTATTTAAACCAAACAGATTTCTGACAAAGAAAGAACGACTTTCACTAAAGGGTGATTAGTGATCGAAGCATCAAATTGTGAATCTTAACCATTCTCGAAACCTCAGAGATACACCCGAAAATTTTCATAAAAATCGGTTCAGGCGTTAAGGAGGATTTTAGTCACATACACATGTACAGAAGATTCATATATATAAAGATAATTACCTTTTCTCTTTTCTTGGGAACTTGTTACATAATCTTGTTATGTGACCCTTGCTGAAGGCTGAGTATATCTGACGAAGATATACTCAGCTTTCAGCAAGGCAACTCCTGCCGCAGCTACTTCCATAATACAAACAGCTAAGATGAATATTATCTGCACGTAAAAATCTATACTTAAAAATATTTTCATTTTTTTTTCGTTTATGTAAAATATATATATAATTATATATACTTCATTTAGAAAAGTAGTTAGACAAGTAGTTAGAAGTTTAATTTTTACTTAATATTTATCACAGAAAAGCTGTTTCCCATATAAATTATATGCATTGTAGTTAAAATTCGCAGTACCCTCTATTGGCTAGAAGGGAAACAATCGGTTTGTATTAGACACCTAGCGGCAAGTAAGGACAACATCACTATATACATATACTATAGCAATTTTGCAAGGCTGCAACTAGAGGGCGCGTACTGCCGTACAAAAAAAATACATGTTTCATGATTTTCATGTTAAATATTACAGTCTAATTGATTTTCATTTGTGGAAACACCTTTTTTTATTATGAAATCCCTCCGGATACCACCTGGTGCCAGCATAGAACGGAAGTTCCTGGAACTCTGAAGTACCTCGTGCCTTCGGATTATGGTGATGGTGCCCTCCTGTGTTGTAAAAACACCTATGAGATATCTGTGTGATCACACTTTGAAGGTTATGTTTTGTAAATAACTAAAATACATGATGGTGACGTAATTTTAAATTTAGCGCTTCAAGCAATAAGTTCCGTTTCAATAAATAGCATTTTCATATTTTAGTTTACTTTTTTATTTTTCATTTAAACGAACACATGTGTCGCCGGACGGTAAACGATCACCGCCGCCCATGGACAGTCGCAACACCAGAAGCGGCACAAGTACGTTGCCGGCCTTTAAGGGATGGAGAGGGGGTTGAAGAGCGGGGTTGGTGTATGGACCTCCGGTATTCTCAATCACTCGCTGAAACTCAGTGCAGATATCTATTTTCTGTGAGGCCGTGGTAAGCGGTCGAGCCGGCCCGTTCGTGCCGAATCGTGGCTCTCTCACGGTATTTCTTTTCTTTGGTAACAGCTGACAAAATGACTTCACTCGGCCTAACGGAAAAAATGAGCAGAATCCAAGAGTGGTGGTCACCATTCTCATTGCACATGTGGACAATGCAGCATGGTGACCCACACTATGTCGGCCTAGTGAGAGAAATACTTTTCACGTCCTGCTTGAAAGGCTCGGAATCATAGTGGCTAGGAAATCCAAGAGTACTACTACCTCGTGCGATACCAATGTAGGAAGTGAGAAATAAAAAACATCGCATGCAAATTCCTGAGAGTTTTCAATAGAAGGTTGTTAATATTCAGTTCACCTAGGAATAATCCTAATTCCTGCTTCTAAGCGGAAGTTGTAAGTTGAAATAACACAATATCAATTGTGTTATTTAAACTTTAGTAGAAATTAGTAACAAGAAATACTTTAACATTAGTCGGGTAGGCAGTGAAAACATATATTCATGTTGTTATGGGAACAAAAATAGCACTGATTGGTCTTTTTGAAAGTTTTCACTTCTATAACACTCACACAAACGCAACTTAAACAACCTTTAAAAGTTCACATCCGGGTATAGATATCTCCTTAGAAGAGAGGCTTTGGTCATGTTGACTGGACAGGCTATAGAGCTACAGCTATTGCTATGGGGTTTTTTCAACTTTTTCTTTTCTCTAAAGTGATGTTATCTTGCATGTAGAATAGAATATACACATGGGTGGAATAGGGGTGGAGATAATCCGTATTCTTAATCTATCTCCACACGTCGTTTGTCAATAGCAGACCTAATAGTAACCACATTTTTTCCTCATAACTTACTACAGAAATATTTTCAGATATGATGTAGTTACCTTCATTTTTAAATTTAGAGATCCATCATTTATGATTTTGAATATTTCGTTGATTTTATAACTATATGAAGTTTTGACCACTTTCTGTTTTGAAATTATCGTGACAAAACAATCAAATACCCATAATTCATTCACCATTTCCTTATTACTCAAGTTAATCCATATGGCTCTATTGTACAACACTGCCCTCCACTCTACAAGTAATTAAATTAGAAGTTTGGCACGAAAAGTTTCGTGTTGAACTTTGTAATATATTATGTAAATGTAGGCGGCTGTTGCAGCTAATCTCACCGGCGGTGTACTACCTTTATTGTTGGTTATTTTCATTCCGCTAATGAGCTTTTGATACGGAATAGCTCCAAGCTAGGTTCATTTGACCAGTTTTTAAATTTTTATGTAGGTAACAGAAATCCTCTAATGGTTTCATAAAATGTAATTTTTACTTTTTTATTTTCAACTGCCTTTTTTGATGAAACATAGGTTCCACCTTCAATAATAAATGTGGAACATCTACAAAACTCATCATTTATAAGCTTTAAACTATACCTAATATAAAAATCAACCTATCAAATGAACAAGATGAGAGCCTACTTGAAAAAAGTTGGATTACTTCCAAGAATCTTGATTTTAAAGAAATAAATTGCTCTTAGAAACATGTGGCAAATCCTGGATCAGATCTATCTTAAATAAGATTACGTTTGCGGTCTTTTTTTCTGGTCTATAATTCACTATTTCATTGCTTGTTATCTTTTTAATTATTTTTTTCTCTAGTTACTAGTCTACACTCTTTAGTTTCCGTCTCTATATTGTAATTACGGAAAAAAATTAAACGTTCCGAAATTACTAACATTTTTTTTGAATCGATGTATTCTTTAAAGTGAGTCATTGAAACAAACTTAACTCTTTCCATTTGTAGGAATGCTTTGACTTTGTAATATATGACAAAAAAGTAAATGGCACTTGTTATGCCGATATTTATGTATTGGTATTAAATTTACTTACTTTATGTTATGAATAAGAAGTAGCCCTATTTGCAAAGCAAATTTTCTCGGGTCCTCCAACAAAAGCCTAAAACTGTTTAAGGATTTATTAGGACGTCGTCAATAAAGCGTTAAGGGCTCCTAATCGGTCTGTTGCCAACTTCAATGTACATCTATCAAATGGCTCATTAGTAGCCCACTGCGGCAACGTGCCAGCCGACTTTGTGTATTACCCTTACTAATTAAATTTGTAAATTTATAAATTGCTGGACTATTTAATATTCTTTCTTAAATCAAACACTTTGGTATTGTATCAAATGACTAATGTCGTAGATGAATATGTTTTGTTATTCATAACCATGATGATGACCACACATAATTTTGTTTTTTTTTGTTTTTATTTTTATATTTGAGCTGCCAAAATGACTCTGACCTGCCTGATGGAAAGCATGAGCAGAATCCAAGAGTGGTGGTCACCATCCTCAATACGAAAAAGAACAATGCAGCATGGTGACCCACACTATGGCGGCCTGGTGAGATGCTTTTTCACGCCCCACTTGAAGGACCCGGGATCATAGTGGAAAGGAAACACGTGCGCTGGTAGTGAGTTCCAGGTTTTGACCGCTCGGCACAGGAAGGAAGCACCGAAGCGATGAGTACGAGAACGTATGTCTTCCACTTTAAAGCGGTGATTTCTAAGGCCGGCACGTGTTGNAGCGATGAGTACGAGAACGTATGTCTTCCACTTTAAAGCGGTGATTTCTAAGGCCGGCACGTGTTGTTCTGTAGAGGAAGGGAGAGGGGGGGATCAATTGGAAGAGCTCTTCAGAACACTCACCATGGTAAAGGCGATAGAGGACTGCCAAGGAGGCGATATCTCTACGCAACTGTAGAGGTTCAAGGGTCTCGGTGGCTTCGGGACTATCGATAATACGGATTGCTCGCCGCTGCAACCGGTCAAGAGCGTCAAACAGGTACTGTGCGGCACCATCGCAAAGGTGAGAACAGTACTCCACGCACGAGCGAACCTGGGTCTTGTAAAGAAGACACAGATGCCCGGGCGAGAAGAACCGTCTCACCCTGTTTAACACACCCAGCTTCCGTGAGGCCGCTTTAGTGATACTCTCAACGTATTCGCGTGGGTTGAGGTCTCGGCAGATATCCATGCCCAGCTCATCATCATCATCAGAGTTGATTGATATGAGAATTCAAAAGATAATAAGATAATTAACTTCTTAGCACTAAAGTCCAAGATTTGAATTGCATGTAACTTTTAGGCTGGGTACTTGAACTTAATTTCTTGGCGACATATCTTTACCAGCATTCCCATCAGTATTAGTAATTATGGCTTTATTCTCCTTTTTTTGCTTCGTCTCTCAAGTGATCCATTCCTGAATAATTACGAATTCAATTAAGCTGATGAGTCAAAGTAGTATACCCAAACCATATATATACACCGAGTATACCCAAGAAGTTATCGTTATCACTCGACCACTAAAAATTACAGTTATTTTGTTAGCAAGCATCAACGAATGTTCCAATAAAGTGCATCATTAATTACGTTTTAGGATAAATACCATCAACTTTGAAAAATAGAAACACTGAGTTTTTATGATCACACTAGATTTTGCGCGTGACTCCGTCCGCGTGTTTTTCGGTTATTGCAGTAAATAGCACCTATGTTTTTCCTTAATATTTCATTGAAATCGGTGAAGCATTTTAGCCGTGAAAGCCTAACTTTTCTAGGCAGCATAGCAAAGCTGATTTCAGCAGACGCGGTCCGGCGTGACCAGGGTAGTACTCCCCTCTTACAGAATACCACCCCAAAGTGATGATTCGTGATTGTTGGTGAGTGCGAGACTGAATGCCTAACGATGCAGAAGAATCTCAATATGCTGACACAGTGTTGGTCACCATGCGGTATTGGCGGGTCCTACATAAAAAAATTACTTTTGAATCTATAGTTTAGTATTGAAGTACGGGTCATATATGAAAAATAGATCATCAAATTTTTTAACGTTTCTACCGTAGCAAAATGTAGGTTTTAATAGTTGGTTATCAGTCAACTCGTTTATCTCCTGAATATTAATATAATATACATAGGTCTTAAGAAAGAATTGCACAGTCAAAATGCTGTTATTACTAAATAAAATATTCCGTCACATAATCGGATTACAGAATTATTTTTTGTAGATTTTTCAGCTACAGATTAATATACTCAGAGACAATAAGTTCTGTCAATTTACACTTCATAACATTAATTTAACGTAAATAATAACCCAATATTTCTCTTGTTATAGTTAACAAGGCTCCAGCTGGCAGATTAATTTGCATGTAAACCGCTTACGCCGCCCGTCACATGTCAGACTTTAAGGCTCCCTGAGTATACGAAAAAATGTTCAGATAAGCTCTCGTGTGAGGCATTTTTATAGCCTTGATGGAGAAAAAAATGGTCTGATAATTCTGTGTTTGAATCTTTAATAAGATTTGAGGAAAAAACTCATTAGAAATACGTTGAAAAAAATCTTAATATTTTGTATTAAATTATATAACATGAGGTCACCACATAAAGTTGCTATATTTATGCAAGTAATAATAATAATAAAATACACACTGATACATAAATACATACATGCAGATGTACGTACTGACTAACTAACCTAGGAATATCATTAAATTACAAATATTGCCAGACACGTCACTAAAGTAGTCATTCGTCATCGAAAATAAAGTAGTACATAAATTAAATTTTACTAACAGCATTATATAACCAATATACATGAAATTAAAAAGATTGTAAAATAATTAAGTTCACGATACAATCATTTTCTACCCATTGTATTTAGATGAACATATTGAAGTGGAACCGTAAACGAAAATAAGAAAGAGAGGATTTTAAATAAAGAAAAATTGTTATATTGCTATTAATAATGATATCTTCTCATCGTTTTGGTAGCCGAAGATATATTTACAACATTTCTCCACTTATAGTAACAACCGTGGTGACTATTTTAATTTTTGGAAAATCCAAATAACAATCTAAAAAGTCAACAATCCATCAATCGTCTCTCCATTTTGAACGTCTCATTTTATTCTCCTTACGTAAATTATATTTTCTGTCTGTTGTAAAACTGAGCAGAAACTGAATCAATGACCCTAATAGGCAATAGCACTATAAAACCGCGCATTGATCATCAAATGATCTTATGCCAGCAATAATTATATCTAGACAAAAGTCTCACCTAGGTATTTCTGCTTTGCAGAAAGGCTTTACCTGCCTCTAGTAGAATGGTTATTTAGTAATCACTACAAATTAAAAAAATAACAGAAATATATATTATTCATGCTAAAGAAAATTCTACTAACTACTACTAAATATTACTTTAACACATGCATACAACTTGGCATGTAAAAAAAAAATAACATGTTTTTCCTGGTACAATTTTCAACAGTATACATTCGATACGATCGTTTTAATTGCGATTTCTTGCCTCGGGACTGGCAGCAAAACTTCGGATTTTGTTTATATTTTTACACCCGAAAAGAAAATGGAAAAAAAACCCTAAGCTTAGAACAGCAATTTTTATTCCAGAAATTGAGAACTGTATAAACTGAATTGAACTACGAGGTGTTGAAGTCACAGCTTTGAATGTTTTAAAACTAACCCTCGGATAGATACTTTTGGTTATTACTTAACTGTTTTTTAGTTTGCAACGTTTCTATTTAACCACAACATGGATAAGTAATAATAATAAAATAACTGTATTACTTTATAAGTAATCAAACATTTCTTGTTACTTCACTATTTGCGTCACTATTTTATGATTTCAAATGGACAATACTTATATATATTGGTGATGTTTAAACATACTAGACGCAGTTCATATATAGGTTGATAGCTACCTTTATTATTTAAGTGATACTAAGACTCACGACTAATTGCACCACTAGCTGAAAAAGTCGCGCTTTTTAATGGATTGCACCTTAATATTTGATAGGCGCAGTCCCACCTGGGGAATCAGGTAGGAGAAGTGAATATTAATAAAGTTGAGCTTCACCACCGTTGCTGACTGTATTACTTGAAAAAACTAAAAATAATGAACTTCTCAATAGCAATCCTATGTATCGTGATAAGAGTCGGTTTGTATTACAGCTGCATTGAAAACGAAATAGGTATTGAGTTACTGTATTTCATATAGATATTTATTCGATTTAACGAAGGTAATCCTGCAAAAATAATGAGCATGCTATGTGATTCGTTCCTACCTTGAACTGTGTCAGCAGAAGAGTTATGCTTTTCACTTGAAAACACAAACACAGAATCTGTGACACACATGTGTACGAATGTATCTGTATTACTTTGGCAAACTGTAGCTTTCTTATATGTATATGAGCCTGGTGTTTCGCTTTTTTATATATATGTCTGATGTAAAGCATGTGCAGATTTCAAAAGTAATAGTCACCATACTCACGCAGAATTTGTGAGCTAATATAATGCATGAGTATGTAATGTATTAATGACCGGTATTGTCAATAAAACTCATCAATTTGCTAAGTCAATTATTTTAGTATCAAAACAACAATATGTTCGAGAGTATACTTTTATCTTACCTGATACTGTTTTAAACGATTACTAAAATATAAATGTTTTTCATAAAACGCCTTGAGAAGTTTTTAGAGCAATCTGATTTATTAGGTGAGACTATCAATCGATCAACATACAGTTCGTTTCATGTGAGTGCGAAGTTCTCCTCGCGGTGACGGATTAAGAATATAGAGTGTCACCAGCTCTATACATCCCATGGGTGCCGTAAAAGGCATCTAAGGGAGCAAACTATGCAGGCAACATCACTCCAATGGGAAGAAAAATTTGAAACATACTATATTCTCGACGGAGAGGATTCCTTTCGATGTCCCGTAGAGGACTGTTGTAGGTCCACAACGACACCAATAATTTAAAAAAAAACTTCAGTGTTTTGTATAAAAATAACAATAATAACCATCAGATATACAACGATCTTACTGTAAATGACTTTTCAGTCCTGTTAGGTACGATACGAAATTCCAAATATTTTACTGAAAAATTTTTCCTGAACAGTAGAAAACCAGTAAAATATTTTTTAGAAGTCCGTGTACGATTTGACCAAACATCGTAATAAAAACTGAACGTACTAAAACGAGTTGAAGTGAAATGAGAAATTGGTTTTATTTTGATTCCGGGATACCTGGATTGAACTCCCACTTTTATGTTTTTATACTATTACAATTCTAGAATGTTTAAGATAAGAATGAATAAATTACTTTTGCGTGGACGATGGACACTGTAGTATTCTTTTCTATCAAAAGAAAAACAAACGCCTTGTACCAAGAGAAATAAACAATGATTGATATTTTTAAAACTAGCATGCTATTTATCTGCTAAGAAAAATCACCTTTATTACTAAATGAAATGACCGAAAAAGTGAAAATTACTAAATTCACTGACAGAATCACCAGCTGAATTACCTCTGTTATTTATCAAGTTTATGTAAAAAGAAGGGTTGAGAACCACGAGATGTAAAAGTAAAGGTAGCAAGTCAAAACAATTCACTATTTTCTTTTACAATACTTACTGGTGAAGTTAAAGTTGCATTTAATGTCAAAGTTAAACTCAACTTAAACTTGCCTTCCCTAGACGTGTGTGTAACTATTTAAAGCTGTATAGTTTGTAACACAATATAAAATCGGCAAATTTTATCATGACCCATCGTAATTAATAGACATCACTTAAGAATGAGCAATAGATGCAAGACAACAAAAACCTTTGGGTTAAAAAAAAATAATTAGAAGTTTTAAAAAATCAATCCGTCAGTTCTGCATCATTTCTAAAATATAATAGTACAAAAAAGTATAAAATTGCGAAATATCTTAGACAATAAATCCGTTTATTTATATCGGAAAATTTGATGCTCAAGGAATTCTTTTATCAAAGTAACAACTTTGGCAAATGTTTTTACGGCATATGGTTGTACTTACGTTTATTACGGGAAGCATACCTAGTTTAGAGATGTTTACGAATTTATCAAAGCGTTCTTTTGTGTCAGAGTCAGGTGTCTGCCAGCTTGTTACTAATCGCGTGCCCTCATAATGTAATAGTATTTTAGTATATGAACTACATGTTTAGAATACAATTGTTTTAACTAGGAAAATAATAAGAGTAAAATTTTATAAAAGAACTTTACTCACACTAATCAAAAATCCAGTATATTATCAGATTTTTTCTTGAACTAATGGTACAAAAAAAAGCAAAAAATGAAAATATAAGACTCTAAGACTCCTCCTCCTCCTCTAAGATCCTAAATTATATTTGTATGCAAATCAGTTTTTATACTATAAATTTAATAGAAGAAAAATATCCATAACGTAGAATATTTCGATAGATAAACTAAATATTGAAAAAATAATCTGTTTCATCTCTAAATTCAAAGAAATGACTAAAATTTATTGGAAATTTGCTTGTTTATTATTATTTATTTTCTTTAAAGTACTTATAATTCACAAAAAGTGATAAAAAGTCAAGAGTGGAAGAAAGCACGTTTATTAATAGTCTTAGTCTTGGATTATTTGCAAATATTTGATACAAAATATAGTGATTGCGAAAATCTTAAAAAAATATGGAAAATATCCATTTGGAAATATTGAAATCACTTCTCGATTATCAAAGTCTCAAAGTGTACATCATACTGATACAAAAGAAGTCAAGCCGGATTGAAGTATATTTGAGCGTATAATTATATCCTACAGCAAAAAATATACCAACAGACAAACTTTGAGTTTAAAACGAGTTATAAAATCCTCCATGTGTGAAGACTGTCATTCTAGCTTATACACAAGGACAACCTAACGATCACTTACAATAACTGTACCTGTCATGCAAAATGAAAAAGGAATAATATGTTGGATGACGAACTTCATAGAAAATACTCTGCCTCCGGAGAACCTCCAACATCTGGTCCCATTCGTCATACAGAAGATGAGTTGACATGTTGATAAAAGCATTAACAGTCAGATGTTTCAATATACTAAGAGTTATTATTAATATGCAGTTGAATTAAATAAAATTTAAAAAGTTTATTTGAATACCTACTTAAGCAAGAATGTGAGCATTTAAAGTGGTATGGAGTTAATTAAAAGCATTTTAGGGATCAATTGGGCTCGAATTTTAGTCAATTGATAAATATTATTCAGTTATTGCCAATTAAAACAAAGAATTCAAGTCTTACAAATAAGTCTGGTGATTTTATGAATTAAAAGTAAGGAGTCAGCGGCAGAAAAAAATTATGAATTTAAATAACAGAATCACAACTGTATCAGTGAATAGCCATATCATTGTTTTTAACGAAAATAAATACATTTCCACTTGTCAAGATACCTAAAACCGTTGTCTGGAATTCTATAGATAACAAATTGTGTAACAACAATTATGTTGAATTTCAAGGACGATGTTTTGTTTGGACGCGTATATTCTGTTTTTGTTGTTCAGTCATCGACTGGTCACACACACCCACGTACTGCACATTTGTATAACCAGTTTTTATAAATTTATTGTCATTTTTCATTAAAAAATATTTTCTAGTGATAGTTTGATTTTCTTTGGATTTTATTGGTAAGTCCTCTGCAAAAATATCATGTTGTTTACAGTAGAAGTATTTTTAGACTTTTGATAATATTGATGTCGATGCGTGGAGATAATAGTATATTATAATATATATATATAAATCCGTATCTAACATTGTATGATTACGTGATTTAAGTAATTATATTTTTCGTAACAAACAAGGAACATAGACGTCATACTGGGTAATTCATCTTGCTTAACAACGTAAACAAATTATCCTGAGCTGTCGAATTATCTTCAAACATCTTTTCAATATTTTTAATTACAATTCTAACTTCTATCATGATTCCATTTGTAATTATTAATCTGTATACTAAATCTAATAATGCTTGTTAGGTTTCAAATGCTGTACTGTTTAACAAGTGAATCAGATCAACAGCCATTAACGGGGAACTTCTGGACATGGGCCTGGCCTTGGAAAGGACATTTTGCCTACTATACCACTCTGACTTGAATAGTTGGTATTGTGTTTGTTTCAAGTTTTTTGTTCTATGCAGTGACAATGCTTTCATAGCTCCCTTAATCACCTCTTACGACATGCTTAAGATAAATGGGCGGTGTGCCATTCCGTAGTTAGGGAATTATTTTAATCTAACATTTATTTAACTGTGATTTTAGGTGGATTTGGGTGTTATCTATGTACAATATGTACGCATTTACAAAAATAAGTATATAAGTATTTATATAAGTTGTCTACTGCCCATAATACAAGCTCTGCTTAGTTTGGGACTAGTTGGCATTGTGTGTTAGATGTCCGAAATCAAAAAAATATTTTATGTGATACTAGCCGACCCGTGCCCACTGCATTGGGCGTTAACCGCCGGCTTTTCTTCGATTTGATTTACAGATATTTTATTATTTTACTGATTTTTTTGTTCAATCATAATAAAATATGGCCTATGTCACTCCTGAATAGTGTCGCTTTCCGTTCCGTTCCGTGAAATAATTGTTAGGATCGAATCTGTATTTCCGAAGATTACCTACAACCATACAAATCAAGTTGTAAACTTTACCTCTTTACAGTATTAATATAAATATAATTATATATGTAGCCAGTTTAACATGCTTCAACAGAGTGTTAAATCTGTTAAACATTTTCGTATATTATTTAAACAGGACTCAAATACGCTCAAATTGGTTTATAATAACTTAATAATTCATGTATTATATTTAGATTTCATAATACTCTATCCATATATATTGTTTGGATGGATTTATTAGTAATTATTATTTTAACAATAACAGTTTAATCTTGTTCGGTATAATAACTACAGCGTAAGACCTAAATATCAGTTAACTTTGACTGCACGGTTGGTCTAATGGTTTAGGCGATCGCCACACCGCTTCCTACTGCGCCAAGTGTCGTAATCTAAGGGTTGTAATCCCAAATGGGGACAAATCTTCGTGCGATCCACAATTTGTAGTTTTGTTTCTAGGTATTCTCTGTGTTCGTTACAATAACTTAATAATTCATGTATTATATTTGGATTTCATAATACTCTATCCATATATATTGTTTGGATGGATTTATTAGTAATTATTATTTTAACAATAACAGTTTAATCTTGTTCGGTATAATAACTACAGCGTAAGACCTAAATATAATTATAACAGAATATCAGTTAACTTTGACTGCACGGTTGGTCTAATGGCTTAGGCGATCGCCACACCGCTTCCTACTGCGCCAAGTGTCGTAATCCAAGGGTTGTAATCCCAAATGGGGACAAATCTTCGTGCGATCCACAATTTGTAGTTTTGTTTCTAGGTATTCTCTGTGTTCGTTACATGTATATTTTTAGCGTCCCCAGCGACAAAAAAATCAACTTTATCCTGACTATGTTTTTTATCAGTCACATAAAGTCACAAAATGTACCTACAATTAGCAATAAATATTTGAATTTACCATCATACATCATTTTGTAATAATAGACAGGGATCTAGTGTTATCTTTGAATTTGAATGTACACAACAAGCAGTTAAAATGTAATGAAAATATTTAACTATTATACAGTACATTTATGAATGAGTAGGTTACCACTATCACAATTGCTTAAACCAGTTAAGAAAAGAATGCGATAGTAATAAGATTTCATTCATCTTCGCTATCGAGTTCAAGATCAAGAAGGTTCATCTTTAAACGACAAGGTCATAAACATTAAGTGATTATGAGTTACGAGTCACATTCTTGCAAGCTATAACTGAATGTCTGTTGGTATCAACATTATTCTCGTAAATTTTGTAAATATTTTGAACTAAGTAGATATCCTAGTTTCCTACTTTAGGTATTCTGTGCGGTACGTGCTACTTTCGAACTAATATTATAAAAATGGGCATGTTTGTGAGGACGAATACATGGATGTGAATGATGCAAAAACTTTTCAATAATAAAGCTTATACATTAAAATTACATATAGGCTACTATTTAATGCGATATCCAACCATGTCCGCAGGGGACGCTGGCAAAACCTAGTTTAAAATAACAGAAAACGAATAATTACTAATATTTCACACATTTAACACACAAGCATCCTATTTATTATTAGAAAAAATACATTTTTATAGTAGTTCACTAATGTCAAAATAATGTCTATTTTTAAAAAATGTATGAAAATTTGGTAATTTCTAGTAAATTTCTATACTTCTTAATGTTACGATAAAAATACCAATCAAAGAAACTTATTTTCATATTGCTTCGTAATTGATAGTAACTTACTTTGTATCTAATATTATTAAGTATTTTCATTCCCTCTATCACTTATTTAAAAAAATTGTAGACAAATTTTTGTAAACGTTATTCAAAATGCACGCCAATAGCATTTATCTTTTGTTTTCATTTTCAGATCATGTTATTTCTCATCTGGATTATTGTAATCTTAATAACGCTTATATTGTATAATCGAGAAACCTCTTCAAGATTTAGAAGGCATGGTGTCAAGTACTTCCAGCCACTACCGTTCTTGGGCAACCTTGGAAGCATACTCACGAGGACACAACACATTACCGATCAACTCGATGATTTGTATTATAACTTTCCTGGAGAAAGGTGATGACCATATGATGACTAAATTCAAATAGTTGGTAATTTTCAGTTGAGACTTGCAGATGCAGAATGGTTCAAGTTAGAACTTTTTAATTTCGTCATCTACAAGCTTATAACTTCTTTGCTCTACAGATCTTCCATTACTACTAGCATGTGGTCTTACACTATGAGCGTATTATATATACTATAGATATATATGATAATGTCAATAAATTTACTGGAAGTATCTAATAATGTCACTCTTCAGTTGATACCTATCTGTGGCATCGTGATCTCATTCGTATAATTTCAGTTAACAAAGTTTAACATCCGTCACGTCCTTTAATAATTCTTGTTGTGGTTTTCGACGACTTTCGAATTCAATATTCATCAAAATCAAATATAATTTACTTTGTAGGTTTGTTGGGCGATTTGAATTCACGAAACCTATTCTATACATTCGTGACCTCGAGCTAATAAAAAAAATTACAGTGAAGGACTTTGAACACTTTCTTGATCACCGTGTAATGGTAGATGAAAATATGGATCCACTCTTTGGAAGGAATCTGTTGAGTTTAAAAGGTAAACGTTTTATTTTGAAGAGAACGGATAGAAAAATGAACAGTAAGATGAACCAAAACTGACGATATACTACAAGCATTAGCCTTTCTGAGTTACAAACGACTTTGAGTCGTTCGAACTATTGCTTAAATTGTCTTTCCAATTTTTTTTTACAATTTCATCTTCATACTGCTATATTCATTTCATGCCTTACCTTTCCTAACTTAACTTCTATAGCATGTTATTTGTAAAGTACCAGTCTTCTGATACCTAAGTGAGGCTAAAACTATGGTTTGGATGTTGGATTTTTAACGTCAGTAATCTGCTTTTAATAATAATGTAGTAATAAAATATAAAATATAATAATGATTTTAATAATGATGTACATATAAAAAAACAGGTCAAGAATGGAAAGATATGCGCTCAACACTGAGCCCGGCCTTCACAAGCTCTAAGATGCGACTGATGGTTCCCTTTATGGTAGAGGTCAGTGATTTGATGACAGAATCTCTAAAAAAACAAATTAGGGATTCCGGAGGTAACACTCTCTTTTCATAATAATTTAATGTTAAATAATTTATTATTAATAATTATTGCAAAACTCACCTGAAATAAAACACACTGTTATGATTGTTTTGTTTTCCTTTTGTTTTAGTGGACTACATCGATGTAGACTGTGTCGATCTTACCTCTCGATATGCTAATGATGTCATTGCTTCGTGCGCTTTTGGATTAAAGGTGGATTCACACAGTGACGTCAACAATGAGTTCTTTACTACTGGAAGAGAAATCTCTACTTTTGGGTTTCAAAGAGTACTAGTGTTTCTTGGGTATTCGGCATTTCCATGGTTGATGAGAGTAAGTCATTATCTCAAATTCATTGAACATGATAAATGGCTCAACAAAGCTTTATTTCACCACGACATGTAAAATTTATACTCCTGATTGTCGGCACTTGATGAACCGTGGTGCAATACATTCTAGAATTAAATTCACTTCTACTTATTGCACTATTTTATTTATTTATTTTTACATCTGACCGGTTTCGCCTTGTGGCTTCTATTGATATGATAATGATGATGATATGCGCAATTCTATTGATTCATGGCATCACCAAAGGTGCCATGAATCAATAGAATTCAATTTAGTTCTATAACATAAAATTATTTAGAAAAACTATACAGATGAGATTTCATACATTAAACCGGCAAAAGAGTCAGGCTGCACTGCAGTACCACCAAATGCATACTACTTGTACAAGTAGGTATAGTTATTATTTAGTAATAGAAGCTATATTCTTGTTTCAGACACTAGGAATAACATTATTCACTGATAATATAAGTAATTTCTTCAGGAATATTATTCTTCAAACAATGAAAGAACGAGAGATGAAAAATATTTTGAGGTCAGACATGATACACCTTCTAATGAAAGCAAAGAAAGGTAAACCAGAAACATATTTAATGAATAGAAAACTAAACTGCGGTCTTTAGATCATTGTATGATTTTTCTTTCTGTAAATAAAATACAAATTATTTGCAGGTGAACTTACACACGATGATACGCGTAAAGAAGCTGACGCTGGATTTGCTACAGTAGAAGAGTCTCATGTTGGACAGACAAAAGTAAATCAAGGTTAGTTGTTAGTACCTGTTATGAGAGTTAAATTAGTACAAAAGCAAAACCAAAATACTATACCAGCTCTTAAAGTTCTCAATAATTTCGATATAGTAGCAACCTGTGAACGAATGTATCAATTATTAAAAAAGGGAGATGATCTCAATTCGGTTGTACGAGTATTTTTTGTTTGTCATCTTGATTAAAATAGACTTTGCAAGGTATCCTCACTCATTCGGTGAAATACAGTGCAAGCTCTTTTTCACACCGGTTTTCTGTGAGGCCGTAGTATCACTCCGGTCAAGCCAGCCCATCCGTGCTGAAGCGTAGCTCTCCCGCTTTTTGATTACAATTAGTCATAATGTAATTATATTGAAATCTGTGACAATTTTTTAAAACTTAATTATATCACGATCAACAGGCCACTGCTAGGCTTACCTTAGAAAGGCCCATTTAACCACTTACTGCTGGCCCTAGGCTTAACTTTAGGAAGGCTTATTGAGTCATACTGGTCAGACGGGCCGGTTTACAGCAAACTGCTGCTAAATAAGCAAATCCTATGTTTTATTTAAAGTTTTCCTTACTCTTTGCAGCGATATTGTGCAAATAGTTTGCATAAAATTAATTTCCATTAATAAAATTTTTTCGAACGATACTGACATGAATGAAGTCAATAAATTAAAAAGAAATTATGTCTAAAATTATGTCCTAATCACCAGGAACCCTTTTACTCAATATGAACATACATTAATATTTCAGCATGGACCGATGACGATCTGGTTGCACAAGCAGTGCTATTCTTCATAGCAGGGTTTGATACAGTGTCTACAGCTATGTCATTCCTTTTGTATGAACTTGCATGTAATCCTGATATACAAGAACGTCTGGTTCAAGAAATAAAGGAAAATGATAGTAAAACGGAAGGGAAAATTGACTTCAACTCTGTGCAAAACATGGTATATCTGGATATGGTAGTATCAGGTAATATAATGAGTATAAGGAATATTATGGCCAGCTGATGATGTTGCCATAATTATAAAGTGAACGATGATATTATTTATGGAAGAGGGGAAAACGAGCAGACGCATATCTGATGGTAAGGGATTACCACCGCCCATGTACACCCGCAACACCAGAGACGTCATATGTGCTTTGCTGACCTTTGTGGAATGGGGAGGAGGATGGGGGAGGGTTTGGGATATGTTCTACTGGTATCCTCACTCACTTGGTGAAACACTGGCTCTCCGACAGTAAAGCTGATAATGATGAAAAACTTTAGTATCAAGTTTGATGGCTAACGACTTCTGAAACCCAAGGGGAGAAATCAACTACAACCCTAGGTCATCCATTAGGCAGACTATTTTATATCCAAGTGTCTATATGTTTTTGCTTTGAGCATGTACTTATTTTACACAACATACTATTGTGATAATTTTTAAATAACTCCCTAAGCGGGCAGACGGTAATGCGACAAAGGTTATGAGGCGTAGGTGTATTTATAAACTCTGTATGAATATATTTGTATATATATTTATATGTGTTAGTAGTATTTATTATACCATAAACATATGTAATAAGTTTGTGTTCATTATTTTAATTATCAATTGTACACTACAGACTACCTGAAATCAGATTTGACAATATTCCAACAAAGATTTTCTCCAAGAAATTGCTTTGAGTGATAAGACTGCCTATTGTTATACCATATGTACATGTCTATCTATGTCTGTACAAATACTAACTGTGGCGATGTAAATTTGATGAGAATTTTTGTGTGTAATTTCTAAAACTATTTTTAAAAATATTGTAGAAATATTGAGACGATGGTCACCCGGCTTAGGACTCGATAGGCTTTGTGTAAAGGACTACAATATGGGTAAACCAAATGATACAGCAAAAGAAGATTACATAGTGAGTTATGTATCCGACTTGTGATAAATAAATTTAATTCGTTTGGAAAGCTTATTGCTTATTTACATGCTTTTTCTTAATTTGTCGAATTTAAGAGAAATTTCGAATTAGTTGAATAACGATTGAGTTTTGTTTTATTTATCAAGGCTAGTAGAATCATTACCGCTTATAAATAACACATGTCATATTTCTATGATATATTTTCTTATTCAACTGCTGGTTAAGTTTTAAAATGATGTCTTTCACAGATTCGCAAAGGTGAATCAAAGCTGATACCAACATGGTCCATCCACCATGATCCAAAACTTTATCCCAATCCAAACAAATTTGATCCAGAGCGTTTTTCTGAAGAAAATAGAAACAAAATCAAACCTTTCACATATGTACCTTTTGGGTTAGGACCTAGAAATTGTATCGGTGGGTATCAATAAACTCAAAATAATTTTAAAATTTAACAAAATAATAACCGACGTCAAGAATCAGCAAGCACCAGCTTTCAAATAAAAAATAATCATCTAAATCGGTTCACCCAGTCGAAAGATAAAAATACTGTACTGTAACACTGTAACAAACATAAAAAATACTGTCGAATAGAAAATCTCCTCTTTTTCGAAGTCGGTTAAAAATTTGCCAGAGGTTACTGTTCGGTAGATAAATAATAAAAATAATTATAAATATTTCGGACACCTAACATACAATGCCACCCAGTCCCAAGGTAAGCAGAGCTTGTTTTATGGGTACTAGACACCTAGTGCCCGCTTCGGTGCGGGCAGGAGCTGGGAGGGGTCCGGATGGCGTAAGAAAGAAGTTCCCGGAACCCTCCCGTCTCAGGCGCAGAGTGGCACACCGTGTGGTTTTACTCGGTTCGATTCCGAGACACCACCCCGCCGCAAACGCCGGTGGGGTGAAGGCCCGAAGGGGTTTCCACACGTAAAAAAATAATTTAAAAAGTGGGTATTAGACACCTAGATGATTTCATTACTTAAATCTTAATGTGAGAATTTGTACTATTTCATATTAAATACCAATTGTAAAAATGATCTTCTTTATTGCACTATTTCAATCGTATGCACTTTATATACATTTGCAAATACAGGTACACATATCACACATATACCATACCATATCTGTAAATTCAGATCTCTTATGTATTATATATAATTACTGATGTTCCAGGATCAAGATTCGCTTTGTGTGAAATTAAAGTAATGGTATATCGGCTGCTTCAAAAAATGGAATTTTCTCCATGTGCTAAGACACAAATACCTGCTGTATTGTCCATGGACACCTTCAACGTGAGGATCAAAGGTGGAAACTGGGTGCGAGTTAGAACGAGACAGTGAGAGAAGAATACAACGATAACACTTATAAGTTTATCTATAACAAATATTTTACAAGACATATTATATATTAAACAATTTTCACAGAGAATATACAGTTGTTACGGTTATCTAGCTAAAGTGTAAAACAAGACTCTATTACTAAAACTCGGTCTGTCCGTCCGTCTGTCGTTACTGTATCTCATGAATTGTGATAGTTAGACAATTGTTATTTTCACAGATGATGTGTTTCCGTTGCCACTATAATAACATATACTAAAAACAGAATAAAATAAAAATAAAGGACTCTCATATAACAGACGTATTTTGTATTATGGTTAATGGTTCGGAACCCTTCGTGCGCAATTCCGACTCGCACTTGACCGGTTTTTAATAACGTAAATAGTTATAGCTGTCTGTGTGTTTATAAATATTGTTCTTTTATACTTTTTTATGGAAAAGGAAGCAAACGAGCAGGCGTATCGCCTGATGGTAAACGATTACCAACGCCGAAGGACACCCGCAACACCAGAGGCGTCACAAGTGTGTTGCTGGCCTTTGGAGGATGGGGAGAGGGGTTGGAGGTATGGGCCTCCTGTATCTTTACTCCTTCGGCGCAAGCGCTGTTTCACACCGGTTTTCTGCGAGGCCGTGATATCATTCCGGCCCAAGCGAGGTGCTTCTACGGGAAACCTACAAAAAAGAATGTAATGTTGAACCTTAAAATTTTCAACTTTATATTTGTGTCCTGAATTTTAAGGTCAAAATTTTCAAATTGATCAATCTAAACCATTTCATATTTTTTTAGATATTACAATAGAAATATTTGAATGAATTTCGATGATTATATTATTAGAGCTGTGATAAATTCTACATACAATAAAAACTTACTCAAACACCCCCTCACAATGACACATTTAACAACGAAGTGACAGCTAATTATGAATAGCGCAATGTCGAGTTTATAATTTTTAAATAATTATAATTACAAGTAATGAATTATTTAAATAATAAAATCCGACTGCGTCAATATCATATATAAAACGTATAAGTTATATGTATACGTAATCACCGTTATAAATACTTTATTTTAATACCACTATATGTATTTTGAAAAAAATACTTTTGAGACTACATTTTGGCTTCAGAAATCCTTACTTTTGATTTTTTTTTAAGATTGATGTACCCAGTGTCACTCTCACAACTAAGACGAATAAATTGATACCGTTCACATAAAAATACGACAGGCAGGCGACAGGCACAAGCAAGTATGATTTGTCAGTTTATGTCGTTGTATGAATTAATATATTCGTATTTCACAACAATAACTAAATTGCGTGCGATTGCACCGACACCCTAATCTATCTCAACATTTAAACTATAATATATATATTTATATTTATATATAACAAAGAAAAAAAGATTAAACTCGTATAAAAAAAAAAAAATCGTATTTCTCATCATGTCACACACACAGGTTTAGTACGTTCACATAATATGCATAATTTAAGCTCCGAACTGTGCTTATAACTTTCTATCCGCTGAGAGTAATTTCCCAAGTGATTTGCATTTTGTTTTACAGAAATGTGTAAAGTTAAGTCAGAACGTATAATATGTAATTGAATATTTGCGTTTTACTTGCAACATTAAACATATTTGTGGAAAAAACATATTGTGTACACTTGTAATCGAAAACAAATACATTTTGTATTTTAAAGGTAAATTGTTTCGATATTGAAATGTGTGAAAGTAAAGCACTCGAACGCAAATATATGTACACACACACAATGATACTTTATATATATTCTTGCTCTTTACAAGATTTCATTTGAGGTCAGAACAAAATAAAATATTAGTATGGGTTTATGTCGATTTTTAAACGGATGGCCGCCTGTCTGTTGACTGAACGATTAAGTTCTCAAGGTGTCTAAGAATTTAAATGTATTAAAAGTAGATAAAGAAAACGGAAGAAGAAAGATGGCAGAGCGGAGTATGAAGAAAGATAGGGCAAAGAAGCTAAAGTAGAGAAGCCACTTACATCCATCGGTCTAGTTATTAATTTTTTCTTTTTCTTTTCATCTTGAATAGAGTTAATTAGAAAAGAGGTATAATTATAAGAGGTAGTAGTAAAGATCTGGAAGCTGCTAACAAATATAATATGCCACACTAATGTTGTCATAGCAATTACACAATTTACGTTAGAAGAAGCTTTATTCAGCAGATAAATGCAATATGCCTGTTGACAAGTATTTTAGTATATTTTTTATATTCACTTACTTTGATATAGATTTTAACCATTTCGGCTGAAGAGTAAAATAATCGGTCCACAATTGACGGAGTAATCAGTGTACACACATAAAAAATAACAAAAATAAATTATTATACGAAACATAAAATCGTAGTCCATTGCTGTAGATAGGAGTATACCGTATTATTTACATCAAGTTGTCATGACATCTACTATGAAACAATTCACTGAATAATGAATATTATTATAACTGTATGTAAAGGGATAAAGATCATAAATATCACCGTCCTAAAGAAGTAAAGTAGCAGTAACAGAATATTTTAGAAAAAATCCTTATATTATATTGACTAACTGCCATCCGGACAGCCTAGCTTAAATGGTGGAAATGCCCCACTTCTAAGAGGATTATCCCAGTAATGTGACAAAAACTTATCCGACACAAGAAAAAGTTTTAGTATTTGCCAAATCCCTGAACTTTTTAGCTGGAAAGTTAGAATATTTTATCTCGAGTTGTGTGCTGTTTTAACAATGAAAATTTAAACATTCCCTTTAGTAATTGAACGGTAATTAAGAGACTTATGGACGAAACTGAAATAATTCTGATTTTTTATATTACAGACATTCGCAGTCAGATTATGAATTTTAAGAATAAAATTTTTTTCAGACTTCCCAAGGCAGGTGGTAAATTGAAATGAAGCTGGATTTAGTAACAGTATGGTGAAGCATATTGATATGATATCATCGCATGCTATGAGCTTGATTGGTTGAATACGGTACTGAAAGATATTTTCATCTTCATAATGTGATATTCTCGATCTTTATAATATAGAAAATAGAGTGTAATAGTGACAGTGAGCTCTGTAATCAAACATTAACTAATTATTTACTTACCGACCGAATATGAGTTAAACCACTGGAGAAAATTGTACATCCTAAAATATAATAATATAAAATAAAATAAAATAGTTAAATCTTGAAAATAATAAATGAATAAAAATATTAGGTTTTCAATTATCGATTACCTCAATAACTCATATGAAAAAAGCAAAAGGGATAAAACAGATGATGATTCTGAAAAAAATACGGAGAGTTGGCTCAATTGTAATTAAAGGGTCTGTAAAGACCAGAATACTTCTGGTACGCTCTATTTACTTGATACTCAATTATATTGTAGTCAAACGACTTTATTCAAAAGATCTCAACGTCGAGTAGCATCTTGACGTGAAGAGAAAGATACCACAAAAAGAAGTCTCCGTATTCACATTACATTTCTCCGTATTCAAATGAGGTCCTAAAAAAGTGTCTCGAGTATTTTGCGTCACAAGTTACGAAGCTCATTATGTGAATGACAATATATTTTATTCAAGTATATTTTTCGAAATGTTCACGTTTTGTTTGATGTTGATTTGATGGAGACCATCGAAGTATGACAAGGGTGATGGAAGATGTATACGATTGTATTCAGGAATGAAAACTATTAAAATTCTTTTCTATGTAATAACTATTGAATGAATATAAAATCATCGATGTCACTCGTAAATGCACAAAATGGTCGGTGGGTATATTAATCTCCATCATTCCTTAACGGCTCAGATTAGTCTTTTGACGACAAAATGTCTTTGAGAAATTATTAATCCGAGTTTTAACAAATCTAATATACATAGTATTAATGAGTTTAGCGATAGTATAATATTGTTGTATTAACGAGTATTTCAACAAAATTAATTTACATCAAGTGAGATTTGAGATGATTGCTTTAGAGAAAATGTGAAGAGTACACGCACGCACTGTGATGGACACATAAAACTAAAATAGAAAATAGGACTTCTTATATATGTGTATATATCAACATCATTTTCTAGCATTGCTAAAACAAAACAGGCTGTCATAGTTTAACTTTCTCTCTCTCTAATTATGTGAAGTTAAACAACGTGGCTGCGACGCGACAAGGAGTAGTAGGTAAAAGACAAAGATTTATTTACATTATTTTGCCTTCGAGCCTTTTTACAAAAATTAAGAAGATCGGCTAATATTCACCTGATACTATTTTTTTTAATAACTGAACACATCTTTGATGACTTGTCTGACTTTAGGACCCGAACTCCTTATAGTGTTGGATTGTTGTTGTTTATCGGCCTTCTATAAGAAAATGGTACATCTATTCTGGTCAAGTAATATATTACATAAAGCTTCAACTGAAAGTCACATACATTAAAAAAATAACACAATAAATGTATTTAACTTCTAAAATCCTACTCAATCGGAGACTTTTCTCGCGAAAGATTTGTAAGGAATCTGTTGTGAAACATACATTGTTCTGATTTCAGTTAATTTTTTCCCTATTTCATACCCATCATTTCCGCTTGAGTACAACAATTTATCGTCTGTAAAAAAGATAGGCGCTCATAGCCCAGTAGGCGCTCATAGCCCAGTTGCACTCGGTGATTAGAAACAATCACCGAGGGTAAGCAACGATGGCGCGGTCAGTACCTGGATGGGTCACCGCTAGTGGCATGTTACCATGAGCGTCTCCGTGATTCGGAGGTCACGTTAAGCAGTCGGTCCCGGTTGTTATCATACGATAACAGTCGTGAAGCTTAGTTGGAGGCCTTCGGGCGGCTTAAAAACATCCAACGGCAAGATTTACGTAGCCACAACGTATTCTTGCCAGTCCCCAACCCGCACTTGGCCAGCGTGGGCATGTATGGCCTTAACCCTCTCCTGAGAGGAGACCCGAGCCCAGCAGTGGGACATTATGGGTTGTTGTTGTTGTTGTTGTAAAAAAGATAGGACGTTGAATAAGATTTTTGTAAGGTTTTGTTTTTTGATAGAAAAATTAGAATTGTCATTGACGAGTCATTGGTGAATATAAACAAATTTTGTAAATAATGAAATTTTACTTTTTTAAATGAGGTTAAAAATTTTAATCGCCTTATACTCAAATCGGCCAAATCCCATACAAATCAATATTTAATGAGTTTTTTATTTTACTGAATTTTAGAAATAGACATGCGGAATTAGTTTTGTTTAATTATTGTTGTTAACTTATTTCGAAAAGTGAAACAATCTGTTACGACTCATTATTGTAAATACCTAATTCAAAATGCGTTCACTAGTTCTGGCGCTACGGTTGAACACGCAAATACATACATAGACTGTCAAAACTGTTACCCTTTCGCACGTTACGCAGTTCAGTTTAAGCCTTTGATCAACCTCGCAACCTCAGCGACAGTAAAATACTGTTATTGGGAGATATTGTGATTTTAAGAGTGTCCTTAATAAAGTCTCTTTAACATGTCAGTAGGTTTATTTCTCAAATACATCGAACCTCAACATGTAGCAATATGAAAAATATTAATTCACATATATAATTGACGGGTATGTACGTCTAATGCTTAGTAACTATATAGCCAGATATGTTTGTGTTCAATACCTACGCAGTATAAATAATAATGTTATGAACAGAAACCTTAATTTTGTGTCCGAGTGTAATTTACCTAATTTTTGTCGCAGAGGACTTTACAAAGATACTGGAAACGGACACAAAGAACACCCAGACTCACTACAACAATTTATGGATCACACAAAGTGTTGTCCCACGTGGGATTTGAAATCACATCACTTGAGAATGATCATCATAGAGAATGGTGTGGCGATCGCTTAAACCACTATGCCAACCGAGCAGTCAAAATCTCTACCAAAAAGTCTTCGTTTCTTACGACAAGCTTGTTCTTTACGGAATAAGCTCGTTGTACGAGGCAGAGATATTTGCCGGGACCTTAACCCGCGGGAGTACATCGAGGGCATCATTAAGGCCACCTCGGCGTGATTGAGAAGTGATGACGAGGTGGCGTGATAGCCTAGGCAACGGTCAGTTCTTATTCGGCCTTTGTGACGGACGGACGCTCACATCATCTTGTTATATTGTGTCATGAGTTTAATATTTAGGAGTAATTGTTGTCTAGTGTTATAAAGTCAGTGTTGTAATTTGTGTGAATGTTTAAATATTAAAAAGCTGTGCAGTCGATTGTCATTTAAGTTCCCTTTTTCATTTTAACAATCCTAGTTTTGATAAAAAATATGTATATATATTAATATTTC
Source organism: Hyphantria cunea (assembly GCA_003709505.1). NCBI lineage: Eukaryota > Metazoa > Arthropoda > Insecta > Lepidoptera > Erebidae > Hyphantria > Hyphantria cunea. Next base: position 1,078,649 of record PKRV01001398.1, on the reverse strand, counting down.
ATAATCATCACATCAGCCGTAAGAAGTCCACTGTTGAACGAACGTCGGTAGCAGCCTGCATCCAACGAGTCCACGTCGGTAGCTTTAGTTCGTCCATGTAACAGTCATAGTAACGTCTAGTAATATTTTAGAATTTATAAATATGCTCTGGTTATCATAAATAACCTACTAAATTATTATTTCCTATAAGTATGAAGTTATATAAAAAGTTTAATTATCCAATGGCAAAGTTCCTTGTGCCCACTCCTAGTATTCATCATCATTAGTGGTATGTAATTATAACATAGAGGCGCTCGTAGCCCAGTTGCACTCGGTGATAAGAAACAATCAGTGAGGGTAAGCAACGACGACGCTAATAATAATCGCTCACCATCAGGCGATACGTCTGTTCGTTTGCCCCAAATATCATAAAAAAAAATTGTAAGATTCGTTGACTCGTTATTTACGGTACATCTGTTTTTTTTTGTAATCTGCGGATCACAGTATATGTGACTCATGTATGATATATGTGACTCATAGGCCGCATGAATCAGTACTTCATACCTTCTCTTAGTTTAAATGTTAAATCTTCATCTACCCACATATTTTTAAAAAAATATTTTTTGTTTTTACTACATACCTTTACATACCATACCTACTACAACTGTACTTACTACACTAGATGTAAAAGTTAATATATATGTTCATTATATACCAGTTGCTAAAGTATATTAGCCATGGTCAGATACCGCTCATGGAATTTAACGGTTATAAAACATTATTACTTGTGTACCGAATTACCCACAATTTCTTTCATTAAAGTCAGCGTAAGAAAAGCAGCCGACACAACCAGAGAAAAAGTAATTACACGGTTGTTGATAAAACTCGCCAAGATATTTATTGAAACCGTCTTAACGCTGTATCCTGATATTCAATGATTAATTACCAAGCCTCAATACGAAGGAATACTTAATTAATAACCAAACAATAAGCAGACGAAGTTTTCCCAATACGAAACATTAATTAAACACAAAGGTAACAGAATAAACTTAAAGCGGATTTCGGGGAGTTACCAACAAAGTATTTGAAGTAAACAACATCTTTGATATCAATGTGAAATTAATTCACATTATGATTCTTGATGAATGAACTCGGGGACAAACGAGCTGGCCTGACACTAGATGGTAAGTACAACTGATGGTGGACGACTGCAACTCAAGAGCCACAAGAGCATTGCCGCACTTTGAGCGCCCTCTATATTCAGAATGAGAGGGGAGACGGTTTTAAGCTCAGATAATGTCTGGCTCTGTGAAATATAAATCCAGTCGAGCCATTCTGTATATGCAGAAGCATAGCTGATGATAATTGTCGCCTAAGAAGAAATCGATTCCTACGACTACATTGGTTTAAAATTAAATTGATACTATTTTCCAGAGTATCTATAAATCTAGCAGATGGCTACATAGAAACGAAACATCGTCGAACTGAACAATATAAAGTTAAATAATGGGATTGAGTTAGCAAAGGTGTAAGACAAAGTTCCTGTTTTGTACAAACCGCGACTGGTTCAAAATCTTGTTAGAGTTACGCTCGTAATTATGTGGGTACTTCTCATTCAAGGTTGTTAATAAACTCCTCTTATTTCGATGTTGCATTGCAGTTACAAAATATAGTGTCTATAATGTGCTCGCAAATAAAAGATAACTTTAGGCATCATCATCTATTAAACCATGAAAACATAATGCATACAGACACCCACATTAAATCGATCGGCTATACCGTCACGTGCCTTCACCTGCAGAAGCAGTCAAGCAGTGGCATTAGGTTTTCCACATGCACCTCTCTTAATCTTCCTGTTCTTTGTCGTATGACCGCCTGCTTATTATATGACCTGTACTATATGCATTCTAGAATTAAAGTCATTTGAACTTATCCCACTATTTTAGTAATAGTGAAATAAGTCCAAGCTAGTTTAATTCTAGAATGTCATCATCGATTCAGTGAAAACATTCACTGAATAATATCGTTCTCAGTGGCTTTCTTGATGGAAAATTTATTTAATTTCCTACAACAGACTCAATCAAAACTTGTCTTGTTACTTTCTCTCTTTCTGCTGTATCCTCAGTTCTGGTAAAATGATAACTCTTGAGAGATTATGCAGGGCACAAAAATAAATCTAATATGTTTTAAACAAAAGGGCTTTCTAAATAAAATATATCACCGGATTATATTTTTTTTCGTTAGTGTGTGGCTGCTGCCAAAGGCATAGCATTGCCTAAAGTAGACTAATAAGGAGGTGTTCTAAGGAAAACTTTAGCTCAGTAGTAGATTATTAAAGACACAAGTCTATTATTATGTAATATATTCTATTTTGAAGGTTTTAAGATACCATAAAGCTTGTTGTTGTAAAAGTTGTGATAAATACGATTTTTTCGTATTCTAAGTTAATTTCCTCACATTCACGTAAACGGATTCGGAATACCACAACCGATATCATTATTTCCTCGTCTCGTAAAATTTACCTTCCGCATTTCTTTGCAAAAATATACGAATTTCTTTTCACATTTAATCTTTGTCAATGCGACATCTAATTAAATGATTGTTTGGCGCCGTTATCAAGGTAAATAATAGAACTGACAATTATTTAAAAATAGATAACTCTCACCAGTGCTCCAGCTTTGTTCGACTGAGATTGAGGTCTTTATACGAAATGAATACTTTTCTCGGAAAATAATATTAATGATGATAAACACTGAATTAAAATCTGTTTCATGGTTAAACAGATGTATAAAGAGAATTCTTATGGCAAGAAACTATTAACTAATAAGACTGCATAATTTTGTCCAAATGCACAAAAATATACAGTTTTGTTCTATCACGTCGATAAAATTATCGACAATCGACATGGTAGAAAATTTACAAAAGTTTTTGAGAATTGTCAAAATTGAAAACATATTTGAATACATTGTTTTTGTTTTAACAAATACGTTTTGTTAATCAAAAATTTATGTGATTTTACCAAAATTGCTTGCGCTGGTTTTTTCGTATTCATATGAAATAAGATAAACATACATCTTGCAGTGAGAAATCTCAAACCGATTAATATTTTTATATTAAAGATATCCGACCTGGAAGCGATAACTTTTATCTAAGCTAGTAAGATAAGCGTAATAATTTAACCTTTATAGCCTTTATAACAAACCCTTTGTCTCTAATGAACAGAATAACATATGATATGCGATAAGGACTCCTCACCCTTTCCTCACCATTTATCGAAAGAAAATAAATAACATTTAGTAATCCTTTGTAATTCTTATATGACTTGTATCCGCCACGAGTATACATTTTCATTGTGTAAATAATTACAAGCGCTTGACTGAACTACCACCCGCTAGCGATGTTAATGGCGGAAAAAACGTCGATTTTCCGGGATCTTGATTAAGCGCTTGTCAACCACGTCGCGTCGATCTGACACATTGTAACGTCACTGCTAGTGATGTATCAGCGTGACGTGTACTTTATTAGATTTTTTTAACAGTAAATTAAAATTTAAAATTTTATGGTATTAACTTACTCTAGTAAATGTGAGGATATGATATTAATGATCTAGGTCTCAAAGTACCGTAATGTAATATATACGGCAGCAAACGCTGTAGTGGGATCCAGAGAAAGTTCCATTAAACGACTTGATGATGGAACATTTTATAGTTTTAGCTGATTTGATACCGATTTATTTTCTTATGGTTTAACCCTAGTTGCTACTCTTCATAAGAAAGTTCTTATTCTCAAGTTTAAATTGGCTTGATAAACGGTAGGCCATGACTTGAAGGTATTGTAATAAGTATTGATATATAAATTATTCAGATCATCCCAATAAAATGTTGATAACAAAATATTGATGAGACTCGCGTTAGGGACGCGGTTGAATTATTATTATCCAAAATAACCATAATCGTAACATTGAAAATATACCTAAATTTAATATACATGTTACTAGATAATACTAATAAATACATCCCTATTTAGATACTACGAAGCAAATATAAAATCGTGTGGCGTATTTTTTGGTGGCGTTTGGTAGAATCAAGAAATATTCACAGATAAGATTGATGATCGCCGTGACAGACTCGAGAGGACTAAAGGGGAAGACTGTGTTACGTACATACATAGATAGCGACCGAAGTACATGGTATCGAAAAAGGATGGAAAATTTGTAAAAAAATATAAACAAATTGTTCACATGAATTAAGAGATTATGTGTAAAATAAAAGAGATTGTATGTTTTGTTGCATAAAATGGGTGTATTATTTTGTAATTCAACAGAATACCTTATACAGATGGCGTTGTGCTTGCCAGCTCAAAGTTGATGTAAGGAATCCCGAGCCTCATAATTTTAATTAGTATAGTAACTTGCGCTCCTAGGGGTAAACCTTCGTTCAGGTACTAACGGCGACAGGTTGATATGGATTGATAGCAATCATTTATTAACAACTGACATTGGACTCCCTGGAGACACTAATACTAAAGTAAAACCGGGTGAACTAGTAGCTCTTATTATTCCCAAATAATGTTAAGCATAATAAAAGCTAGGGTGAAGAATGTGTAGATAAAATATACCAACCACAGTGAGTTAGTAATAAAATTGATATACTAGATCGAATCAAAACGATACACTTTACGACGCTGATTACAATATCGTATTACGTTCGGGTACTCCTTAACGTAATGTAATATCGGTATCATTCGATTTTGGTTCACTAAACATTGCCTTTATACCTTACTTCGTTAAGGAATATTGAGTGGGTGGAGATAAACTGATCGATCAGATATAATTTATCATTAAGCAAGGTTAAATAAAGTATATATGGCAAACAAAATATCTGTGATGGAATAGCATCTCAATAGGCCGCTATGGTGTGGGACGTTATGCTGTAATAAGGATGGTGACACGTGGTTTCAGCTCATGTTTTTCATCAGAAAGAGTAGAGTCATATTGGCAGGCTCATGTAAAAAAAATATATATATGCAGTACATGGTCACCACATACTTAAAATCAACAAACGGATGAAGATCAGGTCACCGGAGTTCAATGTTCACTTCTTGTAGGTAGTCATTTGCTTATATTGCTTTGGAGTGAATGAAGTACTTGTTTAAGATGTGTTACTTCACCGCTTCTCAAGGCGCCGACTGTAAGGAGGGGACAACACTTTGTGTAATCTACAAATGGTTGTTTTGATTCTAGGTATTCGTTGTGCCCGTTTCATGTAAATATGTAAAGACCGCTGCGATATCGGTACATAGTATAAAACAAAGTAGCTTATCACTGTCTGCCTACTTCTATGTAGGCTTAGATCTTTAAATGTTCACAAAAAACATTTTTATCCTTTACTTTTAACGAGAAATAATCGCTTATACATGAAATAATACAGTATTAAGCTTTATTCGTTCAAGTACCTTAAATAAATTATGCATTAAAAGTAGATCAATATGGTTCTTGAGCGTTATTCTATGGAAAGCATGTAATTTCATTGGAGTTAAGTTAAATACCTAGTTCAAAAAAGAATTGAATAGAATAAGTATCTTTTGTTGTTGATAATCTTTTGTTCTTAGTTGAACTTATAGTAAGTATTATGCTTTTTACTGCAGCACATACTAATAATATGGTTAGTATATTCATAATCATACGTAGAGTTTTAAGGTGTGATTCTAAACAAGAACTGAGGAAATTTTGTACAGAAATCCTGAAGTCGATCCTGAATCGTGTCTAGAAGACGTCATCGTTCGAACATAGTTCATAGTACAGTGAATCCGCTGTAGAGCGTGAGGCCTGCTGCAGCCAGGATAAGGATATACATCGAATGCAGGGAGTCAGAGAGACACATATTTCACCAGTGCTGAGCTGTGGGAATTTAACGTAATAATGATAAAGGTTATAAAAAAATACATTTGCTTCTAATATTATTTTGTCTTTTGTCGAAAGAAAGAAGTTTCTTACTCTAATAAATTTTATTGCAGTAGCTATCTTATTGTGCTATTTAAATTTTATGTCGGACCGAAATGAAAGTATTCGGAATAACAAGCTTTCGTAAATGCAGCTTTTGTGTGGGGAGGCCATCTATCTATTCTATTCAACCATTGTGGTGTTGCTATTGTACTAAAGTATTCACTTGGGAACATAAAAATTAATATGTAGTACTGCACTGCCGTATTTGTGGGTTTCAGAGAGTTAAGATTGTAAATGTTTATTTATAAGATAGGTTAATACATATATACCTAGATCTCTATCAGATTTGTGAGTTTATTATCAACTTCAAATAAAAAGGAAATTCTCAAATAGTTTATGCTTTTAGATTTTTTATTTGTGCACTCTATCTAGATTTGTAGTTGATTTTACTCTTTGAGAGAGAATCCTTTAAAAAGAATAGACAGCTTAATTGGCCTAGCGGTAAGAGTATGCGACTGCCGATCAGAACGGGTGTGATCATCGGGCTAGGTCCAAANATATATATATATATATATATATATATTTCAGACACCTAACGTGCAACGCTATCTAGTCCCAAGCTAAGTAGAGTTTGTGTTATGGGTACTAGACAACTGTTTGTATGACCCACAACTTGTTGCTCATAGTCTGTATAGCCCTTGTGTCTGGTTAACATGATTTTTTGAAATTCCCCACATGAGTAAATTAATTTCCAATGGGAGGGTTGTCTTTTAAGAAGAAATAAAATTGTGTCTATGGGCAGCGGCAACCACATATTATCAGATAACCCGTTCGTTGGTTACTCTCCACGTATACGAAAAACAAATCTTACCGATAGATTTTTCACCTCTTAAATCTTCACCAATACTTAAATTACTTGGAAGACACTAAAGTCCCTCAACCAATTTTTCTAGTCGATCAGATTACACTTTGTCATTTACTATGAAATAAATTTAGTGCATTTAACTCACACCTTGTTTGTATTTATTTAAAAGCCATACTATACATTACAACCACTTATAATTATACAATTTATACATCATACTATTATAATTTTTCCTTCTTATCTACCTATTAATACACCAGAAACTGCCCTATACTTTCTCCAAACTATATTTTTCTCCACCCATATTTGCCAGTAAGAGATTGCCTAAGAGCAATAAAGCCGTCCCTTGTACCTTCATACCCAGTTTTAAGTCCTTTTTGTAATCTTCTGGTGTTGTTATTATTAAATTTAATATAAATGCACTTTTTAAAAACAACTGAGTGAAATTATCAGACGTGGCAGCCGAGCCCGGTTTAATATTAAGTCCCTTGTCAGTTCAGTACGTAATATAAAAATTCTGTAAATGTTTAACATATTTCAGTACCTTTATTTAACTTTTTTGGGTCCATGAATGTGAGTGAGCTTTATTATAACCGGTCAGCGCCCGGCTGTCTGTTCCTTTAACCTATTAAAATCAAGTTGTCACGTTTTGTTTGTTCACTTTCTATTGTTTTACTCATTCTTTTCTTGTTTGTCATATTTACGAGTTGAAATAAAACAGCCTACATACACATACTCATTTACCGATTTTTTAAAAATGTGAAGATTTTCCCTAAAAAGTTCGGTAAACACCGAAATTCACGAATCAATTTAAAAAGTTCTTTCAATTTAGAAAGTCCGGGTGTTCCTTTAACCTATTAAAATCAAGTTGTCACATATTGTTTGTTCTTTAATTTGAATCTCCGTTATTTTATTTAGAAAAATACTAAGATTGGTAAATTAATAAATATAGAAAACAGTTCACTAAAGTCGTGGCAATGGAACGTAGAAGTCGTTTTTTTAAACGTATAACACATTTGCTAACTAAACAAAAAGAAGTTTACTGATTATACGTCATTATTCCCATAAATATATTAAATGTAAATCTTTAGTATTTTTCCAAATAATAGTACTAAGTAAAATAATCTCACACGGTGACGTCAATCACTTATCATTAGTGAAATGTTTGAACTCTCCTCTCATCATCTTTAACTCAAAATACGGTGTGTCTCAAGTTTCAAGGGTGTTGTAAAAGCGTGACTAAAGGAACAAACTATGCAGTAAAACATCACTTCAAAGAGGAAATAAACTTAAAAACAAATCTTATACCAACCCGTCAGGCTAGAATTTTTATCAGTCTAAGCATCCTAGGTCAGGGCAACCATGTATGCTGCCAGATTGTTAGGGTAATGTACTTATCAGGAAGAGTATTCTTGATTTCGGTCGACGAATATGTATAGCGTAGGTGAATTACGATTAGCAGGTTTTTATATGGAATTGGGAGCAAATTACAAGACGTATGGCAACATCCGAGGCGACATGACAGATGGGGATGGGAAGGGGGACGGGGAAGAGTATGGTGTATAGGCCTTCGGTATCCTCACTCATTCAGTGAAACATAACACAAGCGCTGTTATACAAAAAAACAGCCAACACACTTAAAAGCTTGTTATGTGTAACACTCGGAATAAAAATAACTTCATCTTCAATGATCGTTAATCTACACTTGAATCCGACACGTAATTAATCAGAACAAGAATGGGAGCAAATGTTAATAAAAAACAATTTCCACTTTTCTACTTAACAAAAAGGAACATAGAAAAAGTCTGCGGAACTTGTACAGGTTAGTTTTTTTGTTAGTTTGGTGAATACGCTGCTCTAGACTGTCTGCAATAAATTGATTCTCATTTTTAGGGATCCGTATCCAAAGTGTAAAACGGAACCCCATTTACTAAGACTTCGCTGTTTATCCGTCCGTCAATCATCAGTCTGTATCTCATGAACCATGACAGTTACACGGTTGAAATTTTCAGAGAAGATGTATTTCTATCACTGCTATAAAAAAAAATTAAAACAGAATAAATAAATAGACAAGGTGGCTCCCATACCACAAATGAGATTTTTTGCTCGTTTTTGCTTGATATTGACAACGGCAACAGGTAGACGTTTAAAAAGTATGATAATAAGTTTTGATCGATTGCACCAAATTGGATACTTCTCGATGTGTTTGTTATTGTCAGGACAAGGTTTGTGTAGAAAAAATAAAAGAAAACCGAAGGTGTCATATACAATACACGGGCTTACTAAAATATATTGTTCGGTAATTCAGAAAATTTTCACGTAAATGAACATAGCGGCACAAAGTTCGCTGGATCAACTAGTATTAGGTTATAATATAATAAGAAGTTACATGGCCCATATCGGTAAGGCTTACTCTTACACGTGGAATATATTAGCTATGTTATTGGATAAAAAACTAACCCTCTTATACCTAATCAATATCAATCAACGACAAGCTTTGATATCTGTTGTGATATTCAGTGGGCCTAGTGTGAGCATATGTTGCTGGCGTTGTGATTGGTGAAAATTCAGTGCTGGCCAATCGCAACGCCAGCAAGCATCTGTCCCCGTGATAATTTTGAGTTTATGCAAAATATTTTGAATTCGGACAAAGCGGATTGCGATTCAGTGACTGACTGTTTTTGTAAGCCTGATACGTGTGTGTTGCACAGCTCTATAGTTCTATCCTACAAGGTGCTTGCCCCGTCCCGTACACTCTAGTCCGAGAGACGTAACGAATATTGAAAGCCAATATACTTATAGTTATACATATAGTTTCTAATAGTAATAACATTGTTGAACTTGACAATAATGTATCCTATTTACTAACAAAATAGTGATCTTTTGCTTATGTTCTTCATTTCATGTTTCGTTTTCAATAACAGGTTAATAACGTGAGTACGAGGCTCAACATTATATCCGTACTCGAGGTTGTTGCATCCGTTATACGAACAACCTTCCAATATGCCTTCAACTTTATCCTAGCTGAAAACAATCCCAAAAAGGGTTAGTGTTAGACAAATAGCCCGGTCTTACAAGAAACTCAAACGAAAGTGAGAGATGCGAAGGAAAATGATGTTGATGTACTCTAGTCCTGAGAAAGAGTGTCTTGTTCCAGCATTGTGAATTACCGCACATTTCAACGCGGGTGAAATGCTTTTTCTTTTTTTAATATTTTTTTTTTCGTGGTGGAATGCCTCAATGCACTTCGCTCCCCCCCGCGGGGACAGGGGGTTCGCTTTGTGTGGGACTCCTGGCAGACTCGCCAGACTACCCACTAAACCACCACGGTGTGCCACTCTGTGCCTGACACGGGAGAGATCCGGGAACCGCTTTTTTACGCCATCCGGACCCCTCCCAGCGCCTACCCGCACTGAAGCGGGCTCCGTCGTCTGATGGTAACTCTCAATTAAGGCGACGTACGGCACACGCGTAACGCCGCCCCCCTCGCGGGTGGCCTGTGAAGCGGATGGAGGGAAAACCCGTCCCGCCCATCCGCGGCCACACTCACGGCGGCATGAGGCGCTGGTAGGCGTGCCTCCGCCGCCCGGTTCGCCGTCGGCGGATCGGGTCCGAGTGCAGGACGTCCTCCCGGGCCTTCTCCGCCGCCCCCTTCTGCGAGATGAATTCCTCGCAGAAGGTCGCGACCGCGGTAAAACTGCTCTCGCCGCCGGCCATGGAGCGTATGACGTCCGGCAGTGAGAGATCTCCTCCGATGACTGCGGTGAGGGCCCGACGCTGTGGCGCCCAAGCGGGGCACACCGCCAGCGTGTGCTGGGCCGAGTCCTCACTGCAGTCGCAGTGGTGGCAGGCGGTACTCAATTCCCTCCGCGCGACCGAGTGCAGGTACTTCCCGAAGCAACCGTGCCCGGAAAGCACCTGTGTCAGTCGGAAGGAAAGGGTCCCGTGCTGCCGCCCTGCCCACTCGAGGATGACGGGCTGGAGCGCCTCCACGGTGACGAAGCCAGCACGTGGAGCCTCCAGCCGCGACGACCACCAAACCATAGTGGCTCGACGGGCAGCTTCACGCCACTCGCTTACCTCTTCGGGCGGAGGGCGCATGCCACTCTCCGCCCGGAATTCAGCCACTCGACAATAAACATCGGCGAGCACTTCCGCCTCCAAATCCCACGGGGGTGTTCCGGCCAAGGCGCACGCCGCCTCGGTCGACACCGTGCGGATCCGCGTATGGCTCTGACCACCAATACCCTCTGAGAACGTGGGTGAAATCCTACGCCAGGGTATATTATACTCTAGTGTAGGACTTTTCCCGCTTCGCTAAGGTTTTGTCTTGTAAACGTAGTGAACTATTCATCACTGAAATAAAGCTATATCACATTTAATTGATTCTGGAATCAAATAAAATTCAAATTAGTGAATACTCACAACGACCCACAAACCATATTGACTCTGGGATAGTAGGTTGATTACAAAGACTTATCAGAAAGCCTAAATAGCCCATAGCTTAAATTAAATTTCACGGTCAATATGTACATTGTATATTTTACAACTCAATCATTATAAAAATTTTAAAATTTTCCCACCCTTTTTTTGAGCTGTGGCGTTATTGGTTAAAATTACTTAATGTAACACTGTAACATATTAAAATAGAAAAAAAATCCAAGTAGTCTCAACAAAGAGGCAGAAACCGCAGAAACAACATTCAACAAAAATAATTCCCTAGAATTGTCGTCTGTAATCCGTCTGTTGACGTAAAAACTTTGAGAAGAATAATTGAGGGGCGTAAAAGCCCAAGTAATAATAGCATTTAGAAGAGCCGCAGAAAGCGATAACTGCTATAACTGGAGATGATTGCCCCTCGAGGGGCGAATGGGGCAAACTAAACTTTCCACCCTCCTACGAACCGATTAAGGAATTCGGTAATAGAATAAAAAATTCTACAGTTACGATTTACGCCAACTTTGTTTTGGGAGGTTCCTAAGTGGGTAGGCTACACTAATGTGCGGAGGTAGGCACCTCTTTGTTGAGGTTTTGATTTTATCTTTCATTTTATTATTATTTTATTAGATTATACCTATTTTCCTGGACTAATCAAGACTATGAAACTTATGATTTGTGTTCATAAAATGTTTTATTAATAATGTTTGGATCTTGAAGTGGTTCTAACTGCCGAAGTCGCTACATTAAAAAAAATCCAGTAAACTTTTCATATTTATAACGAGAGTTTTAATGATGATTAAAAATTGTATGTCTCCATTATTAAATACATTATTTTATCGTTAGAGTATTCGCTTTTTAGGTATCTAAGTGTTTAAGTTTTTTAGTAATATTCACGACTGGTACCAAAAATATGTATTATCGGTACTTTACAGTACATTTATTCGGTAAACATATTTTCTGATGTCAACATCGTGATAACAACATGACACATGATTTATATACAATACATATTAGTAGATCCCTTTCCACTAGGTTGGACTGATCATGGTTAATAGACTCGAATGGTGTACATTTTGTGTAAAACGCAATAGTTCAAAAGTGTAACAAACCACTAAGCGTCAAAAACACCTCACGTTTTTTTTTGTTTCAGACAACTAGAGTTCGCTCAGAGTTTGAACATGAAACATTGCGCAATGAAAAACTGCAAGACCACTACTGGCGATCTTCCAAACGACTATTGTACTGTACTATTGATCATGTATGTACATATGAAGCGGTTAAAAGCCTGCTGGCCTGTAAATTTTCGGTGGTATATTTTACTGTTCTGGCGGGTGAATTATTAGTAGGCTTCGGTTATTATAATAGGTGTAAGAATAATCACGCTGGACTAATTTGGTGAGTTCAGTTAATAATAAAACCTCACAAGTGGCCGTCTTACCTCCAACTCATGCCGGTCTTTCTTCAACCTTGACCAGTGTAGTGGTTTTTATTTGCCAAGCTGGGTTTCTGCCAAACTCTGCCTCCAACGCACTTCGACGTTTCGATGAGAACGATTTCACAACGGAAGCGACTCCGCCGCCAATAGACGTGGCAGAACAAACCAATATATCTGCCGACAGGAAGCACGCCCTAAATATTTTTCCAACGAACTTGGTGTAAGTAATAAGAGATAAGCAAGAAAATCGATGATAAGAAAGCCAACTTTTGTACATGAAGAGGTTATCGTTGTCCCCTAAGTCTAAAGGGAGCGGGGGAAATTGTACTTGTGACTGACTATTTAGAGGTACAAATGGTCATAATTACTTAACTATAAGGTGACGCATTTCCTTGTTTGACCCCATAGCATTGAAATATTAACAAGATATAAGGCTACGTGGAAAGCTGCCTTTAACACGTAAATTGTAATTGCAAAGCTCCGATTTCGCGTTCCACCTGTAGAGGCAACAAATTATAAATTATGGCAATATTGCCATCTCTTTACAGAGATATGTTTGCAAATTCGTCATGTTTCTGGGGTAGCCTTTAGATTTGCTGGACCGATTTTGAAATTTCTGTTACCAATAGAAAGTCACGTGACTTGTGAATGTCATCAGCTATATATTAACCCGAAAAGTGATAATTGCAATATCCGAAATACATGCAGGTATAGACGCAGGCAAAATCCAGTGAGTGGATTTTTTTTGCGGTTAATAAAGATGTCTGCAATAAACACACAGTAATAAACACAATACAATATCTTTGCATTGTGTTTATTAGGAACCTTTGCTACTTTATATAAACGTTAACATGTAACAGTGTGTTAAAATATACTTTAAGATTTTATATAGGGTGATTCTATTTTATAAGACCGATCTTCAAAGTAGAGAACTTTAAACCTATATTCTCAGAACAAACGCAGTTTATTTCTTTTTAAGTCGTTGGATGTGTAGGTTAGAACACACATTATTCTAAATATATTTTAAGTATATACTTATGTTTTTCAAGATACATCATTAATGAGACCTTTTGCGATTGAATTATAAAGTCTATTTTAAAGTATTCTTGGAACTAGATCAACCTCTTAAGTTTAAATAAGTATTTATTTTAAGCCTACCGCGAAACTCTCAGCGAAATATTTTTTTACAAGTAATAAGGGGCAAACGAGCATACGTATAACCTGATGGTGAGCGATTACCACCATCCATGAATACTATAACACCTAAACTACAATACGCTCGGCTCCTAACTTGAACCGCTTGGCAGTCAACAGCCACATCCGAAAGAGAGAGCCCTTCCGGCCCACTCGTAGAATAAATAAGCAAGTATCGACGTACCCTCAGATTGGGAATAAATCAACGAATAGTAAGATAATCAAGTTTACAGCATAGATTCTATTTGTCTTATATTCAAGTGATATTAGAAGTCAATTGGCGGATTATATTTTATTGTCGATGTTTTGTCGAGGGCATAATAAGCCCGAATGTCTGTTATATTGGCTTTGTTGTTCGATGTTATTGCGTTGTTAACTTATTTACTGAGGGTCTGTTCAAAAGACGTTAGTAGTTTATTTTTGGACATAGGCTGTACCTTAGAAAGGAGGTCTTAGCCTACTATACCGCGCTGACCAGAGTTTGTTTCAAGTTGCTCTTCTCTTTGCAGTGCTCTTGTCCTGAGTAGGTTACTAGTTTTGTCGCATCTTACATCGTCTACGGGATAAACCAGGGCGATGATACTTCGCATTCTTTATCTGTCACCGCCTGTTATTTGATTTGAGAGGGTGCTAAATAGAAATATGCCCATCTGGCTAATATGGTATAGTAGGTCAAAACCTCCTTTATAAGCCGAATAGATTACCATGTCCTCATAATCCTGAGGGAGGAGGGAGGAAGGGGTGTTTACACTTGTAACTTTTGACATGCAGGCGTTCAGGACCACCGGTAGTCGCATGTCATTAGGTGACCCATCTATTTGTTTGCCCTTGAACCATAAAAAAACTAATCTATACTAATAAATGGAATTGAAGGGTGTGTTTGTAATTTCAAAATAATAGCTTTCTACTAAATGTTTATGAAAATATATACGATACTTATCTAGAAAAAGCATTTTTTTTAATTTTTGTCATCTGTCTGTTTGTTCCGGGAAAACTCTTGAGCGGCTGGACCGAATTTGACGGTACTTTCACTGGCAGGAAACTGATGAGATAAGGATTAACTAAGGAAACTTTGCTTGGATTGGCTTCGCCCCGCGGCGGTGCCCGCGGTTATTGTCATACCGAGGGTAACACCGCAGGGCTCAGCTAGTTTAAAATATACCTGTTTAGACTACACACCATAACATGTCCATTATGATTTGTAGGTACTCCTAAAGCTTTTTACTCTAGTGCTGAATGTTAATTACGGGTAGTTGCATTACTTTATATTTTAAGCTGCAACAATGCAGCATGGTGAACCATACTATGGCGGTCTATTGTAATGCAACTATATAATCTAATGCAATAATTGGGCCTCCAGTCTCGCGCTCACCATAGCACGAATGCTGTCATTTTAGAATAGTCTTCTATGAGAGGTTGGTATAATTGCCGTATGTTCAGGTAAACTTATAAATGTAAGATAAAATTTATGTTGTAATTGACTGCACATTGACTGACAAAATAATTGGTGGTGGGTCTCGGGTTTGATTCCCGGGTCGGAACAAATTTTAGTATGATCTTTTTCGGAGTTTGTGTGTTCTATGTGTAATATATATATAGTAGCTTTCACCCGCGGTTTCTCCCGGATTTAACAAAAAGTTTCCTATGTTACTTCTAATACGTCCAAGAATATGTTTACAAAGTCTCATGATGATCAGTTAAGTAGTCTTCGCGTTAAAGCGTAACAAAGTTACTTTCAGCTTTATAATATTAGTGTGATGATTTATGAAAAAGCATGTATGTAATTATGGCAGTTGTCTAGTACCCATAATACAAGTTCTGTGAAGTACAGCGCCTACCGGTTTCCTGTGAGGCCGTGGTATCGCCCCACTTGACGCAGTAGGAAGCGGTGAGCTGATCACTTAAGCCACTACACCATACGCGTATGTGTAAATATGTACTTTGAACCTCTGAATGAATGAATAAAATCTCTAGACTCCATGGTTGGTGGTACTTAAATTCAATGTCATTTATACCATAAATTCTCTTTAATCCTTAGAAAACTACTGGTGATTTTTATAACTGTTCGAAGAGTTTCTAGATTATTAGCTAAGAAAATCATTCTGTAAATTTTCCTTTCAAGCAAAAACCATAAAAAGGAAATACTGTCATCTCTCGCCACACGCATAAAATCTGAGTTTATACATTTACCTAAACTTCTGTATCCTTATATCTTGTATCTTGTATAAATTATACATAGAAAACATCCAAACTCCGAAACAAATATTTGTTGTCCATGTTATAAACATTCGATCCGACCCGGAATCGAACCCAAAGCCAAATACAGCAGTCTGAATGAGACTGATGAATGAGGCATTGAATATACTTATGGAGAATAATATCAATTCAAAAGATATTTTGTGAAGACAGGTTTGACTGAATATTAAGTAAAGTCATTCGATTACAGTAGGTACAAAATAATAGTTAAAAAAAAATTACGTAGGCAGTGTTGTCTCTATTAACATATCATGCAGAAATTACCGGCATTTACATAAAAGATGTTTAAATAAAACACAGAACATTCTAGACGAATAGAAAAATCTAAGTCAAATGAGGGTAGTTTATAAAATAGCTATTCCGCGCAAACTGCCACGCCTTGAGATTAGTCTACGAGAGAAGAGGTTTGAAATAGGTCGAGCCTTGGGAGTTTATTGGAGTCTCTAAAGGTAATTCATAGTTTTTCCCTTATTTATTATATTAACAGAGTTAGTTGTAGGCTAAAATAATTGTATTAAATATCTAAAATACCTGCAGTAACTTGGACTAAGCCGGTGATGTTTTTCGAGTATTATATGGAGGTCTGTCATTAAAAGCGTTGTAATTTTGAAATAGACAAAGTAGAACTGTAGATTTGTAACATTGAAGTATGAATTTTCGGACCGATTTTAGTTTTTCAGTAATTGGAGGAGTGTCTGCTCGTAATATTAAAATAACCGTTTTATACTTGGTGCTTATCTGTGTACCCATGTTTTGCCAAATTATATTATTTTAATAATAATTATAGTTTATACCAAAATATTTATTTTTTTTGTCTGTCTGTCGGTCTGTCCGCCTGTTTGTTACGGCTAATCTCTGGAACGGCTGAACTGATTTTGACATGAATTTACTGGCAAATAACTGATGTAATAAGGAGTAAAATAGGTAACTTTTTTTGACTAGATTCGACACGCGGTTTTACCCGCGATTGTAGTTATACAATACATATCACGGATAACTTCCCGGAACTCGAATAGTTAGGGTTCAAATAGAATATTGTCTAATGAAAATCGAACCAAATAACACAATTAATTTATTACCTTATTTATTTACACTATTTTTTATCTTGTTTTAATACTTCATTTCTTGTTTCAGTGTATCTTTTTGTTCTTTTGTGACTCGGACGTGAACTCCACTTGAAAAGCCCTTTAAAAATTTACCTAATAAAAGACCACACTTACATACATAACTTCATACCCCCAATGCTATTTTTATGAAACACGCCTTACAAACACCGATACTAGACTTGGATTAGATGTATTTTTGATATTAATATACTAATTTCTACTCAAATTTCAAATCTTTGACTATATTTCACTGTAATCTTAGATTTTTTTCCTTTTTTTAAATTTAAATTTCTTTTTTCACCATAAATATGTTCTACATTTGTTATGTTAATATTTGTCTAAATAATTTAGTTTTGCCAAGCCTGCCTGTTTGTTAGACTACTAATTCATTATTATACCTCTGTTTCCATATTTACATGTATCTTCTGAATGAATCTCATGAATCTTCCAAAGCGAGTCAGTGGTACAAAATGCCATGCGACAACGTAAATACAGAACGATGTGAATAAATGAAATGTATTATTACCCTCGAGATTCTTTCCATTGAAACCTAATTAAAATTTTAAAAAATGCGTAAAAAATTTACAATCCGGTTGTTTGAGGTAATCAAAACTTTAGGATTTATTTCACCAGCAATACCGCGGTTTGTTTGCTAATGCATATATTTTAGCACACACATACATTCGAAAATAAAGTTAGTGTTAAGTTGTAAACAGACAAATAGACCATCATGTATTTTTATTCGTAATCTCACAAGTTGTCTATGAACCGCAAAGAAGAAAATAAGGGCCTTAATTACCAGTACATAACATTTTTAAGGAAGGCAGATTTAAATCAGAGATATATAGATCTTTAAGGTTAGAGATCAAGGGCAATGTTATTATTTTATTACCTATACTTTTATTACCTCTACACTGTTATATTAGTGGCAAAAGAAATTTTAAATTGTAAGTGAATCAAGTGGCATTTCTTCAGAGATTATTAGGAGAGTTGTTATTTTTATAACCGCATAACTTTATATTGTACGAATTTAACAATAATTATCAATGAGGTGCTTTACAAGAAAAAATATTAGAATATATTTTTTTTTCATTTGTTTACAGAACAGGCTCACTAAATCGTACGGACACGACAGGACGGGATACGGTGAACTGGAATCATCAGAAACGAGCCTGTGGCACCTTGGTTGAGAACTACTTAAGCTGGAGCTTCAACACATACAATTATGGTGAAATTTTATTTTGAACTAAACAGCTTCTTAGCTACTGATATAGCTAGCATATATTTGTCACTAATTTAGCTAACTATTATTTTAGTCTATGCTATAGTGTTTTATTTACTAATTGAAATATTCAATAAAAGTGTTAAATAAGTATACCGGACGTATTTCGCGTGGTCTTCAATAAACGTACATTGCGTATGGGTGGAGGGGACTGGCTGAAGAGCCCAAGTTGCGACTTGTTGCATTAGCTTTCATAAGCTGACCATACATTTACTATTTCACTGTATTGCATCATCGCGATCCCACCAGCTTAATTATAATTGTATTTAAACCATTTAGTATAAATATTAACAACTACTTCTAGAGTAGGATTAAGAACCAACTAATCTAGAAAACTACCAAGTGAGTGAACTAACAAGTGAGTGAGGATACCGGAGGCCTATAACCCAACCCCTCCCCCCTCCCCCACAGGCCGGTAACGCACTTGTGACGCCTCTGGTGTTGCGGGTGTCCAAGGGCGAAGTAAATGGCTTTCCATCAGGCGATACGTCTGCTCGTTTGCTCCAAATTACATAAAATAAATAAATAAACAGTATATGAACAAATTAGTTTGCTTACAGGAGAGACAGCGGTAGTGTCGACCGTGACGGTATTCCTTGAAAGGAAAACGTCGAAAATATGAAAAAAATTGCCGGTAGATTTTTTGCGACAACTGGATTAACGTCAGATAAGTAAAAAGTTATTTAATAAATATCAGTTGACTTCATTATAAATGAATAGAAGTCAAAAGAGTTGATCGATCATAAAATGGTAGTAGAGTCATGCTGATTTCAGCACATAAAGTACCAGCTCAACCGGGATGATGCAAGCCTCTCACAGAATACTAACTTAAAATAACTTCAAAATTGTGACGCCTCTGGTGTTGCAGATATCCATGGGAAGCGATACTCGCTTACCATCAGACGATACGTCTGCTAGTTTGCCCGTGATTACATAGACATCATTTGTGCTGTCGTGGTTCGTCGATGAGTGTGAGACTGGAGGCCCAATGATGCAGAGACATCTCAATATGCCGTCATAATGTGGGTCACCATGCATTGTTGCATTCGCAATGACCACCAGTCTCAGGTTCTACTTATGTTTTCCATTAGCTAGGATGAGTCAATTTGATAGGCTCAACATAAAAAAGCCACAACAGTCGCTTATTGGACAAATTAACCTCAAAAGACACTCCAGTTGAATCGATATAAATTTATGTACACAATGAAAAGTTTTCAAGTTAGTATTAGTGTACGTGTACGTGTGTATACTAACGCCTAACTTTACGAAGCTGTCGCTAATCAATATAAAACTTGTTTACTTTGTTTTTCGCATAGTACCTTATTTACATTGTTTATCCTGTAATGGCTAATTTAAGTGCCCATAAAACGTTACTTAACGTAATGTATTCTTTTATCTGATTCAATTTGGTAGACAAATCTCAATGTCATCTTGTTATATGTGTGCTGGTTTGTTCAAAGTTTAAGCACTCAATCGTATTTGTTTATTCAGAGTAGACATATCGTGAATGATTTTAATGAGTTTGAAAATAGTGTAACAAAAAAGTTTGAAATGGTGGATTATAGATTTACACAATTAGATTAGTATTTACAAAAAAAAAAACTCTATAGTGTTTAAATTCTTTTAATTAAATTTTAAAAATATTTAATTTTTATACACATTATTGCCGATCTAAATGACCAATACCAACCAATAAAACTATTGGAGATTATTGTACAGCAGTGGATGGCGATTGGCTGATGATGATCATGTAGTAAAACTTATCACTATTTTCGATAGATGGCGCTGTGCCATGATTTCATTACTACAAGCAATATTTGCATTGAAGCTTAACTCCTTCATCTTTCAAACTATTGTATACCTTGTTGCCGTAAGAACAAAGAAGTTGCTAACAGGCAGTGGTTTCAGCAAGGACTCCTGAAGATCTATTCATCCTAAGATGATTACAATAATACTGACTAAATAAAATCATAAAAAATAATATGAAATTATCGGTTTAAAAACGTTTATTTCTCAAAAGATTAGTACATTATTCGCTTATATGAGAACTGCAAACTATTACTAGTAATTTACAATATCACTCTAAAGAGCGTATTTAGCATAAAAATAAAGGTAAATAATTAGAAATATACATATAAAATTTATGTTAACAAAATCAAAAAAATGGCGGCAGATGTGATAAACTGCCTGTTGCCATAACCCCGCATCAATCGACAATCGATCGCCACAGCGTATGGTCATCACTAGATGAGACTATGATAACTTGCAAAATCAATTTAATAATTCTTGTTTGTGTATTTTTTTATATTCATATTATTACTTTGTAATCTATTTATGCCGCGATTTATTTATTTCGAATGTAAAATTATATCAGTAGGTACTATCGTTTCTTTTTTTTAATTTCACAATAAACAAAAAAACTCGTTTTTATGGTGGTTATTTTGCATTTTTATGATATAGGGAGCAAATGAGCAGTCGGGTCACTCGATGGTAAGCGACTCTGGGTACCGGCAACTCTTTTATCTCTTAATAATTTAGAATATTCTCGTGTGCAATAGGCGATTTGATTTGAATTCAGTAACGACGAAGATTGAACCATTGGATAGGGGTAGCACAAGACCGGCTGCGGCTTATTTTATACAATGAATATTTTCGTATATGACTTAACAACTCTCTGTCTCCAAGTTAATAATATATAGATTAATATTTACGACTTCTTGCACATAACGCCATCTAATTCCAAGCTAAGCAGAGTTTGTGTTATAGGGATTATACAACTTATATAAATACATATGTACTCTACTTTTTTTGAAAATAATACATACAAAGAAAACACCCAAATAAATATTTGCAGATCATACAAACATTTGGTCCTAGCCGGGAATCGCTCCCGATACCTCAAGCACAATAATTCCATACGCCACCACTACGCCACAGAGGCAGTCACTTTCTGTTCTTGACAAAGGAGAGATCTATACAACCACCCTGATATCGCAGGTGCGAATGGAAAATTTATAGGCCTATATCTAGTGGACGTCTATCGGCTAAGATGATGTACCAAGCTGTTCTTAAATTATTTTACAGATGCTGTTTTAACATTGTGGAGCTACCTAAGCTGTCAACAGCAGTTCAATTATACGGGAAGTGCAATTAAATAGAAAGTTATTTTAGATTTGACCACAAAAAGTTGTTATGGACTCTGTTCATTTACATGTAAGTATACAACTAAAGCTAATATTTTATTCAAATGTTAAAATGTATTTATTTAAAATAAAAAATGTTAAATTAACTTAAATCTATTTCTATTTACAATTTCAAAAAACCTTGTTTTTTGAATTTAAAAAAAATAGGGGTTTGAAAATAACATATTTACAAAATACTGATGCTAACCCTTCTAGGGATTACCGTAGTAGGTTATTTATCGAAATGGGGGTCCTATTACAATTTCGTATCTGTTATTTTCGTTAAATGTTTTCAATCGTATGATGATCATTTCTTTGAAAAGTAACTTAAATATTTGGCGCCAAAGAGATCCTAATTACAACGGGTGAAAAATTAAAACAGCGTAATGATATCGATGGCTTCGTCTGTGCCAATTTTTATATGTCTGGATAAACTCCTAGAATTGGAACTTCAAGAAGACATTTGAGTAGTCACGACTAGCAAACATTACACACTTAAAAAATACTGTTTGATTTGTCGTAACAAAGATTGTTTGTACGATACGTATATTACGTATATTTTTTTAAGGGTCTTATCTAGTGTATCGTTCCAGCTTGATGTTTTAAGTATCTTGAAAACATTAAGCTGGAACTTGTTTGAGTTATGATTTGAACTGATTTGATCATTAGTAATAATTTAATAATATATTTATTTGTCAGAATATGGTTGATACACAACACCTGTGTGTTGGACATAATTCAATCCGTAGCAATTTGTTGTTTCTAGCGTATGCTAGGAATATATAAAAAAATGAAGTTGGATTTACTAAAACAATATTTCAAAATCAGTTGTTTGCAAAATACAATACCAAGGATTTTAAAATATATTATATCAAGGATTATTATATAAAATATCTAAATACCCCACATACAACATAAAATAAAAAAAAACTAAAATACAATGCTAAAAATTATTTAATACAATGTTCATATTTATTAAATATTATACTATGAGGAATTTGCAAAGGCAAAATAAAAAGAAATAAAAATAAAATAAAATAAATATAAAAAAGCCTTTAATTTCCTGTAAATTTTACACCCTGTACATCTATTAGTATTGGTTTTATGCCATGATACAACTTTTATTTTTTTGTTTATTATACTAAATATGTATCAGTTGGCATCTTAACTATTTATGTTACATACNATTTCCTGTAAATTTTACACCCTGTACATCTATTAGTATTGGTTTTATGCCATGATACAACTTTTATTTTTTTGTTTATTATACTAAATATGTATCAGTTGGCATCTTAACTATTTATGTTACATACATTAGTTATCGTTATCTTAATAATATATATATTAAAATATATAATATAATCTAAAACGGAAAAAACTACAATCTAAAAAGTATATAACATATATAATACACTGTGTATTATACATATCTATTCTTTCTATGACTATTTTGGATATCTTTATTTATTTTAACTAATCAAGTGTTGATTTTATCTACAAGAACCCCTGAACGGGTAAAGGCCTCTTCCAGTGATACCCATTTGACTCTGTTTTGTGCAACTTGTGTCCAATTTGGAGCTTTGTTTTATATTATATCGTTAGCTTGCAATAAATCTTATAAATTATGATTTAATCATTTTTAATTCTTGGAGTTTACTTCTTATTCTGTTCTTATTCAAGTTCTGGCGATCAAGCTCACGCTCATATAAAGGACTGCATATTCTCTGTTTGTGTACTCATCGGAGGGTCGGTCATATTCTTCCTCGGGGACCAACCGGGTTGAAAGATCTATTTCACTATATTTATTATTTATTTAATGTTTTCTTCATTTTTAGCACCTGCGTGGTAGGAGGGGCGTAATTGCTGTGTGTTTTTACTTTTACCTTCTTGTTATGTCAACCAAGTAGTTAAGCATGCTAGGTTTTAAAACTTCCTCTGAGATAGTATACGACTTATTGGTTTTATTACCAGAAAGTTGTTTCTTCTTTTTCTTACTAGCTTGAGTATACTTGTCTTGTTAAGGTAACATGCTATTTTTTGTTATAATGATTATTTTGACATATTTGATGAAAGCTGTATTTCCTTTTTCTCTCTGTATTTTCAATTGTTCCTGAAAGTCTTTCCTTTTTTCGATTACATTTTTTTTTTCATGTAGTATTGTGTATTTTTAGGGATTCTTTTTGTTTAAATATAATTATTTTCATTCCTATTGTTGTGAAAGTAACTACAGTTGGACGAGGCCTCTCTCATTTCTTCCCCAGTTTTTTAAACTCCTGTATATCGCTGGAGGTCAGTTTAATAGAGAGATATTGTTCTATCCATCCTATCACTTTCATTTCTAAGTTGTCATATGATGTAAGTATGCCCTCTTCAATACCGAAAAAAACTATGTTTCTGTTCCTTACTTGCACAGCAGTCGCATTCGCTACCACTGCGCCACATAAGTCGTTATATTAACCGATGGTGCTGTGTATTCCCTTTTATTAAAAAAAATGCATTAATTTATTTTTATTGGGGGTAGATACAAATATTTCGTACATACAGGTTTCTTATGGATAAAGATCTTATCTTCACTATACTTGTTGCTTGTACGGTTGTCTAAGTGGGCGAATAGTTCACTTTGGATTTATCGTCCTACAAACTCGACAAATTTTCACCAAAACAGTAACACTCAAAACTGTATCTCAATATTGTTTTTCGAGTTTTTTATAATTGCCTCTCACTATGTATCACTGACGTCATTGTGTCCTGTGAATCACTTGATTTCAAATCACTTGTATAACGTTCTGAATCTTAATCACTTTTTAAACATTTATTTCGGGTGTTAAATTGCGGAGCTAATGTTTGTCGCAGCACAGTGGCGCCACCTACCTCATTTTTCTAAAGAAATAATAAACAAAATATAAAGACAAACCAAATCATAGATATTCCATCCAATTAATGTAATTATCATGGCAAGTTGTCATCTATTTTAAAATTTGATTAATATTTTTAAACTCTTTCGTTAAGTTGTTAAACTTGAAATATATGAAGTGAAATTATTTATTTTAAACTAACTGATGCGATGAAATTCGTACCGCCGTTATATTTTTATCCTTAATTTCGAAACGCTTGTTTGTATCATTTATGTCCGCCATAGCTTCTTGTAGGCAGTATAGTCGTGGACTAAAAAAATACACTGCTGGTTTTCTCATACTTTTCTTATACTTCTTATATTCACATAAAATAGAATTATCCAATTCTGTGAATCATTTTTATTTATATGGATATTTGCAAGTATGCTCGGGGTGCAATTTTCGGCTACTATCATCATTAAGTCTGAATCTTATATAGATTTGTTTTGTTGGCTTAATACGGCCGGTCTTTTGGCATTCCGCATTTGAAGTTTCTTTATTCTTCTAAGATGTTGAGTAAATTTCTATCCATACAAATTGCCATTTGAGGTTTTCAGGTTTTTAAATGTCGATTGAATAACATACTATTTTGTGTAGAGGTTAAGATCAGTGGAGATGTCTTATGGTTGGTTTATTCCAGTGATTTGTGTTCAAATATAATAAAAATAATGCCAATAAATTGTGATTCAAATTTCAGAATATTTTTACAGATGCTAACACCTTCTGTGGCTCGGATATCATTCTTAATTGATTAAATCATCAATCCTAAACATGCTCACGATTAAAGAAGTGATCAACAGCCGTAGCTTCCGCTACAAATCACGACTTCTGAAGCATCCAAACCAACTTTCTGGACAGCTCCTGAAAAAGCTCGTCGACTAAAGAAACGACGAGACATATTTGACGAGTAGGGTCGCTAATAGCTGGCTGACCTTATGGAATAAGGGGTATGCTTCGCTGGGAGTTCTAACACTCTAAAACACATTCCTACTACATCACATCTGCTCATAGTCCAATTAGACTGATTGCAGGATATACAAGTAAAAAAAATCATCAACAATCATTCTGCTGCTCGGGTATCCTTTTAGAAGAAGGATAAGGCCATATGTCCTCACGCTGGCCAAGTGCAGGTTGGGGACTAATTTTTGAAATTATTAAAATTACTGTACTAAGACTGCACTGACGTATTTGTAGTTATTTCGCTGCTTCCTATTGCTTTGAGTGTTTTTTTATCCGAGTCCGAGTGATTCTTGTGTTCGTTTCATGCATAAATTAATATGTAAAGTCCCCTGTCACATAGGATAATTTTCACTTCAATAACAATAACAATTTCAATATACAATACCACCGAGAAACAGGAATTATTCCAATAATTGATAATGAACAGAGACATAGCGTAGTGCCAAAAGTAATTTAAATTAAACCTATTTTACAAAACAGGTTTAAAATTATTAATCAAATAAATAAGTCACTAAATATTAAAAACTAATAATAATTTCAACATATAATTTCAACGCGACACAATATTTATTCATGGTGCATGAGTTCTCTAAGAAAAAGAAACATTTTAAATTAAACATTATTTACTAAGCGAGCTTAAATATTATGAACTAATAATATATATTCAAAATAAAAACAATTATTTTAAAATACAATAAATAAATTTAACAACAACACGTCATAAAAACCAGACCTAAGATCATAATTAAGAATTGCTTCTAAGAAAATGCTAAAATTCCAATAGTAAGTATTTCTCATTAATGTGATACTATAAAAGGCCAAGTTAGACAAGTTGACGACGAAGGAACTCATTTACCCAGTACACTACTTGGTTTACGACAAAGGAGTGACTTGGGAACTGTGCCAGTATTTTGTAGTTTGCCATCAATTTTGCTGGTCAGTGGACATCTGGACATCCTAGTTGAAATAAAGCAAGTAAATATTCTGATCGTTTCTCAGCTCACTGCACGCTTGATGGATGTTTCATCTTGAATTGTTTTAATGCAATGATTAAATGATTCCATATCTTTAATTATTATATAACAATATAAGTGTCTTTAGAAGCTGAATAAAATGGAATTATATGTTTGTAATTACAGAGTAACAGATTTTCACTGGGAATAAAAAAGGATGTTTTTTTAATTCTCTTCAAGGATATTTCAAAATTTTGAAACTGCAGGACCCGTTTTGTCTGAACTTTCAGTGTCGTTGTCTTTATAAATAACCTTCGTAAAGTATTTAGGTGTAGTATGTAATTGTTTTTCAATAACAAATTTGTAAGCAATCATTAATTGCAGGCCGCAGTTTTCCACCTTTTTGTATTATTTAAAAAGAGCAGTAAGTAAACATAAAATACCCATAAAACCCGTATGGGTTTATCTTGAGTTTGAGTGTACATTCCTCATTTCAATCCGTTTTATTTAAAAGCTACATGCACGTTATAAACAAGAAATCAGGTATATGTATGAATTATAAAATTTGTTAGTAGCACTACAAGAATTAATAGATGCGGTAGGCAGTAGGTAGGCGTACAAATATTTCTAGCGATTCACCAGTACCGTTGGTTACGTTCGATGAAGCCACAATATTTTTACCCAATGTTATGAGGCTCGGCGTCTATATAGGATAATTAGTAACTATTGCAATATTTGTTTTTTAGATACATAAAAATAAAGTTAAAATTATCCTAGATGGGAATAAGCTCTTGAGATAAGTATGATCTTCTAAATAGTTACAGTGGGTTCTATATTTCGTCCGTCGTCTAAGAGGTAGAAGGCTTTTGATTCAATCATAAATTTCTCATATTTCACTTCAAACTTTAAAAGTGTACTTTCTCCGTCTTTAAATCCATGAAAAATAGTTACCTCATTCATTCAAAAATGTTTACCATTTTTGACTTTAAAATTTGCTTGTACTTTCTCCCGCACCAATGACTCGCAAATCTGGATGGAAAAAATGGAAATAATATGAAGACGTGTACGAACACAAAAAGAACGAAAAAAAGAGCTGATATTGGTTGTTCTTACAGCACAATAAAATAAAAAGACTAAATATCTCTATTCCTTTCATTGAGTCATTTGGCTTTTTTTTTTTTTTTCTGTGACTAACCGCCAACATGATTGGCGACCTTATTACATCTAGTGCTCTGTCTCACTCCAGTCTATCATTTGTGCCTCTCGCACTACGTGCGCACTTACGTGGGTGGGACTCCCACTTTTGAAAGATCTATTCTATTTACTTCTACTCTTATGTATATCTTATGTTTATATTACTGTACATGCATGGGGAAATGATGATACTCATGGTATTTTATTGCTATTTCTTAGCCTAGTTACATTTTTGTTTATCTTACTCTATTACATATAGTATTCTAAATCATAACTTAATTGCCATTTATAATTTTTATATATATACAATATATAATTAAACATTTTTTCTTTTAGGTATCTTTGTTACTTAAAATTACTTTATTTGCTACTATTTTACAAAATTCTAAAAATTTGTCTCTTTCTTTTCCGATCATTATTTTACATATCTTTTCTTGCTCCAGTTTTACATTTATTTCCATCTCTATGTTGTATCTATCTAGTGCAAAAATGGGACATTCCAACAACATGTGGGGGACAGTTTGTTCCAAATTTGGATCGCAGCTACACGAAGGGCTCTCCCTACACCTGAAGCGGTTCAAGTATTGGGAGAACCCCCCGTGCCCTGTAAGGATTTGCGTAATCACGCCCGTCGGTCTCACTTGTCTCACGACTTTGAACGCCTCCCCAACGTTCGGA
The DNA here is from genome assembly GCA_003709505.1 of Hyphantria cunea. Taxonomy (NCBI): domain Eukaryota; kingdom Metazoa; phylum Arthropoda; class Insecta; order Lepidoptera; family Erebidae; genus Hyphantria; species Hyphantria cunea. The sequence goes on along the minus strand of PKRV01001398.1, from coordinate 1,050,287 downwards.
AAAAACATTTTCGTCACGGAGGCAGTCTCGCCAGACATGTACCTCCGATTCCACTCACCAAGCGAATCCATACGGATTTGACGCCTGACGTATGAAATCGGATATCGGTCATAGTCCGGCCGCCTACGCGACGTCAATGCCGCCTCCTTCGCCAATTGGTCTGCACGCCCGTTCCCCAGATGTCCCGCATGTGCCTTAATTCAGAACAAAGATACAGCTTTGCCCTTGTTAATGGCTGCGACGAGGTTTGCGCGAGCGCGAAACGCCAACGGATGGAGCGAGGCACCATCCACTACCGCTTGTAGTGCCGACCTTGAATCGCTATACAATTCATAGCCAGCATCTTTGCGCTTAAGGATTACCTCTGCAGCCTTACAAATAGCGAATAGTTCCGCCTGGAAGACTGTGCAGTACGCGGCGAGGATAAGTTTGAATTTCTGGGCTTTGCCATCATTATACCAAAGGGATAATGCGGCTCCGACCTCCCCCTCAATCTTGCTGCCGTCAGTGAATATTCGCACTGTCTGCACGTTTCTACTGTTCACAAGTTGTTGGTCTTCCAAGCATGTGAACCCCAAAGCCACCTGCTTAGCCGGGTGAGAGGTTTCTGCAAATCTTACCACACCCTCAATCTTCCGGTCCTCCGGTACTAACCTGGACAACCCTCTCCTCGCTGTATACATGGCGGCTGCTTCTTGTATACGCAGGTCGAGAGGAAGTATCCCGGANTCCGGACCCCTCCCAGCGCCTGCCCGCACTGAAGCGGGCACCGTCTTCTGATGTGAAACTCTTAAGGTGGGCGACGTACGGCACACGCGTAACGTCGCCCCCCTCGCGGGTGGCCTATGTAGTGGATGGGGGGAAAAACCCGTCCTGCCCATCCGCGGCCACACTCAGGGCGGCATGAGGCGCTGGTAGGCGCGCCTCCGCCGCCCGGTTCGCCGGCGGCGGATCGGGTCCGAGTGGAGGTCGTCCTCCCGGGCCTTCTCCGCCGCCTCCTTCTGCGAGATGATTTCCTCGCAGAATGTCGCAACCGCGGTAAAACTGCTCTCGCCGCCGGCCATGGAGCGTACGACGGCCGGCAGAGAGAGATCTCCTCCGATGACTGCAGTGAGTACTGGCCCAAAATCCACACGGATTTCACTAAAGTGTAGATCTTGTCAAGACTCACCCTATAACATGAAAAAATATAGGGGTTACCCGTCTCAAAACCGAGGTCTTACTAGTTTTGTCATTTACACTTAGCACTAGATACACTTAATGTTCTAGGAAAAACTAAAATTGTAGTCTGTTTTCCACGCGGTTTTCACTAGCGTGTAGAACACCTTGAGACGCACCCTCCCACTACAAAAAATGTAGGGGTCGTCGATAGCGATCCCGAGGGATTCACTGTTTTGTTCAATGTTAACACAAAACAAAAAAGTTTTTGTTTTATAAAATCCACAGTTTATGGCCGATTTCTATGCGGTTTCCACTAGGTACGTAAATTTTTTACCACTTATACGATTTTACGAACACGGAGCGTTACAAAAGCGTATGTAAACCGTTGGATGCGGGTAGCACAATCGAATCATTTGGTTAAGTATACTCTATAATAATAAATATCTTATGGTGTACATTTTCTCTCAAAATGTACCGGAAAAAATGTCATTACATAATTTATAAAAAAGCCATCGTTGTAGAACGCCAATAAGCTGAAAAAACCTGATAAGAGTGGCTGTTGGCGGATCAATTAATAAGTGAGTCAGGGTGACTATCAGCAGGTAGAAGTTGGGAAAGTTGTAACACATGCCTGTTTTTATTCCGTGCCGAAATCCCGTCGAATACCACCTCCTGGTGGCAGGTCATGACTAAAAACACTCGGATACTAAAAGCCAGAGAACCAGGTGCTTCTTAAAAAGGAAAACTCTGAAACCTCAACCTACCTCAGGGCACCTACGTTTGTAGGCCTCTTGTGTGGGAACCCCGATGTTCCCGTTACTGTCTCACAGGGCGCGCACCCTCCGCAGTGTCTGTGATCTCCGGCGCATGAGTCACGTGCGTGTACCATATACCCCAACAGTTCCGAAAGATCCTTTTTCACGATAACTACAACCACTTTGACAAGAGTGAAACAATAAAAAAAATTGTATAAAGTATCACTTTTATATATGTAATGTTCAAAAAGTTTTCGGTTGTAAAACTGGATTTATTACTGATCTCAAGTTATATTGATTTCTAAGCTTCTGCTTATATAGCTAAGTGTTTGTGAAAAAACAGTGGTACCCACGTTTGAAAGATCGATTTGATTGAGGACGAATAGAATTTTAAAGCTTTTTTCAAATTCTCCATCACGAACGTGACGAATCAGCGAAGGTTTCCTTAATCTGTTTATCGTAGTGACTAATCCCTTGGAGAGTACGTAAAGCTGTCGGTCCTGCGTCTGATTTCGCCCCGATCGAGTCGGTTAACCGTCACATCGGATTATAAGAGTGCTACTAGTGCCACTTGCACTATAATATCTCCTGCGTAGTTGGTTGGTTCCCGTTGAGACTGGGTGTCGTGGCCGTAATCGGCTAGGAGAACGTCACATTTGCTCAGTTGTTTTACACAAAAACCTAGATTTATTGAGTATATTCTTATGATTCCAGTCTCGTGGATCATTTCGGAAAATAAATTCATGTCTCCAGTGACTTTAACAATTTATGATAACTTCTACTTCTACAGTGTGTATATATGATATCATCCATGAACCATTTCATATAATTCAAACTTAGCCATTTATTGTTTGAAATGAATATGAAAAAATATAATAATATCAAAGAAATATATAAATAAGTATAAGAACACACACATTTTATAAATATATATATATATATGTTTTTTATAAAATTAGCCTTTTTTTATTTGAATATTATTTGGTGTTTATGCCAACGCTACATTTCCAGTGAAGTTAGCCACAAAACCAGGCCTATTCTTATTTGAAACGCAATGTATTTCAGAACTGATTCGATTTAGACTCACAGAGCATTAAAATATTTAATTAATTTAATCCCTTCGTCCTTGAAATTGTTTCTTGGTTTTAACCACGTTCAGCCGTAGCCCGATACATAAAGAGGATCTCTTCTTGGTTAATCCTGAATCTATTCAGTCATGACGAAGAAATTGTCTATAAATGACAAGAGATCTATTCGCCATTGATATTGCTGACACTACAGTGGTTTTGTAAACTACACTTTGCTTGAATTTTAAATAACATAGTAAAATATTGTAAAATTGCTGTGTATCACTATGTAATTCTATGTAAGAACAAATATTTTACTCAAAAGAACTGTAGGTACATATGTTTTACATATATAACTCGCATACTACGATTTATAAGTAGACTAGAATAACCTTTTATGATCCAAAAGTGACTACAGCTTAGCCTTATGGCACTTCAAGGACGTAGCGCCGATAATGTATTTACACATAGTAGCAACCACATTGAACACACATGAACATATGGTTTGTGACAGAATGTATAATAAATTTGGTCATATGGTAGAGGCAATCCTGTAATACCATAATAAAATTTTGTTGATTATTTCTGCCTATTTTGTTTCATTAAATAATGATCAGTATAGTTTTCCCTTATTATCCAGTCCTCTTCTCTAGTGTATGTACTTACAGAATGCTTTTGGACAAGATTTAAGCTATATAAGGCAGTACGTTCGAATCAAACCGACTAAAACCACACGGGGTACTTAAAATATTTTCACCTTAGAGCTGTGGCAACTAATCAAACTTTTACGGATATTTTAAAGCATGTTTTGCTCAAGACATATATTTTGTAACATAAAATTATATCTGTAATGCGTATACCTAAGCTTAGCCATAAATTTACGGCTAACATGCTTGTCACAACTTTTCAGTCCAACAAGCGTTACAATGGTCCATTTATTTAGTACATTCTCAAAACATGATTTGGGTTGGATTTTGGGACCGTACTTTATATAGCTTATAAGTAAATTGCTGTTTAGTAAAATACTTTTTAATATTTGGTTGCTTTATAATTTTCTATTATTGATGTTATTCTTTAAGTAGACTTTTCACCGATTCTTATTTCCAACCTAGACTGGGGTCGGTTTTGATTATTATTTCGTATCATGCAACTTATTACACATATTTTTTATATAATAACATACGTATATATATATAAACATATTTTTTTAACAACGTTCATTAACAAGTGTTACAATGCACACATACGAACAACCTGTATAATGGAATGTTCAAATAGTGAACAAGAGTTTTTTAACGCTAACACATTTTTCTTTTTTATTTTATGTATTATTTTGGATATTTACACAATAAGAAGAGTAAGTAAGTAAGAGTAAAAGAGTAAAATTATGTATAATACCTAAAGGAATCTTATACCTATATTCTGAAAAAGAAACGATATGAATCGCATTAGTGTAGAAGCCTTTCACATATTTTTATCTCACAGGTAATCTGGATTTGAAAACGCAAATGTCACAAAACAAAGTGTTCTTCTTTTGATAATATGGCAATCAGCCGGATCAGCTATTTCTGCCAATGTCAAGGATTTTAAGTCTTTAATTCTAAGTCGTCGAGTCTTCGTCGTGATGGAATTAATGATAAAAATATAAGAAATGTGGATGACACGAAATGGAGACCGTCTTTCGCAAAAACAAAAAAACGTTCCGCCAAAACAAAGTGTCAACATACTGTTTTTATAAAAATGTCAGCAATCTAATACGCAAGCGCGCACTCACCGGCTGATTCTCAATTAAAATCTAAGTTACCAGGTTTTGGGAGAATGTCCTTTAATTATGGGAATTGTACGGGTGTAATGATTTTATCCTAGTTTGGCTTCCTGACTTCCACAAAAATTGTAAATCATAGTTATAGTATATCAGTGTAACACTAATTTTGTGGGAGAAAAATAAATAAAAAAAATAAATATTATTAATTAATACAATTCAATTGGTTATTAGGATGTTAATTATTGTTGAATATTCAAATAAACAATAATAATTAAAACAGAATGAAAGTTAGACGGTGTACATTAAAAACAAACATTTAGATATCGCTTAAATTATACAAATAGTTTTTAAAAACTAATAAAGTTCATACGAATTGGGACTAGAACATACTTTTAAAACCTTGGATTTTTGTGTTTTGAAAAAGAAATCAAATTTTATTTACCTACATCTTTAAATTATTCATCATAAACATATCATAACAATTTATTGTTTTCATATCTTTCTGGTGTTTTCCGATATCTGATAATAATTCGTTCTGTTAGTGTAGAACGAATATTTTTACATGTGATCAGTCAGAGTTTATAGAATGGGGTATTTAAAATTTTTTACTTATCCACCCCGAGGCAGTATCTTATCATCTAACATCTGTCAGTTGACACCCGCCGCGCGGTCGTAACGCACGTCCCCGCGCCTTCCGACTCGAGAAGAGTATAATACGCGAGTTCAGTTTTAACAAAATTTGTGATACAAATCATAAAGTTTGTCAAATAAAGTGAAATAAATAGTTCTGAAGAATGTGACAGTTGGAACCGAAGTGGATATTAACAATGTTGTTGCTATTCATTGGCATGCTTATTGGTGAGTTTAAGGTTTCAAAAGCAATTAAAATATTATACTTTAAAAGAAAATGGAGTATTACATTTAAACTAACACATTTGAGTTTAAATGTAATACTCCATGGAGTGGAAAATTCTAGAATAAAAAAAAGCTTATAAATGAAGAAACTAAGTGTTGATTGGCAATTGAAGCCAACAAAGCAATCGGTTTCTGTATATAACAAATAGGTCAGCTATAGTTCAGTTTACTCCCGTTATTTTAAGAGTTCGCCTTTAATTCTAACCGAATGAATATAAAAGTCTACTCTCGATAGAAATGAATAACATATACTTAATATGGTCTTTTCAGCAACGATAACATTCAACTGTTTTTTGATGACCAGAATTCAATGAAATGTGCTATAAAAATATACTTAGATATCCATACTAACTCATGTTGGGTCATAACTTGAACTATTTAGATGGATACCTACGACGACGATATCTAAATAGTTCAAGTTGTGATGGTATGTCTACGATAGTAGAAACATAATTCTAAGATAATTTATCAAAAGGTTTGTCCCTACAACCTATCTAAGTTGATAGTAATCTCCTTCAAGGAGGTTCAAAGATAATAGTTTCCTGGTCATTTTATGTAAAGAAAACAAACTTGTTCCAAAATGATTGATGACCGGACTATCGTTGGACATTATTTGACGTGAACCCAATCTTGTTAACCCATCATTCTCTTTGACTCTCAACTTTACAAAGACTTTGTAAGCATTTTTTAAGCTTGCTTTGAAACTTGCGAGGTTTTTGTAAATGATCTCATCAAATGATAATTAGGAATGCCCAGTGTTGTTCCATCAGACTTGATTATCTATTTGCTAACTCTCAAGCAGGAAATTTCTATATCTGGGTATGGATTTATTTCAAAGATTCCTTATCAACTAGCCTGTCTGTGCAATTATAATTTCCTGGTTAGACATGTTTTAATTCAGTTACGTGTCTTTATAAAATTACTATTCTCAAAATTTACTGAAAAAAATCAAACTCTACTGCAGTTAAATCAGTATAAATTGTGGTTTCCTCAATGTGTATCTTTCCACCTTTTCCGGTCGAATCACATAACATCAACCGCATTTGTTAGACCATTGCTGGACAAAGATATCTCCGGTCTCCGAAAATTCTCGTTTAAAATGTATCTAGCAAGTTTCAAAATTTGCACTAAATACAATTGCCACAAACTATTTATGAAAGTACATAAATATAAATTAAATTAATTCCATAACCTCATTAAATCTAGGACTAAAATATATAAATTTAATTTTAATTGATTCAAAAACATAAATCTAAATCTCACGAAATAAAAACAAAAAGATTGTTTTTAACCAATAAATTCAAAAAACTTACAAGACAAAATGCAAAAACTAGTGAAGAAAACAAGAGCAAATTTATAATTTTTACTTTAGTCTACCGTCATCAACCTGTCCCAGTCCACTGCTAGACAGAGACCTCCTCAATTTCACACAATTTCTTTCAATTCTAAACTACAGTAATTCACTAACTGTAGTATACACAATACCGTTCCCTCAATCACCCGAAGTAAAAGGTTTCTGTAGCTAATAAGCCGTATATTAGCATCATAAGGTTTCATTGATTTTGCTAGATTACGTATTTTCTGCAAGGTCATCCGATCAGTCTAGCTTTTTGGTTGGTTTGGGTCGGCTTTGTGTAGCCGCAAGTGGCTGATTACAAATGTTAAATAATTCCGGTAGATTCTAGTTTTATTTTAGCTTTGCTTCTCTTTTTAATATTACTGATAGTTTCTGTGTTCTCTAGTTCTACTTTTTGAGGCTATCGAGATGTTCATATACTACAGTATGACAATGTATTAAAAGCTTTTTTTGTTATTGTATATTGCTTTCGTTTCTATTATTTTTGCATTTCAAGTTCGAAAAGCCTCTTGTTCTATGGGTTTTTTTTAGTTCTTTGGAAATNTATATATATATATATATATATATATATATATATATATATATACAATAATCACAATATATATATATTGTGATTTATACTCTCGATTGTCGATATTTGATGGAACTTGTTGCAATACATTCTAAAATTTTATTTATTAAAGTTTAAGATTAATGATTAACCTTTTATGATACCATAAGACGAAACCGGTCAGGTGTAAAAATATATAAATAAAGTAGTGGAATAAGTGCATGTGAGTTTAATTCTAGAGTGTACTTACTATTTTCCTTATGATGAAAGAAAATAATTTATAGACAAATAGGAGTAAGTATAAAGGACTATTTTGGATTCTTTGGATTTGCATGTGGATTATGTACGTAAATTAAAATTATTTCTAACTCTAACTATTGCGATAGTATTTCAGCCGTTTTTGTTATGTGGGTAGATAAGCATGTTAAGGGTGGAGTAGCGAGTGGACTCTATTCCTGATAAAAAGGATGATTTAAATTAATAAGCCTATTTCTTAATAGCATTATAATAATATAAATTTGTTTCAAACACAAGATTCACAGGGTATACCTAATTACTCGTGTGTTTATACTCGTAATTAACGAAGTTTTCAACATTTTCTGTATCTTATATTGATGAAATAATTTATTTTAATAATATAGTTACGATATATTATTTCCAACTCTGTCAAGTTCTGATCATCGGAAGGGAAAATGTTATATCAAAGTAAATGGTTAGCCTGTTTGTGATGTAGCTAATGTTGTTTATAAATTTGTCACGTGTGCATATGTGAATACTCCAAAATTCTTATATGGTACTCTTTCAACCTATATTGTTGTGATAATAGGCTTCCGTTCTGTCATTAAATGAGTCTGTAGTAGGACTCAGCATAACCACTGTGCAAAGATTTGGTTTATGGCAGCAGAAGCAGTATTTCACCTACTGGGAGGCGTTTTTTGCTCTCATTATTCTTCCATATAGAGTGAATATGAGTTAGAGATGCGACAGTAGCTGCAGACTTTATGAACATTCACTCTATGGCTAGACTGTGTTTTTACCATGCACCGTCTCTGTGAACGTTTTTTGATTGCGTTGATGATGTTTATAAAGCTGCGCGAAAAAAAGTGTTTTATCGATACTGATGTATCTTGTGAACTGCTCATTTTGTATACACAAATTCAATTTCAAAATCATCAAGTCATTGGAGTCATATTTGTAAAGTTAAATTAGTTGAAAATTCTATTTTAACAAACATATTATTTGCAGATATATATTACAAAAATTCTATCCTAACCTTGTTAAAATAGCTATATCTTAAAACAACTCTCGAACTAAATGAGCTCAATTTAAATTGTACATTGAGGGAATGTTTGTTCATCTATCTGTAAACACAATATTATATATCACGGGTTATTAGTGCTACTGACTTTAATCTAGCATGAACATGCTCACATTTTCATTACGCTGAAAAAAAAATTCAAGAAAATATTTTTTTTGTTACTTTTAATACTTTTAATACGCCAGCAAGCCATTGCTCATACTCAGTTATGTCTCGGTTTAGCGTGAAATAAGCGGCCACGACTGCTATATCCCCAACCACCGCCGCTATGCAACCCCGTTCCCTTGCAACTACGGTAAAGGGAGTGGTGCCAGCAGCGGTGCCATGTACCATTGCCACCGAACCATCCAGATCATTTTCCCAGGCAGCCCTGAGAAACCGATGGGTATATGGTTCGGCGACAGCGGCAATGTTGATGGACCATTGAACCGTGCTTTGGGAAAGCAGGTCCTGGACTGCGGCACCGTGGCCCACGTTCGCTTTTAGGATGCGGAGATGGGAATCCATTATTGGATTTCCATCTCCTCATTCCGCCGCGAATCTTGCTCTACAACAGCATCATCCGTCGCCGGTTTGGAGACAGAAGGCCGGCCTCGGTCTTGAACCGGCGCAGGTCTTACTGCCAACCCGGTGGTTGGCAGGCTTGCCCTCCGCTGTGCACCTAAAGCATCGCAACGATGCATTGCAAGCCCCCGCCTTGTGACTGGGCTGGCCACAGTGGAAACAGAGGTCACCTATGGTGACCTCCGCCGTAAACTGGACGCCCATATACCCCACCAATAGGCACCGGAAGCACCTAGCCGGCTGGGCCTGCAGGAATCGCGCCTGTGCTCTCAAGAAACCCCCAACCAGGATGGTACGTCCATCAGCGACCTTTTGGGCTGCTGCAATGGGGTAGCTGACAACCGCTACCCCCTATCCAAAGGGGCCCCAGCTTTAACATTGCCCAGAGTGCAGCCCCTAACCTCCATCACAGCAACCCTGAACTCATCTGCTGTAATAGATTCGTCCAAGCCCGTGGTTTACATCCTCGCGGCTTCGGAAAGCCACCGTTTCTGTCCGTTCAAGATTACGGTTGGGCCAGACAGGGTCTGCACTAGATCGGATACATCCGCCCCAAGGTTTTTTAAAGAGGTATCCTTCCTCGTAGCCCACGCAGAGCCGTCGCTCGTGACCGCTATCAGCCAGGATTACGACTTGGCCGGACGGTGGTCTGCACCAGACTAATGTCCACTACCTCTGGTCAGAGCCAGCGATGGTGGACCCGTCCGCCCTCTCTCACTCTGCACTGTGCCCTCCGCTAAGCGGAGGGACACGCAGAAAGTTTCTAAACAACCCTCAGGAGAGCTGTTCTCACCTCGGCCGGACTTGGCCCTAGGCGGCAGCGTCTCTATTACTTAGCGGGAGAGGCGCTGCCGTCTTCGTTCCCCAGGGTGCACCACGTGGAGGTTCCGGACCTCGCACCCCTTACTTTTAATGCCCTCAAAGTGGGAATTATTTCAGTTTATTTTTTAAGAGTAAAATCATTTTAATATAAGCCCCTAAAATAATATGACATAAGACTAGACGCTTTGAAAGTAACTAAAATAAACTAGCCTAGTCGAGTCCGTGTCAGTGAGCTGACGTACTTGCCGTACTGCATAAGCTGTTAAACTAAGTCTGCCTGCAAGGTTATTTGTGTGGGCTCCCCGTTGTAGTTTACTATCTAATGTAATTGTTAAGAATACTGCTGAGCCTACAATACTTATAATTTCATTATTTGACACTCATATATATCATTAATGACTGCCTTGGTGGCTCAGTGGTAGCGTACGCGACTGCTGTCCATGAGGTCTTGGGTTCGAATCCTGGGTCGGACCAAATGTTTATATGATCTGCAAATATTTGTTTCGGAGTTTGGGTGTTTTCTATGTATAATATGTATGTATTTACAAAAAAAGTATATATGTGTAGTAATATCAGTTGTCTAGTACCCATAGTACAAGCTCTGCTCAGTTTTGACTAGATGGCGCTGTGTGTTAAAATGTCTGAACATATTATTTATTTATTTATTACAAGAATTTTTCAAACTGTGAATGTAGTTTTGCCATGAACATGTCACGACACGTTTCCATGTATTGAATTCGATTCATTCCATTGGAAGCATTTCAGAGCGGGAAGCAGCATAACTTTCAAATGAAATCAGTATTTGCATTGAAGTTTTACAGAGCTAGTGACGTTCCTTAGAAAATTGCATTCCTTTCAAAGGAATCGTATCAACTCTTTTCTGTAGATTTTATTTTTAATCAGTTTTACAAACTATTATACTAAATCTTCAATAGGCATATGCATAATAATAAAATACTTCACCCGACTAAGCTGATTGGCAGTTAAAAATTGTGTAGAGTACAATAGAAAGAAAAAATAAAATAAAATGTTAACGACTATGCAAGATATTCAACAGATTCTATGAAACATTATTGAAATGTAGGATAGTGTTGTAGCACTTACAGAATCAAAGTACAATTTAGCATTAAATACAGTAATCAAGTTAATATTTTTTTTTATTAAAATTGAAACAATTTATTCAAATTTTCATATACCTAACTTTAAAATGTTTAAAGTTGAGCTAATTTCGAAATTCGAATCGATTTCGATACTCAGTAGCTACATTAGTATCTTTAGTGTCTCTCTTTCTGCGTATGGAAGAAAAATGATGAATATCCTTTACCCAACGAAGCATTGCACATCTAATATAATAATTTACTGATAGGAACTTGGCCCAAGTAGAACGATTAGGCATATTTTATTTAATATGACCTTAGATGAAATTAATACATAGCACAAAAATAATGAGTTTATATAGCGCCTCCGGTTTCTCAGCTTTCGCTTTTACCCCGGTTAGGCATCGTGGATGGATATAATGAAAATTCTAAAAATATTTTAAATTTCAAAAGTCAACAACGTAAAAGGATGGAAAAGCCAGAAGTTGATTAAAAACGCACACAAAAACAAGATCTCAATTCTCAACAACAACAAACTCAATTCTCTCACTGCAAAACAAGATGACGAACATGAAATGCATTTTTCAAGAAGTACTTCGTTTTTAATAAACTATTATTACGAAACATACATTCGGTCACATTTGATGCCGATTAAATGATGGGTGAACCTGTCTCTGAAAAACTGTTCTACAGCAATTGGATTTAAAAGTTCAACGTTTGAGTTTTAATGTCATTGTCTAGCCCTTTCAATAGTTTACTACAGTGGGGCAAGTGTTTAATGTAGTAGTATATATTCAATAGCATTATGAAAATTTATCACCAGCCTTTCCCCTCGCTTTGCGACTTACAATAAACATATTTAGTTATGACTCCGTCCCGTGGATACCTTGAGGGGATTATGAAAGTTGTATTGGTGAATTTTAAATGGAAGGTCGTTAAGTGGTCGATACGAGGTCAGGGCTTTTGTGTATATAATCTTGCTTAAGTAAACTAAGGTACTTCTCGAAGAGTTATTTTTCAAAATAATTTATATTAGTGGAATCCTAAATATGAATTACATTAAATTCATTCAGTTTTCTTCAAGGTTTGACAAGACCTCAATTTGGTGCAGTTATGGATGTTTATAGAGTTCTAAAGGATTTCCTTATTTATATTCCAAAGCTATTAGAGTCTCAATGATTTTTGCATCCGGTATTTGCAAGTGTTTATCATATACAAGAAAACCGGCTTAAACCTACTTAAAAAATACTATCTTTTGCGGTCAACATGCAAACCGTCAGACACAAGTTTGTTCAGACTTTTGATGACGCGTTTCTGAAGCCAGTTTCAGCGGCCGATATATTTAAAATATATAGTACTATTCTGTTCTTACAGAACTATTGTGTCTGACACATAAATTAATTCAGAATCATTTTGTCAATTGGTATGATTTCATAACTCTGATATCATTCTCCCTTTTCAACTTAATAAACCATACCTACCTCGATATGTTTTCTGGTTTTCTGTTTAGACACTCAATGACGTTTTCTCGAATTCTGTTTGGGTGGTCGGAAAGGCATCGCCTTACGGTACTATCAACTGCATAGCCATGAATGCTACTATTTTGTAACATATCACTGATATACAGAAATACCTACTACTATTTCCACTAGGTGACTATTAAATTTAAATCGATGAAGGTAATTAAATAAGGGCCTTAATACTACTGGTTGCGAGAAGAATATGCTTCCTCGAGATGCCCTTAGTAAAGAAGTTTCAAGAGAAGTGCTTTTATTCATTTAAGGAGCCCATGGGGTCTTCAGTCTATGTTTGCGAAATATGAGTCTAGTTTTGCACCTACAAAAACATCAAATTCAAATTCAAATACAAAATCATTTATTCAATTAAGACACTAAGTGACATTTATGAACGTTAAATTGAAGCTACAGATAAAAATCATAGATCGACACAAACAGACGCCAGAAATACTCTATTGTCAGGGTAAATTAGGTGAAAGCATCAAATCTCACTGCCCGCCTGTGTCGATCCAGAACTTTCAGTTTTGAAAATGCGTAGGGTTTTATGAGAAGAATACTGGCAAAGTAACTCATGGCCACTCTTTGTAAAAGTCAGATTTTTAGGTACAATAGTATAAGTATTACATGAACGGCCAACCGCGTGCGAGTTGTTACCACCCGAATTTCGTTATATTAAATGCTTCAAAGCTAACGTACTAATAAAAAAAAACAAAAAACACTCAGTGATACCATTAAAAGATTGAACCTAAACATAGAAATCATTCAAGGTGCACATCTACTTACATTCAGTTGCAAAATCTACTACTAGTATCAAACCACCCTCGAAAAGAGACTCTAGCACCCAAACCGTATATCGAGCAGATAGCTAGCTTTTGTAGATTAAAAATCGTTTCAATATCAGCTGCCGTGCCCCAAAGAAGTATACCATAAGATATGACGCTGTAAAATTAGCTAAAATAAACTAGCCTATCTGTGTCCGTATCAGTGAGCCGCCGTACCATCCATACCGCATAAGCTGCCGAACTAAGCCTACCTGCAAGGTTATCTATCTGGGCTCGCCATTGTAATTTATTATCGAATGTAAATCCCAAGAATACTGTTGAATTTACAATACTTATAATTTCATTGTTTAGAGTTAGATTAGTGCTTAGCTGTTTTACATTGGGCATATTAAATCTCACACACTTTGTTTTATTAAAATTCAGTAGGAGATTGTTAGTTGAAAAGCAAATCATTACATCATTTAGTGCCCTATTCACATCGTCAAAAACTGTTTTCTAATGATCGACTTTAAAAATAAGTGACGTATCATCGGCATATAGACCTATATCACAGAGATCTTTTAAATAATATGGTAAATCGTTTATATATATGAGAAATATTAGAGGACCGAGTATAGAGTCCTGGGGGACGCCCATAGTAACAGGTAATCCAGACGATCTCACACCATTGACATCTACATGTTGAATTCTATCCTTCAAGTAGGAAATAATTAGTTGCAAAGCAATACCATTAACACTGTAATGCCTAAGTTTAAGAAAAAGTTTGTTATACTCTACACAGTCAAAAGCTTTTGAGAGATCGCAAAATACACCTATGGTATCCTGCCAATTCTCCCATGCATTAAATATATGTCTCAAAAGAGTTGCACCAGCATCAGTTGTTGAACCACCCCCTGTAAAACCATATTGTTCCTTGTGAAATAAATAAAAATAATAATTGTGAACTGGGCTCGGGTCTCCTCTCAGGAGAGGGTTAAGGCCATACGTCCCCACGCTGGCCAAGTACGGGTTGGGGACTGGCAAGAATACGTTGTGGTTACGTAAATCTTACCGTTGGATATTTTTAAGCCTCCCGAAGGCCTCCAACTAAGCTTCACGACTGTTATCGTATGATAACAACCGGGACCGACTGCTTAACGTGACCTCCGAATCACGGAGACGCTCATGGTAACATGCCACCAGCGGTCACCCATCCAGGTACTGACCGCGCCGTCGTTGCTTGCCCTCGCTGATTGTTTCTAATCACCGAGTGCAACTGGGCTATGAGCTTTCTCTTGTTTGAAAAACTTGACGAGCATCTGCCCCCTATGATTCTACCTCTGAATCCATGAAATCGTATTATCGATTCGCTGCATGTTTGTACACTTGCACTTGCGCTTTGGCGTTGAAGTCACCCATAACAATATTATAGTCGGTTTTAGTAGTGAATTGGACCCTCGATATGTCATCGAACATATCGTACGCTTGTATTACCCCTCGGTAAGCTTGACAATAAGGTACGCTATTCTGTTCGACACAATAGACATTTCCACAACGTTGTCGGAAAGCGACTCGTTTACCAAAAACCCCACGCCATATTGGTATTGTTGGTCTCCCTTGCGGTAGTACATCAGGTGGCCTGAGTCGAGGGTTATGGTATCCTCCCGCTCTCTTCGGACTTCAGGGAACCCTAAGATACATACTCAGTGTAAACTATTGTTGGTGATTCAATAAAGAAAATAAAAAATAATATTATAATAAACAAGTAAATGTATATCTTATGTATGGCACAGTAAATTTTATTTTCGGTAAGACACAATAGTTACTCTAAGTACCTTTTGTTAGATATAGTTAATCTTTAATCGTATCCACCACCCACCATCAAACTTCACTCACTTCTAACTTATGTATTCACTTATCATGTTCCTTCTTTGAATTTCCGTCTCGAGATGTTATCACAGAGCCCTCTTATGAAGTGCTAAAGGTATCAAAATTACTTCACAAGAGTGAAACGGGTAGATACGCTATTCGTATGTGTGCATCCTTGTCTTTATCATACATAGTTAAGTAGGCGCTTCACAGACCAGCAGGTAAGTTTTTATTATGTATGAGAGAGATATTGTTCTGTTGTTTTCAAAGTTTTATAGTGTCTATTATATACTGAAGTATAGTATATACGTTCTTTTAGGTAATGTTTTTCTTTCATCTAAAAGGCTTTATGTTTTTAATAAGTCTTTTATGCAGATGCTTGTATCCATGAAAGTGACAGATTTGGGAGCCCCAATGTTATGGTGTGGGAGGAATCTCTATATCATGTAGAACCGAGTTGTTAATTCTCAACAAAGGCACAATTACAGCTCAATGTTATATCGAGGAGGTCATCAAACCCCATGTTCATGTTCAATCACGTTCAAATTCTCTGTGCATATGAGACCATCATCATCATCAGCCTATCGCAGTCCACTGCTGGACATAGGCCTCTCCAATTTCACGCCACTTAGTTCGGTCTATGGCTTCTCGCATCCAGCTCCTGCCAGCCGTCTTGCGCAAATCATCGCTCCACCTGGCTTGTGGACGTCCTACACTACGTTTACCGAGACGCGGTCTCCACTCAAGAACTCGTTTACCCCAACGGTTATCGGTTCTTCGGCAAATGTGGCCAGCCCACTGCCACTTCAGCTTGTTAATCCTGTGGGCTACGTCGATGACCCTGGTTCTTTGTCGGATCACCTCGTTTCTAATGCGATCCCTTAGAGAAACGCCGAGCATATACCTCTCCATTGCACGCTAAGCGACTTTGAACTTATAGACCAGTCGAACCGTCAGTGTCCACGTTTCGGCTCCGTATGTCATTACGGGTAGGACGCACGCATTGAAAACTTTCGTCTTTAGGCACTGTGGGATCGATGATGAGAAGACCCGACGAAGTTTCCCAAACGCTGCCCAACCTAGCTGGATTCTTCTGTTCACCTCGTCCTCAAAGCTGTTTCTACCTAACTGCAAAGCCTGCCCGAGGTATACATATTTTTGAACAACTTCGAGAACGGCACCGTGTACCGCAACCGGTTCCGGTAGTACATGTTCATTGAACATGACCTTGGTCTTGTCGAAGTTCATCCGTAGGCCGATGCGCACAGACGAGTCAGCCAGGTCGTTCAGCATCTGTTGTAGGTCCTGCAACGTCTCTGCCATGATGACGATGTCATCTGCAAATCGCAAGTGAGAGATGTATTCGCCATTGATGTTGATACCGCGCCTTTTCCAGTGCAGCGTCTTAAACAGGTCCTCCATTGCATTAGTGAATAATTTTGGGGATATAACGTCTCCTTGCCTCACTCCTCGATGCAATGGTATGGGTCTTGTATGCTGATCCTGTACTTGGACGGACATAGTTGCACGTCTTTGTAGAGACATCTCAACACTTGGATGTACCGCCAATCTACTTGGCAACGCTGCAGGGACTCCAGAACAGACCAGATCTCGATCGAGTCAAAGGCCTTTTTATAGTCCACAAATGCTAGACACTGGGGCTGATTATAATTTTCGGTCTTCTGTATTGTCTGCCGCTCTATGTGGATGTGGTCTATGGTGCCATATCCGCTCCGAAACCCAGCCTGCTCCGGTGGCTGGTATTCGTCGAGTCTTCGCGCAAGACGGTTCGTGATGACTCTTGAAAACAGCTTGTAGACGTGGTTCAGGAGGGAAATGGGCCGATAGTTCTTCAACATGGTTTGTTTTATTTCCCTTTTTGAAGAACAGGACGACCACACTCCTACTCCACCCTTCTGGAGTCCTTCCTTCGAACAGGACAGCGTTGAAAAGCTTTTGGAGCGCCTTTAATACGGGTTTACCTCCAGCTTTTAACAGCTCTGTAGTAACGCCATCCTCTCCAGGGGCTTTTCCATTTTTCAGCTGTCTAAGAGCCATCTCGATTTCGTCAATGCTGACTTCTGGCAGATCTTCGGTGAGGTTACCGTGGGAGAGCCACGCTTCGGCATGAATGGGCCGGCTCGACCGGAGTGATACCACGGCCTCACAGAAAACCGGTGTGAAACAGCGCTTACGCTGTGTTTCATCGAGTGAGTGAGGATACCGGAGCCCCATACCCCGATCCAACGCTCCCTATCTCCCTCACCATCCCCCTTCCCCCCAGGCCGCCATAGTGTGGGTCACCATGCTGCATTGTTCTTTTTCGCATTGAGGATGGTGACCACCACTCTTGGATTCTGCTCATGCTTTCCATCAGGAAGGGCAGAGTCATTTTGGCAGCTTAAATATAAAAAAAAAAAAAAAAAAAAATCAGGAGGAGGATCAGGTCGAGATGCATGCGAAACGTACAAATCGCCATAGAAGCTTTCTACTTCCGAAAGGACAGCTAGCTTGGAAGTAACGACTTCTCCGCTTACTATGGTCAGCTTCGTCAAACGGCTTCTTCCAAGAGATTTCACAAACACTTTTGACCCCCGATTCGTGTCGTACACACTTACTAATCTCTCGGTTTAGAGTCCGCTTTGCCTATGAAGTGACTGACGGGTTCTCACGTCTTTCCTTCATTAACCCTAGTGTCCTCTCTGAAAGTTTCGACTTCGTGCCTGTACGCTGCATTTGACAAAATCTCGTACCTTCACTCCTGAGGATTCGAACCACATTTTCAAGGTATGAGACCATATGCACAGAGAATTGGAGCAAGATTCCATCTGATGCACGATAATGCTTGCGCTCATACAGCTAGGGCTACCAGAGAAGCCCTAGAGGAGGCTGGTATGCAGGTACTGCCGTGGCCTGCCAACAGTCCAGATCTCAATCCCATGGAACACATATGGGATTTACTAAAACGGAGTGTTCGAAGCATAAACCAACCCGTGCACAATGAAAGACAGCTAATAAACGTTCTGAAAACAAGCTGGGAACAAATTCCTCAAGAAACAGTAGTACACCTGGTGGAGAGTGTGCCTTCCAGACTTCAAGAGTGCATCAGAAAACGAGGAGGGCACACCAGATATTGAGGAAATCCATAAAGCAACCAAAATTTATTGAATTTTTTACTAATTTTATACCTCGCCGTTACTGTTTAAAAAAAAAAAAAATTGAGAAAACGTGGTGCTTTTTTTTATTTTGCTTCCATAATTTTTTTATGATGTTTATAATGAAAATTAATTAATTTCATTTTATGCATGTGGACTATGAAAAGACCTTTGACTCGGATCGAGATCTGGTTTGTTCTGGAGTCCTTACAGCGTTGCCAAGTAAATTGGCGATACACCCAAGTGTTGAGATGTCTTTTTTTTTTTTTTATTTAAGCTGGCCAAATGACTCTGCCCTGCCTGATGGAAAGCATGAGCAGAATCCAAGAGTAGTGGTCACCATCCTCAATGCGAAAAAGAACAATGCAGCATGGTGACACACACTATGGCGGCCTGGGAGGAAGGGGGATGGTGAGGGGGATAGGGCGCGTTGGATTGGGGGCGTTGGATTGGGGTATGGGCCTCCGGTATCCTCACTCTCGATGAAGCACAGCGTAAGCGCTGGTTCACACCGGTTTTCTGTGAGGCCGTGGTATCACTCCGGTCGAGCCGGCCCATTCATGCCGAAGCGTAAATGTCTCTACAAAGCTGCCACTATGTCCGTTCAAGTACAGGATCAGCATACAAGACCCATACCATTGCATCGAGGAGTGAGACAAGGGGGCGTTATATCCCCGAAATTGTTCACTAATGCAATGGAGGACTTGTTTAAGACGCTGCACTGGATACGGCGCGGTATCAACATCAATAGCGAATACTTCTCTCACTTGCGATTTGGAGATGACATCATCATCATAGCAGAGACGCTGCAGGACCTATAACAGATGCTGAACGACCTGGCTAACTCTTGTGTGCGCATCGGCCTACGGATAAACTTGGACAAGACCAAGGTCTTGTTCAATGAACATTTACTGCCGGAACCGGTTGCGGTACACGGTGCCGTTCTCGAAGTTGTTCGTATGTATGTAAACCTCGGGCAGACTTTGCAGTTTGAAAAACTTCGTTCGGATCTTCTCACCTTCGATCCCACAGTGCCTAAAAACGAAAGTCTTCAATGCGTGCGTCCTACCCGTAATTACATACGGAGCCGAAACGTAGACACTTATGGTTCAACTTGTCCATAAGTAACGTAGTGTAGGACGTCCACAGGCCAGGTGGTGATTAGCGAAAGACGGCTGGCAGGAGCTGGATGCGAGAAGCCATAGATCGAACTAAGTGGTGTGAAATTAGAGAGGCCTATGTCCAGCAGTGAACTGCAATAGGCTGATGATAAAGATGAATATATAACGAAGTCTAAGTAAGCCCTGTACTTCAGATTCCAAGACAAATAACCTCGAGAAATAAATAAATAAATCTTCTGTGCTGGTATCACTTATCTTTTATCCGGTTCCTTTTTTTCTTAGTTTTGGACATGCAGCGGTGCTGTTAAAATTAGAGTATGATTATGTGGTTTACACATCCTACAAGCAATGTTTTTATACAAAATGATTAATTTCAAACTTCAGCCTGTCCCTTAGCCGATAATATAATTCTAAGGCACAGTTTTAACAGATATTTAAATATAGTACATTTAAATTCCAAATCATTCAACAGTCCTGAATAACTTTTACCTACTTTGATATTCCACGTTTCTCATTCTAGTTTGTTCTTTTTTTATGGGAGTGTGTCAATACACTGACAGAACACACCGGCAAATTTTTACACTGCTGAAATGACAAAAACCCTATTGAAGTGTTTAATATCACATTTGAAAACGAGCGTAATAACTTAAAAAGATAATTTATTGGCCAGTATGGATGATTGCAGGGGATTACTGCCGGCTTAGCCAGTCACGGCGACTAGTAATTCTTTAACATGTTTAACATTTTGTAAATGAGCATAATTCGTGGAATTATATGATTTATGAGGTACTATGGATACTTGTCGAGAACAGTTGCGGCGCACACAAACGCCATGACTTGTAACCCATCGAAGTTTACAGTATTGGTACGACAGCTCCTAAACTTAATAACACCTTGTGGCGGATAGGATCTAAGAATCTTAACCCTGAATCGCGCTTAGTACTTGTTGAATATCTAAATAGTGATACTTTCATCAAAAACTGTGTACCCGTTTTACGAAAATTATGCTATGAAATGGCACAGTTTAAGTTCAAATTAAGAAGGAGTACAGAAACAAGAAAAAAACAGATATAAATAATTGAATTATAGTCCAGTTTTCACTACAGCGTGACCACTACACGTTAAATAAAACTGCCTGTTATTAATTTGGCAAGAAGTGGTCAATATGAATTAATTAGAACACGAATTATAAACTGGACGCTGCTGTTCGTCACCGGCCTATTTATTTGCGTCAATTGGGACTGTTATGAGTCGGTTTGTAAAATTACGAGCCTCCTACACGATTCAGCAAAATGTACTGCATGCAGGTGAGATTTACAGCAAAGTTTGTCATTCTCCCCCTCACACTTCATAAATATTTTTCATCATATAACTAATCAATATTGCTCATTTTGACAAGAGCCTCTAAAAAACAGCTTATAACCATTCACATAGAAATGTATTACACGAATGTATGACTACAATATTTTCAAAACTTGCCATAAAAATGAATAAATACAATACCATCGACGGCTGCATGATTTCTTCATCAAAGTAACTAAATAAAAAAAAATTGTCTTATGAAATATATTCCATAAAAGCGTTTTTCTGGATTATGGGCTGACCCCCTCCATGAGTAAGCAAAAGAAGCCACGGCCCCCAGTTCCCGGTAGTTCCGCTATTCCTGGTCATGGTGGCGACCACGGTTACGGCGGGACAGGGGGTGCTAAGAATCACCGGGTTACGGGAGGCCACCACAAAAGACTGACCCTGGCAACGNCAGTGGGCTGGACACATTTGCCGAAGAACCGATAACCGTTGGGGTAAACGAGTTCTTGAGTGGAGACCGCGTCTCGGCAAACGTAGTGTAGGACGTCCACAAGCCAGGTGGAGCGATGATTTGCGCAAGACGGCTGGCAGGAGCTGGATGCGAGAAGCCATAGATCGAACTAAGTGGCGTGAAATTGGAGAGGCCTATGTCCAGCAGTGGACTGCGATAGGCTGATGATGATGAAGCGTTTTTCAGCGAAAGGATTATAAACAATAAAACTAGTTTTTTTTAAATGACTAGAACTGTGAATTTTTTTACATTAAATACGGTTTTAAACAATAATAACTAAAACTAAAAAAAATACACTCGAAACACAAAGCCTATATCTCTAAGAATTTTCAAAGAAGGCTGGAAAAAATATTTTGGAAGAACAACATATAAATTTTTAAATAAACCGGTACTGATATAAATCGAAACCGATATCGACTGAAAAATGGATAAAATTTTCTTTACGTAACTATATTTTTCATTTTAATCTTTATCTTCAATGAAATGGAGGCAAATGTAAAAATTTTAAATAACCGATTTATAACAGGCCCGATATGGTGGTTAACTTATTTATAGTTCAGTTGAGCTTACATATTTATCCAATTCTCGGCAAATATTACGTATAAGTCTGAAACACTGTTAAAAAGAAGGCACGGCTCGTTATGCTGAAAAATCTTGAAAAATACGTCGTGAATTGACAAAAAAATGTATTGCCTCAGTTGCAATGACTTGATTTTTCATAGAGAATGGTAACGTAACACTACTGAGTGTTACCGTGAGCTGTCATCTGTAGTAATAAAAAAAACTATAGGCCTATGTATATAACCAATGTTGTAACCACCACAAAATGATAAACTTGAAACTTCAAATTGTTTTCTAATTCACACAAACACATACAGGTATCTAAATGCTGTTGTTGAAATCTGGCCTTCATATCTTTTGTTTATTATATTGTTTTGAAATTGTAAAAAGGTGATTTAATCTTGAAAAGCTGTTCTTAAGTTGAACTCTCTTTTAGCATATTGTAGTTTCATTGAATAATGTGGTGATCAATCTTGGCGGACCACAAAAACACAAATCCAATTTAACGACTGATTTATGCACCACGACTTCCAAGTTGGCTTCGAATGGCTTAAAATAAAAAGTTCCATGACCTAGTTCATACGAAGAGTATGAGAAACTAATCACATATAACATTTCCTATAAGGAGTAGCTGAATACACTAGTAATATCTAAAAGATGAAAGTTTTCAAACAAGGCAAATGTAAAGTTTGGAAGCCATTGTGTTTATAAAACTGGCATTTTCAAAGTTCTGTATCATTTTAAGATTCATGCTTGTAAGCTTGCCAACCGCGTGTTCCAACAAAATTTTGATTAGTGAAGTTTTCTTTGAAACCGAATACCAGAAATGTAAGAAAGCTTTCGAGAAATTGTTTTAACAATATTTTTTGTAAATGTCTGTTTCTTTATCTTTATTGTATTATTAGGCATGTTGCTTTTATGGCTATTAATTTTGACTTCAAAACTAGAGGTTCTGGATTTGATTATCACTCACGATAAATATTTTTGTGTTGAGCATGATTATTGATTCTATGCCTTGGTGTCTTTATCTGCAGATTTGGCGATAGGGCAGAATTGATTGATAAAAATTATATACTAAACCTAAAAAAATAAATAGATAAACTACCAGAAATACATTCATATCAAAAGATGAGCGAAGAATCCATGTATCAATAACGTACATGACCATTACCTACTCATAAGAAAATAATTCTAAATATAAAATCAACATCAGCCCGTTGCAGTCCACCGCTGGACATACGGCTCTCCCAGGATTAACCATAGTCGTACTAGTCTGCTGCACTTTGCAACCAGTCCCCACGGGCCGTGTTAAGCAAGTCGTCCCGCTATCTAGCCAGAACGCACCAAATACGGTCTCCACTCTAGAACACGCTTACTCCAGTGGATATTAGTCCTGCGACATTCATAAACAAGAAAAATAAACAGCCTTTGGTTAAATTGGCAATGGGCTCCTTTTTTCTTTTCTTTCATTTTCGATAGAAAATAAGAAAACAAAATGTCTAAACAGTCGCCTAAAAATAAGACACCTTAACCGAAAATACCGAAAGAGAATGCCCCTAACGAAGCAGCAACCGCTGTACCAGCAATAATCGTCCGCAGTATCATCTAAGACAGAATATAATCTAAAAATTACCTCGCTCCCAAAACACACCACAGTGCTTTCTCTGCTGCATTTTGCAGCCAGTTTTCGCTAACCCTTTTCCGCAAGACCTCCCACTAATCTCCACTGCTGAACACGCTTACTCCCGAGGTTATTGGTTTTGTAACATATATGATATACATTTCTCTTCTTCGTCTACGTTCAGCCAGAATAGTAAGGCATATATACCAACTCCTCACTACCCACCATTCTTTTTTAATCAATTAACTGACTGATGTTGAGAAATGTATTATGTCCGTAACTTCCAATGCTATTGGAAACGATTGTGTGAGCCGTAACATGACCCAACCAATTCTTCACCTGCTATATATAAGTCATATCTTAAATTACTCCCTTTTTCCAGCACATTTCCAGAAATCTGAAAAGAAGCGTTAATTATCCCACTTCCTAAAAAAAAACAATCCTAAATCCTTCTCCGAGTATCGTCCTATTTCCATATTGCCTTTTCTTTCCTAAGTTTTAGAACGTCTTGTTTACACCCAATTGAATTCATTCCTTAATAGAAATCAAGTCCTAAATCCTTTCCAATCAGGTTTTCGTGCAGGTCATAGAACGGTGAGTGCCTTGGTCAGTTGCGGACGGATAACATCAGGAGAGGCATGGAGCATATTGCGCTCTATCAACATATTTCCGACAGTAATTAATTAAATAAATAAATAAATATTTCGGACATCTAACACACAACCCCATCTAGTCCCAAACTAAGCAAAGCTTTTTTTTTTTTTTTTTTTTTTATATTTAAGCTGCCAAAATGACTCTGCCCTGCCTGATGGAAAGCATGAGCAGAATCCAAGAGTAGTGGTCACCATCCTCAATGCGAAAAAAAACAATGCAGCATGGTGACCCACACTATGGCGGCCTGGGGGGAAGAGGGATGGTGAGGAGGATAGGGGGCGTTGGATTGGGGTATGGGCCTCCGGTATCCTCACTCACTCGATGAAACACAGCGTAAGCGCTGTTTCACACCGGTTTTCTGTGAGGCCGTGGTATCACTCCGGTCGAGCCGGCCCATTCATGCCGAAGCGTGGCTCTCCCACGGTTAAATTGTTGTTTTATGGGTAATAGACAACTGATATGAATATATAAATACATTTTTATTGTAAATACATACATATTATACATAGAAAACACCCAACTCCGAAACAAATATTTGTAGATCTTACAAACATTTGGTCCGACCCAGGATTCGAACGCGAGACCTCATGGACAGCAGTCGCGTACGCTGCCACTGGGCCACCGAGACAGTCTGGTTTCAAAGTTACCTGTTTGGACGAAAGCAGCGTGTGCGTCTGGAGGAATCCATATCTTCTTGGTGTAACACGTCTGCTGGGGTACCGCAGGGTGGCGTTTTATCTCCTTTACTTTTCACTATATTTATAAATTCTATCTCTCAATCATTATCCTCATCCTACCACCTTTATGCAGATGATTTTCGAATTTATACACAAGCAGCGCTACATAAATTATCGGCAGCTTTTTCAGCCATTAGTCTCGGTCTGGAAGCGTGTGTGAGTGGAGTAATCGATATAGGGTTGTAGTGAATCCGTCTAAGACTCAAGTTATTGTAGTGGACAGTCCTAGGATGGTGTCAGGAATAGACTGGACACAGCTCCCAAACATAATCGTCTATAGTCTCTAAATTATCCTTCAATAGACTCGTATTTAAATTCGAAAATCGTGCCCAATTAAAATAGCGTATTTATATGTAAATTTTAGCCTAAAATAGGCATAATTTTAAAGTATAAGCACGGTAGTGGAAAGATTTTCAACTAGATAAATAGTTGCACTCGGTGATTCCAAACAATCCAAGGGTAAGCAATGACGGCGCGGTCAGTACTTAGATGGGTGACCGCTGGTGGCAAGTTACCATGAGCGTCTCCGTATCGGAGGTCACGTTGCAAGCAGTCGGCCATGGTTGTTATCACAGAATAACAGTCGTTAAGCTTAATTGGAGGCCTTTGCGCGGCTTAAAAACTTCCAACGGCAAGGTTAAGGAAAATATGCATATAGATCTGCAGCTTGTGACGTGTAAAAGGGACTTTATTAGAAAAACACTCTTAAAATCACAATATGAGTGATATTGTGATTTTAAGAGTGTGAATAACAGTCCTTAATTATCGCTGAGGTCGTTTGGCTTATCACTGATATCACTCAGATATTTATCGCACCGTAGCACTGTAGCTATAACTGAACTGGACTGTGGCTCGCAAGATGTTTTTTTTATACAACTAACCGTTATTATTAGTGCATTCTAGTACACATTCGAATCACGCCCACCGGTAAAAGTTCTTGAAATAACGAATCAATATATATTCGACGCTTTATATATCGATTTAAGGTTCATTGCTTTGTGCCTAAAGAACTCAACAAGAACTTTCGATGTTTAAGTGTCTCTATGGAAAAATCCTTTTTTCTTAACACTATTATTTATCTAATGTTTTTAAGTACCATAGGATTACTTACAGGGGTTCCGGTTCCGGCTGTNCGATCAAAAAACCAACCAACAAAGAAACAACAAAACAGCAAACTCCCCCAAGCCGACTGGTCCTCGTGGGGGAAAGAGACCACGACCCTCCAACATCAAAAGTTAAAAAGCAACAAAAACCAGTAATATACATAGCATCCCTTAATGCAGATGGGATGACGACATTACATTGACGGCTTGTCAGTAGCTGGAGTCACGTGGAACAGAGTGACACAGGAAAGGAAAGAATGGAAAAGGTTGGAGGAGGCCTTTGTCGATTGGCAAACAGATCTCGGAAAGATAACCAAGCAACAGATGTTAGTTTTAATAGTTTATCTAGTTTAAGAGTCCAATGTTATTATTTTATAAGAGAAACGCATTGTAATTTATTAAGAGATCTGAATACAAGGCTATATTATTATTATTATAGGATTACTTACAACTTATTGTTGTGGGTAGTCCCAGACTGGTATCAAGAATAGACTGGACTCAACTACCGAACGTAACTTTTAATGGTACTCCATTACCTATAAGTTGCTTGCACAATCTCTTCTTCTTCCTATACTCGACTATGCTGATGTCAGTTATCTCGATATAACAGAGGAGCAACTCGACAAACTTGAGCGCCTTCAAAACTTTTGTATTAGATTCATATTTGGACTACGCAAATATGACCATGTATCTGAATATCGCAACCTGCTTAAGTGGCTCCCAATTCTTCTTCGACGGAATGCTCATATTCTTACCATACTTTATGGTATTCTATTTAATCCTTGCACTCCACCTTATTTAAAGGAACGCTTTGTTTTCCTCAGTAACATACATTCAAGATCCTTGAAGTCATCCGGATCTCTAAAACTTGCAGACCCAACGCATTGTACCAGAGTTTACGGCAAGTCGTTCACTGTACAGGCTGTAAGACTATGGACTGCTTTGCCAATGGCTATAAAGCGAGCTAAATTTCTGCCTATTTTTAAAAAAATGGTCTAAGAACTTTTCTTAGCTTCGTAATTTATTACCTGCTTAAAAATATTTTATCATTTGCACTTCTTTACTAAAATATTGTGGATATTTTGTAATTTTTTTTATATTTTATTTGTTTGCATTGATGTGTATTAAAATCTGTATATTTTAGTTTATGTCATTTTATCTGAATTGAGTAAATTATTATATTTATTTTAAACACCATAAAATATTTGAAATCTTTATAGAATTTTATGTTTGGGTTATTTTAGTTTAATATTCAATTTTTAAAGTGTATAATAGTAGAATAGTAGATACTTGTATTGTTAATGGAATCATAAATATTAAAATTTCTCATAGTAAAAAGAAAACTTACTGTTATTTTCTTAAAGTTCTTCAATTTATTTCTTAACCTCAGTCAAGTTTTACTTTTGGCTATGATTTATTGTTCTATACAATCTTAATTTGAAATAAAAAGTTCACCTTCTGCAGGCAGGAGATATCGATCCATAGCTTCATTTGTTCGATCACTTTAAAGCAAAACGAGTGATCGAACCCCAGTGTCATAACACGCAATTCCCGAAATCCTTATGACATTTTTAAAAACAACATATAAAAGTTATCATAACCTTAAATAATTGTATCACAAATAATTCTCACTATAAAAATTTAAGGATACTGCAGAATGAAGCCGTACCACTAAGATTACTATGACAATCCTTCACCACATCATCATCATCATCAGCCTATCGCATTCCACTGCTGGACATAGGCCTCTCCAATTTCAAGCCTCTTAGTGCGATCTTCGGCTTCTTGCATCCAGCTTTTGCCAGTCGTCCTACGCAGATCATCACTCCTCCACACATCACGACAATCCATTACTACAGGTAATAATAAATAAGCACTCACAATGGCTCTGTAAGAAAACTAGTTGGCATTTTGACTTGTACGCATCGTTTTAAAATTTTCAGATCTCTGAGAGATGATTCATATGGAGACTACTCCTCCACAAGTCTCTTATAGTTTACCTTAACTGCTGATTTCGACTATCATTAACAACGCAACTTTGAAGGTAACTAATTATTAATCCGCGATGCAAAAATAGGGGTGCTACAAGTTTGACATCGGTCTCTCTGTGTGTGTATCTGTCTGTCGCATCGTGGCTCTTAAATGGATAGACCATTTGCGAAGCCGGTTTTTCATTTGAAAGCCAGTTTCCTTGCGGTGGTTCTTATCTATGTTTGGCTAATATTGGTCCAGCAGTGTAAGAGTATAAGCTCTTTTCCAAAATGATAAAAGGCATTTTTGGCGAGTCTCGATGCAATCTCGGGCAGGATTTTTTTTTAATTTTAAATTGTGCCTTGAATGCTTTTGATTGAAACTCGTCGAAACTTTTTCTCTATTATCACTCCATAAATGTAAAGCGCCAATCATTACATTAACTTAATGCCTGTAAGAACATTGTATTATCTAGTTTTTATGATCATGTAATGCTTCCTAGTAATTGTTCAATACTCTAAAATAAACTACAAAACGTTTGGTGATAAAAGCTTCTAGTGTGCACTGCATGAAACAATTCTCTTGCTCCGTCGGTCGTAACTGTGTGGATGGATAGCCGGTTCTGGTGAGCGGTAATGCTGCTTGGTGCCAAATGTGTTGCCATTATATAAAATTGGCAACTGCCGAGTTGTGGGCGATCCCGTGTGGTTTCGAGGTCCCACATATATATCTTAATATCCGGTTCTTGCGCAAGTATTTAGTCCGAAACATTTTGTTAAATTGATTGCTAAACGTAAACATTTATATTTTCGAACTCTTCAATGATCAAAATCGCTTTCCGCTATTCTAGTTGTTACTATGTATAATGGCACATTTCATTTTAACAACATTTTCACTTTTATGAGATTAGAAATTGTGGTATTTTGAAATGATTTAACAACATAAATGTTTCGAAAAGTGTAATATCTTGTGTTAAGTCCTATAATACTGTAGAAATTTATATTACTATTTCATTACTCGTTTATAAATCATACAATATTTTTTAAAGAAATAAATATCAAACCTCTAAGGATTATTTATTGTGCAATATACGTTAATGTGTAAACCTTCTATATCTGTCATTGACAAGACGGCAGTAAGGGATATTAATTTTGATCTCATAGGTACACTAGTCTAGGAGTCAAGAAAAAGTATACAGAGGGCATTAAACCTTTATTGCAAGAAGAAAGCCACGTATTGTTGCGTATTCAATACGCGGGGTTGGAGAATGAGAAAAGGTTATTTTAGCATTAGGCGTATTACTTGTAATGACTTGCTTTTGCCGTACGACGCATTTGTTGGTTTCGTCCTAAGTGCCTTTGGGTCGGAAACGACTTTCGGGTTTTATTTTATGGTTGACCCCATTTCCAGAACAATTCTTGATGATGTTTTCTTTGTTACGTTGATTGAATGCAAACAGATGGAGTATGGTCAAGATTAGTCGGTAAGTACTTATAAAAGTTAGTGTTAAAAAGTGTTTTGACCAACATGCAGATGGATTATAAAACTTCGCTATTCATTATAATTTAGATGTTTTATGATAAAATCACAATATGTAAGTATTTAAATAAATCCAATTGACGGGCTCTATTGTTATTAGTGATCTTAATTGCTAAGCCAAGGGTTGGTTCGAGGCTTCCCCTAATTAGGTATCCGATTAACCTCCAAAGAATTAACGACCCATCTGTAAGGTTTGCAGTTTAGTACTCTTAGCTAAGCTTTTTACCATTTGATTTGAAACAGAGGTTTGCTTGATGGATAAAAACCGAAAATTTATATCCCATCGAGATTATAAAAGGTTTTGTCATTAAATTGTACAAAAGAATCACAGGAGTTCACGTCAACCTTTAATCAACTTCATACGTACAAGCTACTACAATACCATACAATATTTTAAAAGATCCAATTGAATTAAGAGCTTCTTCATTGTTTTCATTGGTTGACATATAAAAGTTAATACATTTATACTGATCTGAAGTATAATTTTCTTATGCACAATGCTAGGACCACAAAAAAGAAAATCTCCTCAAAATCAGTTAAAAGTTTTCTTTTGGTCTAGATGCAAAATTACATTAAATTACATAGTGTTTCGTGTAGTGCACAAACGCCATTCCAATGTTTCTAAACACAAACATACTAAGTACTATTAATATTTTAATTACATCATATAGTTCCAAAGTTTTGATGAATTTGCAGTAACTAAATTTTTAATATAGGTTAAGTTTCACAAATGATCTTGGCTTTCAATAAAAAAGGTAATGCTGAAACGGTATACAGAATACAGGTTCACTTATTTTTTCTTCGTGTTCATGATCGCTTAAATATTTGTTGTGCTACGTATTTACATGGTGTATTAAATAATAATAATAACAGCTTACAGCCTCAGTCCCAAATCACTCAAATGAACTCCACTTGGTCTAGGCCCGTGGTTTTCATTGAAATACCGAAATTCAGATTTCGAGAAAAATAAATGCACAAATAATAATAATAATAATAATAATAATAATAGCCAACAGGTACGTCGTAAACGTAAATGTCTGGCGACATGTTGGATAGATTATAGGTTAGATTGTTGGATAGGCTTATGACTCGGTGCCACATACATGGCTTTTGGAGGTGCTAGAGTTGTATAAAATTAACACAACTCTTTGCACTTTCTTAAGGTCATGTATGAGGCAATGGAGAACAGTACTTCGCAATCCTGGATGTCGCCAGGCTGCGGTAAACGATGTACCAATAAAGATCGAGCGGGGTATATTTCAAGGTGACAGTCTGATCCCTTGTCGTTTTGTCTGGCTTTGAACCCTCTAAGTACTCTATTAGAGGGTTCAGTGTTAGGCTATAGGTTGCAGAAAGATGATCAAGTTATATCGCACCTTCTATATATGGATGATTTGAAACTACTTGCCCCCACTAAATTACAATTGACAGCGTTAATAAAGGTCACTGAAAACTTTAGTAATTCTATCAAGATGGAATTTGGTGTAGACAAGTGTGCAATCATGTATGTAAAGAAGGGTGTGATTCAGGATCTGAAGGAGTAGAGCTTTTTGATTCCACAAAACTTCGATCTCTGTCTGTTACCGAAACCTACAAGTATTTAGGTTTTTCACAGTCCTTAGGAATACCAGAATCTAGCATGAAGCAAATGTTGCAGGAACGCTTCTTTGGCCGCCTGAAAAAAGTACTAAAAAGTCTTTTATCAGGGAGTAACAAAGTGCGAGCCTACAATGGTTGGGTCATGCCGATTCTGATGTATTCCTTTGGAATACTTAGATGGACTCAGACCGAATTAGATGCCCTTGATAGGAGAGTTCGTACACTGCTGACTGCAATTCGAATGCACCACCCACGTTCATCGGTTATGAGATTGTATATCCCGCGAAAGTGTGGGGGTCGTGGACTATTGAATATCAAGACCCTGCACAATCGCGAGATATACAATCTTAGAGATTATTTTCTACGTACTGATGTGGGAGTGCATCGCAGTGTGGTTACAGTGGATACTGGGTTCACTCCACTCGCTCTGGTTAAAGAGAATTGGCGCAAACCTGTAGTACTTAGTACTAATGATCGCAGGGAGGTATGACTTATAGACTTCAAAGCGTCGACCTCCTGGCTACGGTATGGTGATCTCTTCGGAGAAACCGAAGGTTTTGTTTGTGCGATTATGGACGAAGTTATCATGACGAATAACTATCGGAAGTATATCCTAAAGGATGGTACGGTTGATATATGTCGGGCAAGTCACCGTCCCGGAGAATCTATTAGGCATATTATTTCTGGTTGTTCTCGTCTTGCTAACGGCGAATATTTGCACAGACACAACCAAATAGCCAGGATAGTACATCAACAGCTTGCCCTCAAATACAAACTTGTGAATTCAGAGGTGCCATACTACAGGCATGTGCCCGACCCAGTTCTCGAAAATGGTCATGCTACGTTGTATTGGGATCGATCTATTATCACGGATAGGACTATTGTTGCCAATAAGCCTGATATTGTGGTAATAGATCGATTAGAGCGCCGCGCAATGATTGTCGACATCGCCGTTCCTCATGCCGAGAATCTCGTGAAAGTTGAAAAAGAAAAACAATTGAAATATTTGGATTTATCTCACGAGATTGTCGATATGTGGGATGTAGATTCGGCGATCATTGTTCCGATAGTTGTGTCTGTTCACGGATTGATAGCCAAGAGCTTCGACCAACACCTCAAGAGGCTCACGTTAGGTGGTTGGATCAAGGGTCTGATACAGAACTGGGAGGGGTCCGGATGGCGTAAGAAAGCGGTTCCCGGATCCCTCCCGTCTCAGGCGCAGAGTGGCACACCGTGGTGGTTTAGTGGGTAGTCTGGCTGGTGTCAGCCAGGAGTCCCACACGAAGCGAACCCCCTGTACCCGCAGGGGGGGAGCGAAGTGCGTAAAGGCATTCCNGCTCGTATTGTCAGGAGGTTCCTTTCTTGGGAGCCCTAACCACCGGTTTCTTGGTCCCTGTACCCGAAGTCGGTGGTCTACTATTTTTTATATTTTTAAATATATTTTTTTTGTATGTCTTTAAAAATGTAATTAATATGTATATACAAGTAATAAAGAGAATAATAATAGTAAATCTTTATCGTAACAAAAATGGAGTACAAGAAACTACAGCCCTGACTCCCAAAGTATCGCTAGCTGTGTGTTAGGGGTGAGTTCCTATTCACAGGCAATACAACTAACTAACAGTTACAATAGCAGGCAGTTAGTAGACAGCAGTTAACTAAGTGTATGTCTGTATATTTAAATAATATATGTTTGCGTGTGACTGTAAGTATAAATGTGTGTGTGGAAGTATGATTTGCTTTGTATTTGAGGCTATATGTTATGATTGTGTAAAGTGATGATGTGCTTGACATTATTCAAGATTCCATTAATTTACTACTTGGCTTTCAACATTATTAAAATTCCAGTTCGCTAAGTCACAGTTGAATTATTTGTATTATTTTAAAGTTGCTTAAATTTTTAGTTTTATAAATTAAGTTTAATTTATTATAAAGTCTTGATGCAAGATGATTATAGTGCTGTTGGGCAAATTTGGACCACTCCATTTGCGCCACTCTTGGAACTGGACACTTTTCCAACCTTTTACCCGATGGTTTTAAATGTGGAACAGTTATTTTTTGATATCTGTGTATAGTTTTGAAGACAAATAGCTTCCGTACTGTAAGCACCTCAGCTATTTTATAGACCAAATGAGTAGGGTGACGCACATTTAGGACGTAGGACTTTAAGAATGACGTGTTGTGCCCTTTCTAATTCTATTAAATTTTTCACTTGCACAATCACTTCTGCTTTCCATCCTTGACTATGGTGATGTCTGTTATCTAGATATCACCGAAGAATAAATGAACAAACTTGAGCGGCTCCAAAACCTTTGCATTAGATTCATATTTGGATTACGTAAATATGATCGTATCTCAGAGTTTCGTTCTAAACTCAAGTGGCTTCCAATACGTTCTCGCCGGAATCTGCATATTCTTTCTCTTTTGTACAATGTTCTGTTTTATCTTCACACACCCCCTTAACTCAAAAAATGATTTCAATTTTTAAAAAATACACATTACAGGGACCTGAGATCATCGGAAAAGTTAATACTAAAAATCCCAACACATTCCACTCAATTTGCAGACAAATCTTACACTAAGGCAGTGAGGCTTTGGAACAACTTGCCTGAGAGCATTCGACAAGTAAAAACCTTGACTGTATTTAAAAAGCTGGTGAAGGAGTACTACTTGTCATTGTCAATACCTTAATAGGATATTTATGGAACTGTATATTTGTTGTATAGTTATTTGTGTAGGTTTCTGTTATTTACTTATTAAAGCACGCGTATGGAGAACGAATGTGTATTCGAGCAGGTATAAACCTCTATTGATTTATTTTTATTAATTTTACTATTTTCATTTTGTTTTTTTTCTCTTTTTTCCTTTTTTGTTTTTTAAATTCTTATTGTAATAATTGTATTAATTGTGTGTACTACTAAAAATCATACATAACAATCTGATGTCCATGATGGTTATCTGGGAGAGACCGCCGTGAGCGATAAGACCACCAATTGTTTTAGTAATCCTTTTTGTCACTCATTTTATTTAGTATTTTGTAATATGTGCGCAATGAAGATAAATAAATAAATATGTCTTGGCCGTTGATCCCCATGAGCATATACAATAGGTAATTACACACTCAGCCAATGCTTTGTAAATTTGAACTAAAAGTGTAGTATCTTGTATCAGTCTCAAATCTCTAAATATATATATAAGTTTTCTTAATCTAGTGCTGACCATATTTATATGCTTCTTCCAATTCAATTTGTCATCGATGTTTACCCCGAAATATTTGATGTGAGTATTTTTTGGTAATGTGGCACAGCAACAATGTGAAGGCATTAGTTCGATTGCATGGATAGCAATGTACACGAATCTGACAAGTGTTAGGTGCTGAGGCTAATGAGGTGCTGAGGCAAAAAGCACGACAGTATCATCTGCAAAAAATTGTATATATGCGCCCCTGATCCGATGCTTACATAAATCATTAATATAAGGCAAAAAAGGCGTTGGTCTAAGGGACCCCATACGTCACCGTGTCGTTGTCACTAACATGATTAATTATTACTAAAATTCTAACACATTGTTGTCTTTCCGTAAGGTAGTCCTTAAACCAAAGAAGTGCGTTTCCTCTAATTCCCGTTTTCTTCAGGCGGATAATTAATATTTTAGTTGATACAGTGTCGAACGCCTTCTGTAAGTCCAGGAATACTCCTATACATTTCTCCTTTGAGTCTAGGTATGTTGTGATGTTAAAAGTGAATTTTAAAGCAGCATCAGCAGTAGAGTGATTACGACAAAACCCGAACTAGTTTTCCGAAAGAATATTATTACTTTCAAGGTAAGTAATAAGTCGTTTATTCATTACCATTTCTACTCGTATTATGAAGTTTTTATGAGCCATATGATATTGATGATTATATGTTTTGCATTAAATACTACACTGATGGGATAACGGGTCAATTGGTATGGGCGACAGAAAAAGATTTTCACAGAATTGAAGGTAGGCGTAAACCGCCTTGGTTGGGCCTCCCATCCTCTTAAAATGCTACTAAAATATATTTACTGCAACACTACATCATTAATAAGTTGTAGTTGGAGTTTATAATTAAAGAGCATGCTCGCAAGACACCAGTACTTGGTGAAGTTCGTGTATACTGTAAACGCTATCAAAACTTTCTTATTAAGTTAGTCTAAAGTTAGTCAGTACATAGAATGCTTTTACAGTCATTTACTGCGAAATGAAACCATTTATTGATATTTTACATAGTTCGGATATTGTCTGCTCGGTCGCATTGCCACCCCCACTCCTTAAATATCATATGGTACAACACTTTTGTGATCGACAAAATTGTTGTTCTGAGTCTGGGTGTTGCTTATATCGGGTTCACGTTTGTTTGAAAGTATCCGCAGAGATTGTTTATAATAAGATACAAGGTTAATTGTTACTTTATGGGAAGTTATATTATTTCGGCATCTCACAAACGATGTTGTAATAAATGCAGTTGTATTATATAAATATTTTTAAAATTAAATATTAGGCAACAATATTAGATAATTTGTCTATTTTCATGTGAAATGTGAAAATCAAAATGTTTCTCCGCATAGTTGCCTGACATAGCAATGTCTGGGTAGCATTCCTAGCCTATCGGCTTTGTTAAAATGAAACGCAATACTAATTATCTGTTCTGTAAACAAATTTATCACCTCTTTAACTTTTCACCTCTGTTCTAACTACCTGTTAACATAACTATTATCTTATGAATAAAATATTTGTGTTTCATAAAAATGTATACCTGCATTTGTAAAACTGTAATATGTTGGGAGACATTTAGAGCTATGAGCTACTGATTCCCAAGTTCGAGTTTCGCTCATGTTTGGGATTGGCATGTCAATTTGCCTAGGTACATATTTTTGAAATTCATTGTATAACTTGTTGTGTTTTCATTTATATCTACTTTTTGTGGAAAAACTTATTAAAATATTATAAACTACAGAACTGTGACGTTTTTGTGTATATTATTGAAAGTGACGAACTTAAAATCCATTAGCTCACAGAACTTTAAAACTTTGCATTGAAGGAAAAAGGATATTGTAAATAACAAATTCAAATCGAAACGTATTGCAACAATTAAAAAAGAACTGTATGGAAAAACTTAATTTGTAAACGTTACGCTTTTCATATAAAGTGGACATTTACGTTCGGTGCAGGTGTTTTCGTGTTCTGCTTATGAATTTCTTAGTGATGCGGTACTCCAGTCGTTCGTCTGTATATTTATGCATTTCTTTCTCGGAAATACTAGCGTATATATAATTTGAATTGAGTTCTTTTATTTATTATAAATCGTAAACGACGTAGCTCCACATTTTTAAAGGAGAGAACACACTAAGTGTCGTAGTCATTGAGGTACTTTATGTATTTCATTGGTGTTTGTGTTTTTTAATCTGTCTGAACTTATGGAATCCCAATATTTCAATATTACTAAGAAACTCATCTACTAAATTCCTACTACTCTGCTAATTCACTCGTTTTTGCTTATAGTATGACTTTGCCACGAAATAATAATATGAGAGTAATGTAAAATTTTATCATGTTTCATTTCATACTGGTCAGTAGTTATAATTACTTACCCTTGTCTACTACCATTACTACTTTCATTACTATATTGCCCTGTGTAGTAATTTTAATAATTGTACAGAAATGCCACCATAAGTTGGTACTA
The DNA here is from genome assembly GCA_003709505.1 of Hyphantria cunea. NCBI lineage: Eukaryota > Metazoa > Arthropoda > Insecta > Lepidoptera > Erebidae > Hyphantria > Hyphantria cunea. The sequence continues at coordinate 1,013,184 of PKRV01001398.1, read as the reverse complement.
CTGTATCTGAGACGTCCTTTTATTCCTGAACTTGGTGGTCTTGTATTTATCCCAGTTATGGTTTGTACCGGTGTTCATCGTTCTGTTGAGTTGCCTCCTCAACCCACGCCTGAGTCTCTCCACCTCAGACTACCACCAGTTCTCTTTGTTCATTCGACCTGCTGTTGGGACACATAGGGGCTATGTCTGATAGTAGCAGTCCATCGTGGTGGTAATATGCGGTAACTACCATATTCAATGAGAAATACTTTGATATCACCCAATAAAATATACATAATCAATCATACAAAATTTTGATTGTGCGATGGAGGAATAGCAGCTACTGCTATTCCTCCATAGCACAATCAAAATTTTTAAGTGCATTCAAATGGATTCCTGGTTTTCTATCTAGATTATTATATTCTTTCGTACCTCTCATACCCCTGTTTTTACCTATTCAGGGTTCGCTCTTTAAAATCAACTATTAATATCTATAATACAAAATAAACGTAATAATCTGTAAAAATACTAACTACTAGACAGTTGTTAGTGTTTTTATTTATTTTTATTGTTATATATTTTACGTATTTTTATTGTTACGTAAGTGTTTACGGCCGCAAACAGGCACCTAATCAATAAAAACCTGTATGAAAGTACCTTATAAAAGCAAATTTTAATTTCTAATGCAAACTACTATCAATAGCTAGCCTTCACAGCAACACTGCCCTCTGAGAACAATAACTTTTCTTTTATCATAATGAAAACATGACGCGATGTCTGTGAGACTGTGAAAGTGTCCGGATAGTACAGGGACGAATCAGTGCTATCGTAAATATCACTTTAGTTGCTCCTAAGGTTTTATGGCCGTTTCTAAAAGCATGTGGAAGAGTTTTTATGATGCTGTTAGAACAGTTACTTTTATGTAGCTGGGATTCGCAACTGTAAAAAAGCATTTGGTTTATGTTTAGAATGGTTTGATAAAATAAAAAACGTGAATCAGTGAATTTACAATCGTTCTGGCAACACCTATAAATAAAATATAATCTTATATGGAATTTAAAATCTGTACTAATATATAAAGCTTAAGAGTTTGTTGCTTAAACATGCTAATCTTAGTAAACTGCTGGTCCGATTTAAAATATTCCTTCAGTGTTAGGTAGTTCAATTATTGAAGAAAGCTATAAGTTATACATATATTTATACGAGCTGAGTATTGATTACATAAAAGTAATCGGTTGATTACCAAAATAACACAATATTTATTAATGTCAACACTTTTATAACAATAATTCATTCAATCACTCGTTAGGCGCAATAGAAAATCGCTTTGATGCTAATCCGCTGTATCGTGAAACAATACTCGCCCATACCGCTAGCACGGTCCGCTTTTAGAGCTATCGCAATGTCTACAGTATTCTCTAGACTTTAATCTAGCGCTGAAGATATCGTAACTACTAATCACAATATCAATCAACAGTTGCGCGCTACTGAATACTAGATGGCGCTTTTTTCTCTGAATATCGAATCATCTAGATTACAGGAGACCCATTTAATTCTATGGCGCAACAATATTATTATGTTAAGACCAATGTGAGTCCCGCTCACATTGGTCTTGCACCAATGAAGAACGTTACAAAAATGGGGGACAATTATTACGCTACGAGCAATAGGAAACATAAACGAGATTACGTGGGTTAGTTAGTTCGAAATAAAGGGCTTAGAGAAGGGCTCAAAAAGAAAGGTTTCAGGCTAGAAAACTGTACTGTTTTTCCTTATACCTTGATAACATTTTATCTCAGCTCACGGAGTACAAACCTCTCCTTCAACTGAGATCTCAAAGAAGACAACAAGAAGGTCAACAAAAAGGAAGATCCTTATCAGGCTTTCTGGCTGGGTATGTCGGGCACGACCTGACTAAAAACTGCACGCTGTACTAGAAGCCGGGGAATCAGGTGCACTCTCGTAAGGAAATCCCTGGAACCCCGACCCACCTAGGGTTACCCACGGTTTGCACCCTCCTATATAGGAACCCTGACACATCTATTATATTTACTATGCCACCCCGACCTACTTCAGCTAGAGTGACAGGTGATTTCTTATGGACGACGGAGATCGTATTGCAATCTCCGGCGCTTGAATCGTCTACGGTACCTGGCCCGTTCTATCTCCTTCGCAAGCAACTTGCTCGCAGAATGAGACAGCAGAGTTCCACACGCTCTCTCTCCGTAACATGGCTGCAATCATGTTACCGAGTGTATCTTTATTTGCCTGACCCAATGATTTTTTACTTGAATTTACTTGGTAAGTCTTTTCAACACCTTTCGCAACAACATAACACAATACTCAATGACAACAACCTCACCCGTAGCTTCCTCAACTTGAGAGATTTTATTTTCGAAGCTATTGAATTTGTTTTTGAAGGTACTGATGAGGTTATGTGTTTTTACCGATTCCTTGAGCCCGTTAAGTTCGGCCTTTGTTAATTTAATGTCAGCTTCTAGTGTTGGTAAGATACTAGTTGGAGGGCGATCGTATTAAGCTTGTAGTAAAACTTATCTAGTTGATTGGGTTGGGAAGAAGTTACAATTGAGGACTGACAAGAACTCGATTTACATTTAAGGGTATTGCCAGTTAATTTTACTTCAGCGTACACAGCACGTGCAAATGTGAATAAAAAACTAAAATTAAAGCCTATAATTGCAATAAAAGAATAAATGAATAACCTACCTGATGTTAATAAACATCACAGACGTCAAACTGGTGCATCAATGAAGATGTTTCTGAGTTGAGTTTCAAGCGAATTTATTTTGAATTCAACTAATCTATTACAATATTATTATAATCTAACATGGCTTATTTGTCGGTGAGTAGGTAGTACCGCCGCTGCACACTTTCAACAGCAATTGTATAAACTTTTTAGAAAGGAGACCACATGGGACAACAATATTCGGGGCTGCTTCGGAAAACGCAAAAGAAAAGAGTCAATACACTTGGTTTATACTAAATATTAATATTAACGCAATTAAATAAACTATGAAACGAGACTGTTCTTTATTGAATGGTCGGTAGCAAACAAAACATTACATTTGATTACCTTATTTACCATACATACCAATGTTGTGTTGATTTTGATACCTTTTGTTGACCTTAAAATTAATCCGAATAGTCTATAGAAGTATTGTTATTTAGTGAAAATATATTTAAAATATACTGAATTATTTTATTTAACTTTGAAATAAACGTTTAACAATGTTAGCGCTAGTGACATCCACAGAGTAGAGAGTGAGTAGCGCTGCCTACCACTATAGACCAACAAAAAAAATATAGTGAAGGTGAGAATTTATATTACAAAAGGAAGTATAGATGACTCTGTTCACCATTTGCAGATAGTGATGACGGAAAGACAGTTAGTCTTCAAAGAACAAACTATATCCTCTCCTTTAGTTGAGCGAGCAACAGTCAGAGACAGTTTTTTTAGTTTGAATACCCATTTTGGTGGTCAGCAATAGGCTTGACTCCTATTGCCTGTGTGTGAGTGAGTGAAACTAAAATAATAATTATCGTAAAAAAATTATGAATAAGTATTTGGCTTGCCATAGTGTCCTTGACACAAAGACGTAAAAGTGCATGAGTGTTGATGAGTGAAGCTACTAACCCACGTCAAACTAACCTAAGTCTGTAACTACTTAAGCCCATATCTCGTATAGTGTCAAACAAAATCCAGTCCACAGATAAAGAAATAATTCGATTCTACAGTTCCTTAGATTATCATCATTTAATCCAAGGAAATGCTGCTGATGATACCGCAAGCATTAATACCAAGGCACCAAGTGTGCACGATATATATAAATAATAAGAGAGAAGCTAACGAGTAATCTTGATATGAGTTAATATAGTAAGTGATTTCATTACACCTGCTGCAAAATATTGCTAAACCTCGGTTTTCCCTTACGAGGAATATGTTAGTATATACGAATATGTACAGAGAAAGAATAAAAATAAATCAACTGCTTATCTCGCTCATAACTTGCAAGGGTTGACGAAATTGTGTAACAATGTCGTAAACCATAGAACAATATTTGTTGATAATAATCTATATTCTACGTAAAAAACAAGCAAGTCTTATTTGACCTTGATAAGGTGTAAATTTATTTTTAATGACTTTCATGTTAGGCTCTCTTTGTCTTCAAAGAGTACTCTGAATCCCTTTCACAAATATATCTTTAATGTCTACAGTCTCCAGAATAATTTTAAATTTTAAACTACAGGCCATTATACTGCTATGATGTTGCTTTTTAGAATACACTGCCAGTTCCTAGATACCTGCGATGGATTACTTAATCTAGCGTCCAACCCCGCCACTAGTGTTAACGCTAGTGTAATGCTGATACTTATGTATATACATACCAACACGCAGTCGCTTCTAAGAGGCAGATAGATATGTATTAAACGTTTACAATTTACCAATCAACCATAAAATTTAATCACATATACATTACACGATCTCTGGCCAGATAGGACTTGCATAGGAGGGCTGGCAGGGACTGGATGCAAAAAATAACACACTGAGCTCTGTGGTGTTCCTTGGGAGTGGCCTATGTCCGGCAGTGGACTATAACGGGCCGTTGATGATGATGATACATATGATAATACACTAACTTACTCTATTACCTATAATGGATTATATCATGGATTTGATAAAAAGTCGATGAGGATATTAAGAAGATGGTAGATAAGATAAGATAGTAACGGGGTTTACGTATGTATCTCAGATTTGTAACTAGAATCTTCAGAGAAGCAAATCGCAAGCATATATTGTGATCGTATATTTTAACTGAGGTTTTAGTCTATATAACATAAACAACATGTTCCAAGTATTTGTGTTCTTGCTGAATATTTCAAATCGTTCATCTATTTGTCAATGTAAGTTAAATGTTTTCTGAAAAATGTTTACCTTTCAAGGTCCTACCAGTTTCGGCACCGACTAAATTATATCAGTTTCAAATAGTTTTATAGGAGTTTGATGTCTTTGAATGTCGTAAAGTTCTTAGATTGTTGAATTATCCCTTCTTTTTTTTTGAAAATCTGTTTCATAATTAAAGTGTGTAGTGCTGAAAATAATTGATTCAACCTCTGTTATTAATACAATATTTAAAAAATATATAAAGTATTATTTCTTAGCATACAGGACCGAGATCTCTACAGAAAGAAGAAAGTAATATTGCAATCTCTGAATTTGTAAACCACCAAAGACTTTATTTGGAGGCAAAAAGTTATCACCGACCTTTTTGATTCCAAGGTTTTGTGCCGCAAAAATAAATTATGATTCGCCGGCAAAACGTACGGAACAAATAAACTTTAGCCGCGCTGAAGTATGAATGTTTGATAACTACAAAAGTTTTTATTAAAAGGTTTCTACCACAATGCCTCAAAACGAACCGAGCCTGTCAAGCATCGTTGAACAAGTTCGGTTAATTTACACATCTGTTTGTTACGTAAAGCGTTAACGTTTGAGATAGCCGTGAATGTATAGATATATTAGACAAATATACACACACTAGGTTCACGGCCAGTACATATAACACTGCTCGACAAATTTTATTTTAGTTTAAGATTACTTTTAAATTTTCACATCAGTTGGCAGTCCTATGATTACTTTGGTTTTTCTTTTGTCCAATATATTATTTAATGCTTTCATTTTTCTTTCGTTAGTTGGTCATACATGAATTGTCAATGATCCTTGTTGCAACACTAGACATTATAGAATCATTTCCCGCCCGGGGCAAATAGTTGTATGGTTAGTAAGAAGTTTTTATAGTCTATAAAAATTGTGTAATACGATTTTGTTAACGTATTGGTTGACATTGGAATGGCTCCATTTCAATGTCAATCTATACAGGGAGTTTTATTTTGATTTGACAGAGATATCATAGCAAGCACCCATGAAAACGCTAACATTCTCAACGAGTTCTGCAACATTTAGATACGAAATAAAGAAAAACTAAGACAGTCTATGAAAAAAAAAATTTTGTACTCCTTTTATTTTTATCCATTATTTTATTCTATGAGATTACGTTATAATTTTAGGTCTTAAAAATAAACATTTAAAAATTAATTAGATGTTCCTCACAGTTAGTAGAGGGTTTTCAAGTGAAATGAAATTGCGCGAATCGACACGATATTTTTTCGCCTTTTCTTGTTTAATGCGAACGCTGGTCTGTGGGTGTTTGACATTTTAGTGATATAAAACATAGATCTGTATTCGTTCCATGTTCGCTTAAAACAGGTCCCTTGAATGCCGTTTCATACTTTTCCTCGGAATATTCTTTACCTCAGGGATTTATGACTTTATACATGAACAATTGCGGTGTACGTGTAGAGTGTTTTTATTAACACAGACTTTTTGGTGTTATAATATCTCAACCAATATTATGATTTTTTTGTCTGCGACTTTGGGATCTTAAATATTTTATCTGTTAGTATTATTAAGCATTTTCGGGTGAAGGTTGATCTATGTATCTATGTATCGGTGTGAATGCAATCAAAGTTAATAAGATGATGCGTGTAAGTCACAATGTTTAGTAGATTTTTCAAAATGCATTGCAAATTTTTCAGGTGTGAACTGGGCAGAAATAAGGCAATGGTTTTGATATCCCAACTTTCTACTATATATCTCCTCATTTCTTATCATATTTTGAGTAAAATCTGTGAGCCTAATAAACAAATAAACAATAAATGTTTATTATAGTGAAGATCGGGTCACTAGATAAAATATAAATTGCAGAAACTTTGTTTGATCTCCAGTCACTTAACACATCTATCAAAGCATTATTATGACAGTAAGCTAGCGTTTCGAAGGGTAAAAATATAACAGTAAGAGTACGAAAAATGGCTGAAGGGTTCCAGTTGATACTCGATGAGTCAATAGTAACTTAAGATGAAGTTAAACGGTTAAACAAAGACCATATTATTTCAATAGTGACAGTTTTTTGTCGAGTTTACTAATAAAAAAAGCTTTATATTAGATTACAAAAACTCATGGCTCTGGAATGTCCTGGAGTGGATAAACTTATATTATGAGGCTGTCAACATCATCACGTTTCCGTCTCCTATGAAAGTCTTTTTTTTTTTAGTGAATCGGTTTTTGTCTCTAAATAAAATAAAATATTTTATTTTTTTGGCGTAAAAGAGTCGTAAAGTAATTCCGGATGTGAAGAAAAACTGTAATAGCAGATAGCAATAATAATTTTACGGTCAACAACTCCTGAATTGAAGTTCGAAATCTGCACTGAGAAAAAACATCAACGACAAAATTTTGAAGTGTGAAGGCTGGCTTAAGCGTGTGCAAAGCTCTCAAGCGCAAACTATGGATGAAGATATACCTCCTGAACCCCCTGATAAAACGGCCCCACGTACTCCCCCTTTTTCCCCGTTGCCTTACTCTTCTGATCAACCTGATACTTCTTCGAATCCACCTACGCAGTTTTTTAATGTTGTTTCTAATATTTTGCAATCCGAAAATGTCACCTCCCGCGTCTCTGTTTCACGTAAACGTCCAGTAAATGATGAAACAATCCTAAATTTGCCTTCAAAACAATTAAGAAGCCAAATAAGCCGCGAGAGCTACAACGCAAGCGATAATGATCCCTTTATCGTTCACGTATCGCGTATTGAGTCACAACCGAATGCAGGTACAACGCTTCATCCGGTGTCTTTTGGTCTCTTCCTCTTTAATAATAAAATTACCAGTGTCATCAAAGACAGAGTAAAGAGAGTCGGTAGAAATCGTGTCTCCGTTGAATTTGCAACGTCTCACGATGCAAATGTTTTTTTAATCAATTCTCTTCTCCCAAGTCACAAATTCGTAGCATCAATTCCATCTTTTCATATAACAAGAATGGGTGTAGTTTCAGGCATTCCGAGTGACATGTCAGAGGAGGACATATGCAAGTATATTAACGTGCCACCTGGATGCGGTAAGATTTTAAAAGTCAGACGTATTAACAGAAAGACCTCTAGAGATGGTATTCTTGAGTGGAAGCCCACGGAAACCTGCGTCCTAACCTTTGATGGTCAGGTACTTTCGAAAAGAGTATTTTGTTGCTACACGTCACTCCCTGTAAACATTTATATTTTTCCAACCATTCAATGCCGAAAGTGTTGAAAGTGCAGATTTGGACACGTGGAGGCTATCTGCAGATCCAATCCTCGTTGCAGTAAATGTGGACAGAATCACCACAGTAACACCTGTGAAGTACAAGAGAACGAAGCTTTTTATGTACTTTGCTCTGGTGCTCACTTCGCTAGTAACAGGGCTTGCCCGGAGTTTAGCAGACAGAGAGCTATTAAAAAAACTATGGCAGAAAAGAACATGTCTTACAATGAAGCCTCTAAAAGTATTCCGGTAGCTACCCGTAGCTACGCTGACACCCTTAAGATTCCTCAGACTCTGCCAATTCCATCACAGTCATATCGTAAAACTACCTTTCGGCACCCCAAATCCCGTTCCCCTCTATCCCTGTCATTTGACAAAGTCTCCCATCAGGACATCATTAGTACTCCTCCATCTTCACAATCCAATGGTTGTGCTCTGAAGTATTCCCCTTTAGAACATTCCCTTATTGATAGTTTAATTCAATTACTGACTTCTTTACTCTCTTCGAACATCCCCTGTACCATGTCTTCTCCTTCTGCTCAAACACCGTCCAACGTTTCTAACCACTTAACAAATCTTTTAACATTATTAAAAAATGGGAACCAACCAAGTGTTCCTTCAATGGAACGCGAGGAGCGTATTTCATAAAAAACACGATCTCATATTTCTTTTAAACAAATACCAACCTCTAGTCTGCTCTATTGTTGAGACCTGGTTACTGCCTAGTTTCAACTTTTATGTTCCACACTACAACACCCTTAGGAGTGACAGATCTGATGGATATGGTGGTTCTGCGCTCCTAATTAATAATCATATACCGATTAAAACTATCCCCACTCAGTCTTTCCCAGAAAATATTAATGTTACCAGTATCAAAGTCAATGATCTGTCAGTCATGTCTATATACATTGCCAACCCTAGCCAAATGTTCCTCCCTATTTTAAAAAATACGCTAGAAAATGTTCACGGTCCATTGTTAGTTATGGGTGACTTCAACTGCCATCATTATAGATGGGGTTCGGAGCGATGCGATTCATTTGGAATAGGCTTAGTGGACATCTTAGATGAGCTAGGTCTTTGCATTCTATGGTTGCTGCACACGTAGAGTTCCTATCTATTGGGATAGTAGTTCCTGATTTGGCTTTCGTAAGGGTCTCAGTACCATGGACAGTGTTGGAACTTTGGTTTCGGACATCCGGCTTTCTTTGTCCCAAAATTCATCCGTCGTCACTGCTTTTCTTGATATTTTTTTCCTACTCTTTGGCGCAAATTGCACAATCTAAGCCTGCCGGTTAAGATGTTACAATGTATGTGTGCAATGTTTTCATCTCGAACTTTAAGCTCTTAGAGTTATTGGCGAAGAGTTTGATCACAGGAAATCATGGAAAGGCTTACCGCAAGGCTCTGTGCTAAGCCCTTTACTTTATAATCTTTATACACATGATATCGGTTTATGTTTGAATTATAATTGTCGAATCGTGCAATATGCTGATGATCTGGCTCTATATGTAAGTGACAGCTGTATTCAGGATGCAGCTCAATCTCTTTCCCTCTCATTGAACTCTTTAAGTCAATGGCTATCGGTTCATGGTCTGTACCTTTCTGTTCCCAAAAGCGCTGTCGTAATCTTCTCTCGTAAGAGAATACTTCCTGGAATTGATGTTCAAGTTCAACAATACAGCATCCCTATTCTTATAAAATTTAAATTTCTAGGGGTCTACTTAGACTCTAAACTGTCTGGAATCCATCACATAAATTATCTGATATCAAAATGTGAGAGGACCATCCCGATACTAAAGGTTCTAGCTGGTGTCTGGTGGGGGGCCCACCCATACACAATGAAATTACTTTACAATGCCTTAATACGCAGTGTCATTGATTATGGTTTATTTTTGATTACACCTTGTAATAAGAAGGCTCTAGCAGCTCTTGACAAAGTTTAGGCTAAGTGTCTTCGCATTATAACTGGCTGTATGAAGTCCTCTTCCATCAATGCCCTACAAGTAGAATGTTCTGAGCCCCCTTTAGCTATAAGAAGACAATTTTTATCTGCCCGCTTTATATTAAAAGTGATGTGTAAACCTCATCATCCCCTCTCAAAATTAGTTTCTGATTTGGATACTGTCTGTAACATTTCTAGATTTTGGTCAAATAATGAAATTCCAACGATACTCCAAAGTTTTCGGGATTACAAACCGTTCATTAGTGATACAGTAAAATATGAATATCTCCCTCTATTCTGCTTCGATTATAACATTCGGTGTTAATGCATAATAAACCAGATGCTTTTTTTAAGCTTTTGCTTTTTTTAAACCAGATGTTTTTTTAAGCACTGGGATCTGTAAAGAGTCTGATCATGCGAAATCGACCTTCAACGCATTGGTTGAAGAGCAATGGAAGGATTTCAAAATTTTTTTTACTGATGCCTCCAAATTATATAACGAAGGCCCTGTGGGTTCTTCAGTTTACTACCAGGACTCCAGCATTATCCTGAAATTTAGGTGTCCCAAAGAGTCATCCGTATTTACGGGCGAGTGTGTGGCTATTTTGGAAGCATGTCTCTTCATAAAATCTCACAATATTAACAAGACCGTAATATTTACCGACTCTCTTAGTTGCCTCAAAGCGTTATTGCAAAACCCTTTAAAGAAATCGTCTCAATCTTCTTTAATTCTAAAAATTAAAAATATCTTATTTAGCACAAGGAGCTCAAATGTAATTCATTTAGTATGGATCCCTATAGCCATAGTGGCATCAGAGGTAACGAATGTGCAGACTCACTGGCAAAAAATGCCACCTTTTCTGAAACTGCGGACCTCAAACATTTCATTCACTATAACTACGACCTTCTGAGGCTTCCCAAAGAAAAGCTACTGGCAGCCTGGCAGTTAGAGTGGAATACCTCCTCTAAAAAGAAAGGCAATCATTTTTATGCCATTCAGCAGAGCGAACTGAATTCGAAGGTTGAACTAGTAATCAGTATATTTAGCGGTGTGCCCCGCTTGGGCGCCGCAGCGTCGGGCCCTCACTGCAGTCATCGGAGGTGATCTCTTGCTGCCGGCCGTCGTACGCTCCATGGCCGGCGGCGACAGCAGTTTTATCGCGGTCGCGACCTTCTGCGAGGAAGTCATCTCGCGGAAGGAGGCGGTGGAGAAGGCCCGGGAGGATGACCACCACTCGGACCCGATCCGCCGCCGGCGAACCGGGCGGCGGAGGCGCGCCTACCAGCGCCTCATGCCGCCCTGAGTGTGGCCGCGGATTGGCGGGACGGGTTTTCCCCTCCATCCGCTTCACAGGCCACCCGCGAGGGGGGCGGCGTTACGCGTGTGCCGTACGTCGCCTTAATTGAGAGTTACCATCAGACGACGGAGCCCGCTTCAGTGCGGGCAGGCGCTGGGAGGGGTCCGGATGGCGTAAAAAAGCGGTTCCCGGATCTCTCCCGTCTCAGGCGCAGAGTGGCACACCGTGGTGGTTTAGTGGGTAGTCTGGCGAGTCAGTCAGGAGTCCCACACAAAGTGAACCCCCTGTCCCCGCGGGGGGGATCGAAGTGCGTAAAGGCATTCCGCCACGTTAAAAAAAAAAAAGTTGTCAGTATATTTCCGCAGTCGCGACCTTCTACGAGGAAGTCATCTTGCGGAAGGAGGCGGCGGAGAAGGCCCGGGAGGACGACCTCCACTCGGACCCCATCCGTCGCTGGCAAACTGGGCGACGGAGGCGCGCCTATCAGCGCCTCATGCCACCCTGAGTGTTGTTGCGGATGGGCGGGACGGGTTTTCCCTCCCATCCGCTTTACAGACCAGCCGCGAGGAGGTGACGTTACGCGTATGCCGTACGTCGCCTAAATTGAGAGTGAATACAGCGGTGCGACGGTGCAGACGGTGCCCGCTTCAATGCGGGCAGCCGCTGGGAGGGATCCGGATGACGTAAGAAAGCGGTTACCGGACCCCTCCCATCTCAGGCGCAGTGTGGCACACCGTGTGGTTTTAGTCGGTTAAATTCCAACACATCACCCCGCCACAAGCCCCGGTGGGGTAAAGGCCCGAGGGGGTTTCCTCACGTAAAAAAAAAGTTGTCAGTATTTTAAGGAAAACTGACTTTCCAATAACGATTGCTATATATGTTCATGACAACCTGCACGGACGGCTTAATGTGTTCTCCGAGTCACGGTCAGGAATTATTCACTTCAGGCCTTATTCCATACTCTCATTTCATCGAGACTCTTNAACCATATATTATTATATTATTATTATTATTACTCTAAGTTGCTGCTAAGAATTTCTTGTAAGAAAACTTTACAGCAGTCTGAGCCGACAATCGACTCCTAGTCCTTTTGATAAACAGTCGCTTACGCTAACCACAAGAAAACGAGCCAGGTACTATTTTTAAATTTTTAATTAGTATTCTTGAGACAATTAAACATTACTAATTTTAGACTCAAAAAAATAATAATTTACTTTATTTTTTGAAAATTCTAATGGGAAATCATAATAGCAAGGTATTTAACAACAAATGTAACGCACACAAATCATATAGAGCGCATTACAAGTCATCGCATTGAAATCGATACCGTCCGACGTCATAAATTGAATACAATTCTGCGTCTTTTCGCTCCCGCCATAAAAGGAAATAAGTGTGAAAATAAATCTATCTTCGCCAAATTCAATTTATTTTTGATTGTGCACTTAAAGAGCTCGCTATCTCCTTGCCTATAACAGTAAAAATGTTTGGTTGATTCCTTTCGTATGCATTTTAATGAAACCCCAGCTCAAGAATTACTAAAAGATTTAATAAAGGTGACATAGCTGTATCGTTAACGAACTACCGAGTTGTCGATTGTATGAGCAATCACTTCTTTTTATTCGGAAACTTTAGTCAGAGTAGTCATTGCCGTTGATAAGCAGTATTGTCCCTCGCAGTCGTCATCCACAAGCAGTTGGAATCCTTGGTTCTAACAGCCACACTCCAAGTAGAATGTTTATTCCCGATGGATGCAGAGAAAGAGTCTTTATCAACTGTCTGTATACATCTAGGCATTTTTAATGTTCTTACTTTTTTCAATTAGGAAGCCTTAGTTTACTGGCAAGTAGCTCGTGGCTCCACTCATAGTCTGCACCAGGTAAGGTACGCGTGTTTTTTTTGGAGCTTCTCTATCTTGATCTCATTAGAATTTACTTTTTTGGTTTCAACACAAGTAACCAGGAGATATCCAAATACATAAGTGCCTTAGATGGTGCTTAAGGTCGGGATAATGTTTTTAAGTTACACATTTATATATTCTTATGAATCAATCACAAGGAAAGATCCTTTTTCTTCTTTTCCAAAGTGTCTCACCAATCCCCGCTGTTGTTAGCGTACATCGCATTAGTTCCTTCCCTTATATAGGATGCTTGAGTTTCTTTAGCAGGCCCATACATTCCTGGTCCCGATAAGAAATAATTTTCTAAAACCAAGGCTTCTTCCAGTAGCATGTTTTCCATGGGATGCCTGGGTGCCTGCATCTCCATGGCTAGTAACCAATTTCTCATCCCCAGTCCCGGTAACTTTAGGGGCCGGTCGCTGCGTGGATTGCTAAACATACTCGCTGTAAACATATGTGTCCATCATACGGCTTTCTTGGGATATTTAAAGCAATAGTGTCCCCTTGCTTTCTAAATATATAATATGTCATATATATATATTTATATATATACTGTTGGTATGGGGTATTTCTTAAATACGAACCCGATCTTATCCCGTAACTCCCTCGACGTAAGGCTACTAGCGTCTTATTTTCGGTTGCTTCCGTCCTCCATTCACTTGATATCCGTTACCTTCGAGTACCTCCTAAACATGTTCTAGCTAACTTCGTTCTGCCAAAAACGGTCCCCGTTTATTATTTCAGATGAAAGAAGGACACTGACTCTCAATTCAACCTGGTGGTGTAAAAGGTTGCCACGCCCGCTTTCTTCTGCGCCTGGGCTTAAATCCTACATGGGTCATCCCTTTGTGTTATCCACAAATTGTTGTTCTAAGTCTGGGTGTTCTTTGTAAAGTGTCCTGCGACATAGGATGTACATTACAGGACTTGAGAGTTGGTAACGCGACGTGGTTGGTTGGTTAAGTGATGTAATAAAATACAAAACCTACTAACAGACCATAATATTCAAACAGTTATTGTTATCAATGGCGTTGGTGGGCCACATCTCAGTCAAATAAATACTGATTATTAACACTAAAACTATAGAGAGGTATTTCACGTTGTAGATATTGCGGAAGAGTCACCTAATGATGATCGACATCGACTGTATCAGTCCCTTCACCTTGATTTTTGAACCCCAGTATCGTTACCCACTCGGTGAAAAACAAGAAAAAAAAATCTTTTATACAGAGAACACACATGATTTTATGTATAGTTAACACGAGATAACAAACAAGAAATCGTTTTACATCGATTAATTGTAAGGACATAGATCAGCCTATTTGTCCAGAATTATTTCTGTCTCACAAGGAATAAACATAAATTCCTCATCATCTCAGTTAAAAGATGTCTATTGCTTTACAAAGACTTTCCCCAAAGGTCTTCACAACAATCAGATGAAGACGTTTGGATATGGGCAACACAGGACCAGTTATTATATATAAATTAAATACACATATTTCTTTTCTAACAAAATGTCGCATGTACAACACTATACCATTACAAACACATTTCTATCTAGCACAGCATAAAATAAAATATGCAATAAGATTTTCTACCGTGTAGTACGTTTACTATACGTACGTACTATATGTATAGCATCACTTTTTTATACTGTATAGGTATGGTAAAATAAATAATGTGATAAATATATTTTTTGTGACCGGTATTTCCATAAGAATGTCTTCTTCTTCTTCTTCTTTTTATGAGATGGCAACCAGCTAATCAGCTATTTCTGCCAAAGTAAAGTATTTAGTCTTCAAGTCATAAGTCTCCGAGTTTTCAGTCTTCGTCGTATTGAAATTAATGATAAAAGAATGTAAAAAATGTGAATGAGATTATATAGGTCTTTCAAAAAAAAACGATCTCCATCTCAGATCAAATAAAAAAAGGTAGATACCGCACGTAGAACAAGAAAATTAAACATTTTTTTAAAATATGTTTGGGTGATAATTGATAGTATTGTCACTTTTTAAATAATGTCCCTGGCAATTGCACAACTAGTAATATGCAAAAATAAATCTGTTTGTTTCGCATAAATTACAATTAGATTATAAATATTTGTGTAAATGAAAGAAGCATGTACGTGTGAGACGAAAAAATATGGGAAGGTTATTCGAAGATTGTTTTATTGTGATGCATGAGATATATGTTTTTTGTCTGTACGTTTAGAAGTAGTTTAGCAGTTCTCATAACTTCTAAAATACTTAATATAACTTAACAAATAGGGTTCCGATATGGCGCAATCTAGAGGATATAAAGTCGTAATTGGAAAATGTTTAAGCAAAACAGCGTTCACATGGGTATCAAATGAAAGTGTATAGTGTTAATGTTATGTTTATAATGTTAATATTGTTATATTCAAATTGTTTTAGCCATTTACAAGACTTGAGAGTTGCAAGTGAGGATAAACAGTCGAATATTTTGAAATGTACTTTGTAATGTAGGGCATCAAATAAAAGCGTATGACGCACTTATTACAAATATATCAGATAAATATACACACTTCAATGAAAAAAAATAAAGTAAGAGAAAAGCAAAATTAAAACAAAACAGAACAAGTATATGACAGAATGACTAAAAACAAAAAAGTATAAAAATCACAGACGAAAATAGCAATAGTGTAATAATTACTAACTGGTTAACTCCGCATGCATAGGATTTGTTCCTTACGCTGTAGTAGCATAAGGCAATATAAAAGAAAAAAAACATATAACTAATTAACTATCTTAGAATCCGTTATTTCGTATGAGTTTCTTAGCTTGGATCTCAATGTCATCATCAGTGTATTTATTTTACATATATGATATAGCCTAATGTTTAAATATTATTAAATCATTAATCTTAACAAATTAGCTTTAGGTCCATGCCCAGCAACTTATTTTAACGATTACGTGGTTAATAAAAGTTAATTATCTTTTCATCTTGGGTCACTTCTGTTGTCACTTACAGTATATCTAGGGAGATAATTTATAAAATTTGACCATTAATTTTGAATATTTTATAAGGTGAAATGGAAAGCCACGATTCGGCATTAATGGGCCGGCTAAATCGGAGTGATACCACGGCCTCACAGAAAACCGGTGTGAAACAGCGCTTACGCTGTGTTTCACCGAGTGAGTGAGTGAGATCAGGCGATACGGGTGCTCGTTTGCACCTTTACCACAAAAAAAGTAAATATAGGTAGTAGGTTTATTAGAATGATATAGTGTGTATAGATATATATGTGTAAATATATAAACAGTACTAAGATTTAGATTTAAGTTAAATTGAAGATTAAAAATAATAATATAGTGTAATACGGTGAGTAGAATAAGTGTAGTAGTGAGCCTACATTACAATAATTAAAATATAGTTGTGTCTGTTGTCACGCATGATATATTATTTCTTGGGATTTTTTATGCTCTTTTACAACAATTTATTTGCACAAGACGGGAGTTTTTAGATAAACTGACTGCACGAAAACTTGTATGACACTGTCCA
This sequence comes from Hyphantria cunea, assembly GCA_003709505.1. Taxonomy (NCBI): domain Eukaryota; kingdom Metazoa; phylum Arthropoda; class Insecta; order Lepidoptera; family Erebidae; genus Hyphantria; species Hyphantria cunea. The sequence continues at coordinate 996,391 of PKRV01001398.1, read as the reverse complement.
AAAGTAGCGTAGTTTGTGTATGCGTTAACGCGTGTATTTACTTGGAAGTAGGCGTTTTTTTGTTTGCTGCAACAAGAATAAAGGCCGTGCGTTATCTATCTTTTTTTATTTGATCTGAGATCTCCATATGAATGTCATCAAAATATTATCTTAAAAAAATCATCTGTCATTGAAATTGTCACTGAAAAAACAAAGTTTTGACCAGAGGCACCCATTATAGAGGTCTGATATCTTCAAAAGTTTGTTTCCCTACAAACTTTCATCTGAGGCCTACTCAAACTTATAGCATGGAATCATAAAAGTCTCTATCAAAGATTAGCTATGACCTTTTGCGGTACATGGGAGATTGTTATTTTAATTTTTAGATTACCTCAATTGTTTTCCTACATTTGCCTACAAGAATTTTTAGTGTTGCACATATATAAGCGGTTATTTATCTACTTTATATGCTTGGGTCTACTTTTGACCTGTTTCACCCTGTTTATAAACCTATTATATACAATGGTACTAATAAATTGTTACTCGTGACTTAGTCGTATTGGTTTACACTTAATCAAACATTTTAATGATGTGCTCTTATTGTGTGATTAAATATACTGTTCTCTTTAACGCACAGCTTGCTGTTGCTTTAACTGTACCTGTTGTATTTTCTTGTCAAATTTTTAAAAAAAATATACTTTAAATTCCGTCTAATATAAAATCTATATTCTCTACCTTATAAGATAAGTGGCATCAAAATCAGGGAATCTGGTGAAACGCACTCGTTTCAGTGTATATTTAAATAATAAAGTAATACAATGCAATCAACTACCTCAAAGTTAAATTTTGAAACAGGTAAGTAAACTACCACCATTTAAAAGTTTTATTTATTACCTTTCATATTTTACATTCTTGTTGATATTTAATATTCTTTATATCATAATATACTATAAGCCATGTAATAATTAATAATTATTTTTAACTGCCGGATTGCGTAGAACACATTACTGATTGATTCCTAGACGAATTTGATTGCGGTCTAGCAATGCAATCCATTTTAGAAGATATTATTACTTTATGTCAATGTCTCAACTAATAAAAAAACGAATGTGCCTTACACAAGACCAGATGGCCTTCTTTACGTTTTCTCCCTACCCTGGCATCTCATAATTTAGTAAAAGATTATTAGATAAAAACTTTTTTGACTAAAGGAAACGTAATTTTCTCCGAGTGTTGTTTTCTGATGTTTTCCGCATCCTTGCGCCCCTTTCTATTTCATAAGAATGATTTGTCCAATTCAATTTAAAATGTTATCTTAAAACTAAAATATACTAAAGGGCGTCAGAAGAAAATTGCAATCAGAAGTAGTTGGTGGTGCAATATTTTCCAATGAATAAAATTAGAAACACTTACCTATTTATATATCCTTACATGCACATATAACATAAACATTTATAATACATATTATTATATACATACCAGCAGTTGTACATGCACTCATAACTATTTAATTATATCAAATATTACAGGGAAACATTCACACCATAGCCAAATTCGTTAACACTTTGGTTATTTATGATGTGTAAAATTCTGGCCAAATCCCAAAGATGGCTACAAGTTTGAATAACATTTATCTGGGATAAGACTCAAAATAGTTAGTCGATTAAGGGAAATATTGCGAAAAATCTTATCCCATTTTTGGTTTTCAATCAAATAAATGAATCTCAACTCGATCTGCTGATTCAAACTCTGTTCGATAGTTACTTATGCGTTTTTATGTTTAAGTTTTGGTGCTTGTTATCATGTCAGAGTTTTGAATGATGTTCGAAAATGAACAGATTTCTATCCTAGCCTTTAATTATTCGCTGGACTTTTATTTTTACTTAAAAAGAAGGTTTTAAGTTTATCTTTTTCCCGAGTGTTTAATTTCTACTTGACGTTTATCATTTTTTAAGGAATATAAGGCAAACGAGCAGAACGATAAAAACTTGAACTCACTACCAGCGCATGTGTTTCCCTCCCACTATGATCCTGGGTCCTTTAAGCGGGGCGAGAAATACATCTCACTAAGCCGCCATAGTGTGGGAAGCCATTTTGCACTGTCTGCTTTCGCAGTGAGTATGGTAGCCCCCACCATTGGATTCTGTTTGAGCTTACCATCAAGCTGAGCAGAGTCACTTTGACGAGTTACATATAACAAATTAATAAAAAATAAAAAAAGGTATCACCTAATGGTATGTGATTACCATTGACACCCGGTGATTGGAAACAATCACCGAGGTTAAGCAACGACAGCGCAGTCAGTACCTGGATGGGTGACCGCTAGTGGCATGTCACCATGAGCGTCTCCGTGATTCAGAGGTCATTTTAAGCAGTCGGTTTCGGTTGTTATCATAGGATAACAGTCGTGAAGCTTAGTTGGAGGCCTTTGGGCGGTTTGAAAACATCCAACCATAAGATTACGTAGCCACAACGTTGTCTTGCCAGTCCCCAACCCGTACTTGGCCAGCGTGGAGACGTATGGCCTTAACCCTCTACTGAGAGGAGACCCGAGCTCAGTAGTGGGACATTATGGGTTGTTGATGTGTTAGTATCTCATTAGCTTAGAAGGGTCATGCTTTCACAAATGAATCGCCAAGATCGGACAGAAAACACGTGGCAAGAGAATCTTCCGTTGCATTTCATTAAGTGAATAATGTTTTCTTACTTCAGAATTTGTAGATGCATCATTCTCTCACGGACAAATTAACATCCTTTAACATTCCACCGTTAGACATAGGCCTCTTTTAGAAAAGGAGGTTTTACCCTACTATGCCAGGATGTCCAGATGGATTGGTATAGGGTGTGTTTAAAGTTATCGTTTTCTTTGCGATGCAGTTGTCCTGCACAGTATGCCCCGTTGTCGATTTGCGCGATAATATTTCTTTATCTATCACTACATGGTTTATAGCAAATTAAAATCATGCGTGAGGTATATGCTCGGCGTGAGGTATATGCTCGGCGTGAGGTATATGCTCGGCGGGAGGTATATGCTCGGCGTTTCTCTAAGGGATCGCATTAGAAACGAGGTGATCCGACAAAGAACCAGGGTCATCGATGTAGCCCACAGGATTAGCAAGCTGAAATGGCAGTGGGCTGGCCATATTTGCCGAAGAACCGATAACCGTTGGGGTAAACGAGTTCTTGAGTGGAGACCGCGTCTCGCCTCCTCCGCGACAAGCCAGGTGGAGCGATGATTTGCGCAAGACGGCTGGCAGGAGCTGGATGCGAGAAGCCATAGATCGAACTAAGTGGCGTGAAATTGGAGAGGCCTATGTCCAGCAGTGGACTGCGATAGGCTGATGATGATGAAAATCATGCTAAACCATGATTTTAATTTGCTATAAACCTTGAAACCGTGCATGTTAAATACCTTCTACAAATTAACATCTTTTTCGTAAAGTTAAGTAACAAAATTGAAAGTCGTAAACAAAATCTGAAAACAATTAACCAATATCTATTTTGATTCATTATACTGCATGCCTAACCGCTCACAAACGTTCATCCTCGGGATAACACCTGTACAAGTCCTTAATCGCGGTAAAATCCATTATCCTGGCATTACTCCTGGCACTAACAGAATATTTTACAACCACTTTAACACCGGTCGTATTTATGCAAATGTAAGTCAGTTCTCTACACGCCAGCTTAAATATTTTTGTGCGATTTCCTTTTGCTTGGCTCGTGTTCAAAGGAATTCGTAGATTAGGTGAATTAAATTAAATGTAAATATCTTCTAAATAAGTAATGTTCGTTTTCAGGTTCCAAGTTTCTTCACGATATTCGTGTAGAATATCTAAAACTATCTGTAGGTTAGAAATAGAAACTGACATGTCACTCCACGAAGTTTTATTAGGTACTTACTTATCTTTTTTCAACTATCGAAGTTGTCAGTCGCTTAGGCCGGTGTAATGAATAACTGTTTCATGCAAAAAATACGTATTTTAAAAACATTTTTTACACCCGACGCAAAAAGAGGATACGGTTTTCTTAATCTTAAAGCCAGTTTTCTTGCGGTGGTTCTCAGCTATGTTTGTTTAATATTGGTCTGAGAGTAAGAGTATCAGCTCTTTTCCAAAATAATGTAAAGCATTTTTATTTATATATGTATATAGCAGTAAGACCCTAATAATGTATGTTGTTTTTCACTTGTTTAACCGTAAATAATTGTACGTTTATTTAATTAATTTTGATATTTACATATGTATTTAAAACACGACGATTTTTTTTTTAAATTAATGTGAAAGTCTTAAAAGGATGTCGTATTAAGAAAGTAATTAAAGAATCTTTGTCTGTCTAATCTGACTGTCAGTGACTCCCAAAAATGTCAATTGTCAATAAAAGTGTATAAAGGCAGTTAAAAATATATTTTATTTTACATAAACTCATTAAATAACCAATAAGATATCAGAAAATCACTGAACACATGAACTTTAAAACAGAGCCTACCTTTAAAAGGTTTTCTAAATATATCTGAATTATTGAGACAGTTAAAAATATTTCTTGTATATTTTGTAATGTATAAATGTATTTTCCCAACACGTAATACGTTCGGCTTAGACTGATAGCGGACGCCACGGTTTGAATATTTAACAACAACCTCGTATGCTTAGGAGATTTGATAGGAAAAAGTAAAACCTAGAGGTTGAAGAGTAACACTAATCTGTATAGCGAAAGGATTAAGGGAAACGATGAGACTTAAAGTGTTCTTTCGGGACTGAGAGCGTATTCGAGAGCGAGTTGCGGATTATAGCGTATGTAAGCGTACAGAACAGACTAAGATTATTTTCTATGGGAAAAAATCGTGCCAGTGTAGTCGAAATGATATTTTTTCAACCAAAATAAACTTGAAATACTTTGCAAATATATTAGTAACTGTCTTTAGGTTATTAACTAAGCTTAAAAGTGAGGCTCTTAAATAGAATCTCATAAATCTACTCAATTAGATGAATCTAAATCTAATCCAATACTAGATTCCGAGTCTAGCTAGCAGAAAACAGCGTTCTAAGAAAAAGTCGATAAAGAATCACTGGACTCTCGAAACATTACTAGGGCGCTGCTTTAACATATTCCTGTCATGGCATGTAAAAAAAGATGAACCATATGAAAGCCACCCAAACATCATTTCACATTGTGACGCTTACCTTAAATCTGCGTTGATTTTAGTACTATATTCAGAAATAAAAACAAGATAAATTCTAATTACTGCTTCGCATTTTTCTAGACTCAGAAACATGAATTCTTAAAAAGAAAACTATGCAATAAAGGTACCTAAGGCTGAATAATGGGCTGGGTTCAAATGCTTTGTGTTTCTTATATCTTAGCGCTACTTTTTAGCTTTACTTACTAAACTTACCTTAACTAAATTTATTTAATATTTTCTTTTATTTCGATGAAAATGTTGATATATCAGTTGGTGTATTCAGTAATTAAATAAGTAAAAAATAAGTACGTATTTGGTAATTAGTGTTGCGTAATGAATACACTAACTACTAACCTACAGTTAACTAACACGTTTTTTCTCTTAAAAGTGGTTTTTGAAAAGTAAACACGGTTGACAAACCTAAATATCGTTGGGCCTGACCAAATTATCCTAGAAGACGATGATCTCAGCAACAGGGTGGAGGAAATATTTTCCAGCATAGTCATGGGGGTTTCAGGTTTTGGTTGCGCGCAGTCTTCTCTTACAGATATAATGTAGTCAAACAAATATTTAATATTTTAGTCTCCGCAACAGGAAATGTGTAAGAGGCAAATTAATCAGAAGCTGTCGGCGAACCAAGTGGCGGAGCCGCACTTACCAGCGCCTTATGCCGCCCTAAGTGCAGTGCATAAATCAACAATTTTATTTTATAAAGTTAATAGTTATTTTATACATTTTTTAAAATAAAATTAGTTTGAATTTACAAATGTTAATCAATAAATCACAAGAGATAATTTCAAAACTGTCGAAATAAATAATAATGTGTAAGCCATGTTACAAGCGTTTTTATTTTTGTGCTGTCCCATAATCCGCTCTAATGAAAGATCAGAGAAAAATATAGCCCAAATCAAAATTGTAAATTTTGCCGGGGGCGGCTGCTTGAATAAGAGAAAATTATTGCGTGACTCGTAAACATTTCAAAAACAGTCCAGTAAGATGGACGATTTATAAAATTCCTACAAAAAATTGAAGAATGCTAAAGTAACTCAGTCTGTCTATCTGTTACGCTTTCCAGGATGAATTGCTGAACTGTTTGAAAGAAATATGGCTTGGTGATAATAAGGTTGATTATATATATATTTAGCTTTGCTTCAAGAATACATTTATGGAATGAGCGATTACTAGTATTCCTGTTTATACTATTTTCCTGAAATTGAATTGTTTATATTAAGAATTCTTTAAGGGCTAAGAAAGAGCAGCAGGCATAGCAGATACACACAGCACAAACAGACATTTAAAATCAAGTAAATGACTTTTACCTCTAAGGTACTCACTTTCCGTTATCTGTTCGAAAATCTAAAGAGGAATCTTTGCATCTGGTTGGAACACATCCCCACGCTATTGACCATTTTGATCTAGATATGACGAGAATGTTGAAAGCAAGTTAGAAGCCATAAGTTTCAATAGGACGGTTCAGAAACGTTATTAAAAGCGAATAGGTTATAGATAATGTAATACCCTCTTAATCCTGGTATCATCCTAAAATAATTACTCACAACGACACGACGCCTTTGACGTAAAGCGCGAAATCCCCACTTTATATGCGTGACCTTGTTTGCGTTTTATGACTATTAAATCAGTAAGGGTTGGTTTTAGAAACAATACTGTGCACTTTCGAGTACATAACTTCACAATAATGGATATCATGAAATGGCATACTTTTAACTAGCATCAGACCTCCATACGCACACACAACTACTAGAATAAAGTTATAGAATGCCCAAATTTTACAAATGAAATAGAAATTTCAATTCACGTCAAAGACGTGAAATTTTAGGCTAGGCAATATTTTTTAGCTTTGAGAATCATACATTAGGCAGACATTTGAAGTATAAGATGACTGAGAAGAGATGGTACGAATTGCTTGTGCTCAAGATTACTTCTTGAAGGTGTGTCGAGGATTTCAAAGGCGCTTACTCGTATGTCGTACTGTCAATTTTCGTTTACTCATTATTAACATATTGTAGCAAAAATTTACTTCTAATTTAAACATTCTTTAATTAATTCACTTTTGTTCAGATCTGTTCTTTAAAATTAACGTTTGTAATATATCCTTATATTTCTCGTAAGTACCGCAGGCTTGTTAATATAGTCTGAAGCATTTCACTTCCGTCCCTAAGGACCTAAAAGTTAATCTAAATGCTAAAGTTTTCATGAACTAAATTTATAATCTGAACTTTATATTCTTTTTCATTATTAAGTCAGGTTATAAAATTATCTTTTTTTATTTTTTGTGGCGGTAAGACCTGTTATGGAGGATTGCCTCGAGAGGCGCCATGGGACCCTCTCATACCGGCTGACGCAGGTGATCACTGGAAAAGGATGCTTCGGAGATCACCTGTGTCTGATCCGCAAGGAGCCAACGCCTGAGTGCCACCATTGCCATGGCCTGACCGTGAACACGTCGCTTCATACGCTGGGAGTATGTCCGGCGTGGGAGGAACCGATGCATGATCTCGTGACGGCTATCGGGGTAGGGGTTCTCTTGTTTGGTATTGCGGCCATATTGCGGAGCAAGAGCGCGTGGTAGTTTCCTGTTTCTTTTTGTGAGCAAGTTATGCTTGCTAAGTAGACGGCGGAGCGACACTGGAAGTGGTTTAGAATTCTCCCAGTCCGCCAGGCCAGGGAATGGGTCAGGTACCACAGACGACTCGGGCACCACAGATAGCGAAATGATCTCCGTTCTCCATAAGCGTAAGCGTAGGGGGTAACAGATATGGCCATTTGTCGCCCTAGTAGAAGCAGGCTCGGGTGGAGGGTTTGCGCGCTTCGCAGCACTCGCGCCCCACCTGCGGGGCAGCAACAGAAACACCAGTGTTTCCACACAAAAGGGGGCCATCTAGAAACAGTAGGTGGCCCGAGTTACGTCGGGATTCCAGGACTTCCCTTTCTGGAGTGTACCTGGGTCCCCTGCTCCTAGGACCAGGAGGTGGTATTTGAAGGAATTTCCGCACGAGAAAAAGATCAATAAAAAAAGGTTATATTACTATAAGTTTATGTAATACTTACGGAGAAACCTTAATCTAGTAGTAAATTGTTACTGTGGTCGAATATATATTATATTTAACAAATATGCAACAAGACTTTAGCCTTAGATTATCTAATATCATAATCTCCAAGCATAGGTTAGTTCTTACTTTTAGTATGAAGAAGAATTGAAAGTAAATTTCAAATTGCCTACATTGGTTCTTAGTAACAAAATTAATATAATAGACGTATTCACAAATACTTCAGGTAGATCTAAGTCCCGATAACTACTGAATGGACATATAAATACAACTCTCAAGACTTATAACATTTCTCAAAGTTGTAAAACTCGTTCCAATTGTAAGTACCCCGATTGCTCCATAAGATAAAATGCAAAAGATACTATTTTCTTTAAGAACTTTTGCAGTTTGCTTATCTTTGTAACCTGGTTACTATGTATTGGTTGCTTTTCGTATTCGTTAAATGAGGTGAAATTTTGCTTAGTGTCAGCTTATTTTGATAAACATATACGTTTGACTGGTGTTGATTATATCGTGTTTTCTGAATAACAAAGATTAGACTCAGTCCACCTTAACAGAATATATATAGTATTAATGTATTTACTATTTATGTCAGTGATCGATAGTAATTAGAAACATTTAGAATAGAATATAATTTAAGGAAATATAATAACGAACTTAAAAGTATATTAAAATATTAGCTAGAATTAGGTTCTCACACTGAGGAATGAAACCAACTAATGTCAGGTTTCTCCAAAGTTTAGTTGAATGAGTAATTTAGTGCAAGAGTTCCCTGACGATAGACACCTAGATACTGAAAACTGTTAAGCCTCATCTGATTATATAACATATTGAATCAACCTTTTATCCTCTAGATAATATAACCATATAATATGATGTGAGTGAAAACACTCAGGTAATTTTAGTTACAAACAGAATTATGCGTGACAGATCATACGAAAGCTATATAGTTCAGTGAAAATGAATTGGAAATTTAGCTATTAAAATTGCGTTATTATTTACAGAATGAGACAGCGGCTGCCTAAATACTCTATTGTTGCCGAGGGGAAAACTGGAGGGTGATAACGCATTAGTGACTCTTGAAATACAAATTCTAATTGGCTGCATTGTATTTATCAGTAGGCGACCCGTACGCTCATCTATACCATAAAAATATTTTGAAACTAATCACTAAGTATATTTTTTTAAATAAAAATATTGTTTCAGCTCGATGTGTATCCCACACTATCACAACGCTAGAAGTTCCACTTTACGCTGACCCAAGGCGCGACGCTGAGCTCCGGTGTCACTACACAAAGCAAAAACACGAACCGGCCCTTCACTCCGTCAAGTGGTACAGAGATATGCACGAGATCTTCAGATATACAGTTCAAGAGGTTAATTAGCTTTTATTTTAGTTTATTCTAAAAAAGGACGGTATGATAGATGTTACGATATCATAGCCGTACTTGTACTTGTGTTGAGCACAAGTACACATACGGCTGCGATGTCGTACTTATGTAGTGATCTTTTATACCTGTTTTAAGTTTCATTTTTAAATCTTTTACCTCAAATCTCTATAACAAGTAGAACCAGTAGATGAATAATACACTTTATTGTTTTTTCTTCTGGACTTTTAAACTTTAAGTGGATTTAATTTTAGAAGTATTTGTAAAAATATATAGATACTGATAGAAACGATATAGGTGTCTGTTATCCATGTCCTGTTCGTACGAAGTCCGGTTGAAAGCTATTCCTTTGAACCGTGAACATTGTCAAAATGAACCGTTTGTGGTCACCGGCGTGTTCATCCAACTTTGTAGTGCTGCAAGCATAAAACGTTTGACGCGTTTGGTAAATTTACGACTACAAATAGTACGGCATTGACGACTAGTATTGCAAGTGTGAAAATCTGGTTAATCGAAATATACTTTTATTTTTACGTACATGAAAACGTCTTTATTATGACAATTGCTTGTAAAATGTGTTGTAAGAGCAATCTCAAAGTTCAATCTTATATAAGTCATTTATGCAATTTTATCCTAAAGATAGAGAAGAAGAGGGTTGACTTACTTTGATCTTTCTTGACTTTATCCTCCTGTCATTCCAGTGCATAAGATAAGCGAATCTTCTTATATCTTCGATTAGATACATGTAAGTTTGTCATCTGATTCGTCGTTTTCCTTAATCATTAAAGCAATCATGTCTTTGTACTTTCGAATCTTCAGTGCCCCCTGCATTTTTCGGTCATATTCCAGTCCCGTATGCTGCAAACGAATTAAATCTATACATATGCAGAAAAAATACTTGTTTAATTTTTTGGGTGCTTTTGATTTACTTAGATCTTCCTTACCTTTAACTTTCTCTCATTCCTGCGCATAAAATGAATGGGTTTCTTTATATCTGCATTTCAATACATATGTATACCAGCCGTCTGATTCTGTTGTTTTCGTTTATAACAACGGTAACCATATTTTTGCACTTCTGTATTTTCGGTGCCACCTACATTTTCAGTCATATTCCCATGCCAATGAGTCACGCTTATAATCACAATTGAATGTAGTACGGACCTCGACTCCAATAGCCTTTTTTTTGTTTACGGGTGGAAAACCCCTTCGTATCTCCGGCTCCCCGGGGACTGCGAAGCGAAGTATGTGTTGATTGAAAACTCTCACAAAACCTTTTAGGTGCCTTGCTCTGAAGAGAACTCGGACCATGGTATTTCAGCCCCCTCCCTCCAGGAACGGCGCTGTGTCTGTCCAAACTCTATTCTAGGGGAAACTTGTTCTTCCCCCTGCCTGACGGCCCAAACATCATGACCACAGTTTTGGGACCAGGCCACCCTCCCACCGCTGATTGCATCAATTAATCTGCTTACAGAGGTCCCCACTCTCTGGTAGCTTGAAGCCCTGTCAACGGCTGGTATCACCGACAATTTCGTCTACGCTCGAAAACTGCCCAACAGGAAGAGACCATTGCGCCCCAGCCCTCCAACTCCAATGCCTATGTAAAAATAAGTAGGTGCGATTGTGGCGACTTTCACATACAGGGGCAAAAAAAATATATGACAACACCATCTACCAAAGATACACTGAATTACGGAGTAAAGTAGTGTATGAAGAAGCTACTAATCCTACATTGCGCAGTAAAGTTCTCGCACTGATTAACATATATACAACTTTCCAACATCAACCGTTGGCCCATAATCTGCCAGGCATGATTACCTCGCCTGGTCAGAGGATCCCTCTTTTGTGTTGGAGGGACATGCGATCTGTTCCTTTGCACGAACACGAAGGGATGCATAATATTCGTTGATACTATGCTATTCACAATATCGTGAGCAGTGAATTTGTATGCAATCTTTTAAATTTCATGGAATTAGGAATTCATTCTTGCAAAAATTAAAGAATACCATTAAATTTACGCTAATGCTGTTTTGCCTTAACAGAATATCTTAATGCTTATTTTCACACAGGATTGAACTGACCATTATGCAAGTTGTGTTTATTTTTGCCTCTTCTCTTGGTTTTTCTATAAGGTTGCCTGAAAGAGATTGAGTTTGTCAATAAGGCCACCATATGTACAATACACATTGGACATTTTACGTATTCTTATTGAACTTTGTAACATGGTGTGCAAATAAAGAGTTTTCTAGTTATTTGTCTTTCTATAGGGCAAATCGAATTACTCATTAAAATCTACACAATATCATAATATCTGGTTGGGTGTTCAATTTTTTAATTGTTCTACATATTTTTTGTCCTTTCCTATAATCGATAGTAACCAATATGCATGTTGGAAATGTACATCTCATTTAGAACTATAGCTTGAATTTTAAACTCTCTACATTTTATTTTATACTAGCGACCCGCCCCGGCTTCGCACGGGTGTAATGCTGGAGAGCTCCGATAATAAATGCGTCCGATCGCTGCTAAATTGGAAGTGATACAGGGAGAGCCGCGGCCTCCAACGCGCTATTTGTAGGCACGCTGCCACCGCCCCGGCCGGCCGGTAACGCCGCAAACGATACGCCCTGCAATTTTTAATATTCATTGAAATCATATGCTGTACATGGCCATATAGATCACCACATAAATCAACAATGTACTTAAGGTATTTAATTGGATAAGGATTAATGCTGTATTGGTTAAAATCGCTTCGAAAATTAGCCATTATTTGTCGTAAAAAGTAAATGACAAAAAAATGTTACTGTGGTATATCCATAAGAGATAGACATATACCATCGTGGAGTTTTCTGTAGACCTTTTCAATGTGTACAATACTCAGTACATTATTTTGATAAATCTCGTGGGGTTCAACCTGCATTTGCAATGTAAGCGGAATAAATTTAATTGTTTATCATCATCACATTAGAAACCTCAAAAATAACAATATTTCTCCACTATTTAATTGATGTTATTTATCCTTCCTTTTCAATAACTCTATCTATTAAAAAAACCGCATCAAAATCCGTTGCGTGGTTTTAAAGATTTAAGCATGCATAGAGATATAGGGGAAGAGAAAGCGACTTTGTTTTAAACTATGTAGTGACTAAAGAGAAAGAAAATTTCTTCAAAACTAAAGTTGAAATTCAAATCGTTTTTCCAACATCTTTAATTGACAGTTTGTGGTGTTTGAATATTTCACAGTTTATTCATTTTCATAAATTAACATTCACATAAATTATTTCCGTTACAGCGATTTCTTGTGATTAAATCACGATATTTAGCCTTGATCAATGTGTATCATTGTCAATTAATATATTTTACTATAATTAATAAATACATTTATTGAAATTCAATTATTTCGTTTGGAACACAAAATAAGGAGTTTAGACCCAATTGTGCTATATTGACACAAAATACATCAGTATCAGCGTACTGACGTCACTGCTAGGCATAGGTCTTTCTCAATGCATGCCACTCTGATCGGTTTTGAGCTACTCGCATCCAGTTTCTGTCTACTATCTTGCGCAAATCATTTAGCATGTGGCGTCCTACACTACGTTTGTCTCCACTCTGAAACTCTTCTACCCTTACAAAAAAGATAAAAGCTAACAAATATGTGTAAACGTGTCAGAATGTAATTATTATTATATTCTCATAACAAATCTGGTTCAAAACTTGTAGGTTGTTTTAACAGTACGTTATTCGTTTGTTTAGGACTGGGGATATCAAAACAGCGATCTACGACTGGATCTATACCGAAGTGTTTACAGTAATAATATTTGTTTTTTTTATTAAATAGCGAAAAAAGAGTATAGAAAAACCTTTATACTCTTTTTTCTCTTCTGATAACTATATTTGTCTGTTCTGTTATATCTATTATATAAAATTCTTATGTCATGATGATCCTCACGATGAACATCGAAAGTAAATAAATGATTTACACGTTTTTTTAAACTATAGTTTTGCTGGTGTACTTACGATTGCAAATTTGATGCTGTAAGTTTAAAGTTTAAACTAACAAAGAACCACTGCCAAAAGTTAAATAACGTTTATGAATAGAGGATGTACTATAATAACATCTACAAGTAAACCAGATATTTAGTTTTTTGTTCCACTGGCTCGTTGGTCTATCGGTTGAAGTATGCGACTGCCAATCAAGACGGGTTTAAATCTCGGGTTGGGCCAATAGTTTTATTGAGTTTTTCTGATTATTTAAATACTTAATAACAGCTCTGAGTTTGGAAGTTGGGGTCTGAACCCCTGTGCCTCGGAGCGCACGTAAATCTGTCGGTCCTGCGGCCTGATCTCTCCCCATCGTATCGGTTAACCGTCCTATTGAATCATGAGAGAGAGAGAACAGAACAGAGAGTGCATCTGTGTTTGCGCACACACTTGTACACTATAATATCTTCTGCGTTGTTGGCTGGTGTCCGTTGAGACTGGCCGCCGTGGCCGTAATTGGTTAGGAGAACATCATCATTTTTTCGTGTATGCTGTAAATAACGATATTCCTCGTAAAACTTCTATTAGTGTCATATTTGAATCATAGCCTAAATAAAGGTTTGAATTACCTTTTTAGAAGTAAAAAAGTTCTGTTTAGAATGGGTTTACATTATTAGTTCACCAATAAAGGCAATTTCGATCCTAATTACGGTGCTGCACTATATTGGACCAAATCGGTTATATTGGTGCAATCATAATCAAATTTATAATACAGAATATTTTAAAAGACGGTATGCAAAAGATAATATAAAACGTTATTGGAAAGTCTATTATAGAATTATTTCTAACGACTTCAGATGCTAACCTTTATTTGCAGTTCGCCTCTTTGTAATTTCCATGTTTCTTGTGAATCCTGGTGTGACGACAGAAGCCTCAAACATTAGGTAACAATATACCTATAAATCTATTAATTTAAAATTGATGTCTGTTTGTAATTTCAAATGAATAGTTCTTTACTAAACTTTTACAATACCACATGGTACATCAAAAAGCGATTTCGGAAACTTTTGTCCATCTTTCTGTTTGTTCTGGCTAATCTCTGGAAAAGTCGGACTGGTTATGAAGGGAATACCACTCGAAGATAGCTGATGATCTAAGGATTAACTAAGGCTTCTTCTATATCAGGCTAATTGTGATCTGCGGTGTTACTCGCGGTTATTGATATTAAGGTGCAACATCAATCGTATTTAATACTGCAGGGTACAGATGGCAACAAATATGTATAGTAGGAAACGTTTTCAGGCGGTTCAAACAAAGCATATAATTTAACCTGTAAAAGTATATCTATTTTCTATTAATAAAAAATTGTATTTTGCAATGGATAGCAATTGACTTTTGACCGAAAGATCAAAACTTTTTAAATATAAGATGTTGGTGAAGTATAAAAAAGGTGTGTTCAATAAAGAGCAGGTTGTAGAGTTGATTAATTTTGAGTTACTGCATTTAATGGTTCAATAAATAGGTTTTAGTTGATAAAATGACTATTACTTCTGATGGAAAGCATGAGTAGAATCGAAAATGTTATCGTGGTTGTCACGTGTGGTGGTAGTGATTTCCAGTTTTTGTCCGCTCGACACATGAAGGAAGAACCAAAACATTGCGTTCGAAAACGGTCGCACGGCATGCATGGGTCGTCTCAACCGGAGTGATACCACGGCCTCACAGAAAATCGATGTGAAACAGCGCGTACGAACAGATCAGAATACTTTGTGCGAAGCCCGCGGACATTCTGGTAATAAATGAACAATATACAAACTTATAATTATTTAACAACCCCTACACTTCATAGCACAACGTAGACACAACGTCAGCAAGTACCGTCAAGACGTACTCATAGCAATCTTGCACAGTAAAACCTACAGTATATAGATCTAAAACATAGGAGACTCAACTCAAGACTCGAGAGTAGAATCATAAAAAAATCAATATTTGGATACCCGCTCAATAGGCGCCACTCCACGCCCTACAAATCATTACCTAACACAGATTTTAAAACTTTGTAATACCTTTTATTTGAACTTGTGACTCTAATAACAATATACCATGATACTACATAATAATATATTATCAAATAAAAATATTTTTATTTCATTACATACACATTTATAAATTTAACCCGCAATTACTTACTTTAAAGTTATTGTATTTTACCTAATACCTTACGATTACGAACAAATACGACTTCTAATGATTCCGACTTTTCATATAAATGCGACTGCCTCGCACCCAAACAAACTTGTATTGGAGCTGCTTGACACGATGACGTGCTGCAGCGTGAAGAGTTTTATTCTCAAGCGATAAATTTTCGATAACTTATACCGCAGTCTTATTCCCGCCAATACCTAGTTCACTAGTGTTCAGTTTATCCTGGGGGTGAGTCTTGTTGTGGGTCGCAATTGCCGCCAGTAGTGAGTCCCGGGTACAGGGGAAGCTCATTTTGACCAAAATTCATTTTTGCAGTACGTGTATTGCATGGGTTTCAGTGGTCGCCACATCACTTCCTACTGCACCAAGTGTTGTTGGTTCAAATCCTACATGGGACAACCCTTTGTGTGATCCATAAATTGTCGTTCTAAGTCTGGGTGTACTTTGTGTCCGTTTCATTTATGTTTATAAAGATCCCCGTGGTACAGGAATGTATATTCCTAATGTGGGAGTTGTCTTTAAAGAAAAAAAGAACAGAATATTGAATATCACAATGATTAATATTGCATTTAACGACACGACAAAGCTGCTTCACTATAGACACAATGTTCTTGGATTTATTTTCTGGAACACAAAGTATTTCTATATTAGAAGCACGAGACAGCTGATCCATTCGCAGCTTAAGAGATTGTTTGTCCAACTCAGAACAGAGAAGCTCGTTTTCTTTCCTCAAACTCTTTACCTCAGTACGGCACTCTTCGTAGTTCTTATGTATGCTGACAAACTGGTCGCTAAGAAAAATTTTGGTGGCTTTGAAACTGTTTATGTTCTCTCGAATTTCACGTAATTTTCCATCCAAGGTGCCCTGTATCTTCTCCATATAATTTTCGACTGCATTACGCATTTCTTCACGTATTAGATCTCTTAGCTACGAGCGTGTTACGGGGTCAGATGACCGTAAAGTTTCAGACTTTTGCTGTACTTTACGGCGTGTGACATTGAAAGTAATGCCCGCCGTGTTGATGGGCGGACAAGTAGATTCGTATTACCACCCTTGGGTTCGCTGGCTGGGGCACAGCTAGCATCTTCTATAGTCCGGGATAACCGATTCCACCTTTTTGTGACTCAAATTCATACGTAGATAGTGATAACTCTCCTTGCATCGCGAACAATCTATGAAAGTATCCTGCGTTGTAAATATAATATGTTCACTTCTCACTTTTGGTCTGTGTCTGTGCTGATCGCTGGTTTGTTGTGACCCTTACTGCAAAAGCGATTGAGGGCGACTACAGTCCACTATGGCTTGCTTTTGAAATCCCATTAATTTTATGACTAAGTCAGTTGTTTTGTTTTTTTGTACATAGGTATGAATAAAATGACATGTATTTCATGTCTCTTGAATGTCGGAGAAGGTGTCCATGTTTCAAAATACCGAATTTTTGACATCAATTTTATAACCATTCCTTACATTTAATGGGTAAGTGATCTAATAAATTTAATTTATTATCGTGTTTTTTAAGTGTTCTTCGAAAGCCACCTTTAGAATATTAATTAGTACAGTAAAGTTCTACCAAATTTGTCCCTGGTCCACCTTAAAAAAAGTTCGCAAAGTTCAAGATTAATTTCGCCGGCTAATTAAATAAAGTTCGTCTCTTGCAAGCATCAAATTAAAAAAGCGGACTTTTGTCTGTGGTCTTTATTACAAAGCAATTTTGGCACGTTTAATGGCAAAATTAAATGATTAACTTTATAAAAAAGGACCTATTTTCAAATGTAATCTGAAGAAGAAATATCTTCAAATTTAAATATTTGGGAAATTAATATTTAATAAAAAATAATTAATAAATAATTGGGAAAAATTTTCATGGTCTATCATAAAATTGTATAATATATATTACTAAAATATAAAAAAAGTTGGTTGCGGTTTAATTTGAGTAATTTAGATTGTCTGTAATTGATTTGATGTTCAGTCATATCATGAAAACACTAATTTAGTATTCCATTTGGAGCCCAATGTATAAAAAATACCTTGTTCCCTCATAAAATGTATATTTGTGATGATTAGTTGAAATGTGAAGGTGATTAATCGTAACTACCTTACTTACATTAAGGGCTATCTACCCATCAATAAAGTATATGTCAGTATATATTTGCAAATAATATGTTTGTTAGGCACAACAGTAATACTATAAGAAAAACAGTGATGTACACTTGTATTATATACATATTAATACAAGGAACAAGTCTAAACTTGTCGCTACCTATCATCTCTTACATAAGGTACACAACTCGTTTGAAGGTCTTGGTGTACGTTTTTATAATAAAATTCCTATAGATGTAATCGACCTTCCTGTAGATAAATTTAAGCAAACTGTGAAAAATTACCTTACTAGGAAAGCCTAATAAACGAGTAACGATTATATCTAAATGGCCAACTGTCATGGGCTTAAGGTGTTATGGGTTGTATGTATACATACAAAGAAGTTTGTGTAACTTCTTTGTTATAATTAAGCCAAATTAATTATAAATAAATTATAGCCAAATAAATTAACAGACCACTGTTAGTTGAAAGAAATGCGTTACGATTATTATGGTAATTTAATTAGTATTGGTTTTTATCAGTATCGTGACTATGGTTCTACATGGTCACTAAAAGTCATCGTGGGGCTGTCAGCTTGCGGTGTCATCGGGGGAGGGTCGTTTCTTTCCCTCTAATATAGTGAAAGAGATGATGGCTGGTCCATGCGTCGATTTCATGAGAGGGTGCTACTTGGGATACTTTACTCCATTTTAATATCACAAAATATTTTACAATATATTAATACTAATAATAATAATAAATCGCTTTATTGTACACCAGATAATTAAGTACATTACTTAATAGCGCGAAATCGAGTAAATACTATGAACAAGTATATAAAAATAACAGATTCAAATGATATTTTGTATATTTTTAATTGTAAGAGTATTTATTTCATTGCCTGTATGGCACAGTGTTGGCGTATGCGACTGCTGTGCTTGAGGTCTGGGGTTCAATTCCCGGGTCGGACCAAATGTTTGTGTGATCTCCAAATATTTATTACGAAGTTTGGGTGTTTTCTATGCATAATATGTATTGTAATATGAGTATTTTTTTTTTGTTAACACAACAAAAAAATATATATGTCTTTATATATATCAGTTGTCTAGTACCCAAAACATAAGCTCTGCTTAGCTTGAAACTGGGTGGCGTTGTGTTAGATGTCACAAATTTATTTATCATTTCACTTGGTGTTATATATTGATTGAGGCGTGCATAGCCCAGTTGCACTCGGTGATTAGAAACAATCACCAGGGTAAGCGATGACGGTGCGGTCAATACCTGGATGGGTGACCGCTAGTTGCATGTTACCATGAAAGTCTCTGTGATTCGGAGATCACGTTAAGCAGTCGGTTGTGGTTGTGATCATAGGATAACAGTCGTGAAGCTGAACATCCATCGGTAAAATTACGTTACCACAACTTTGTCTTGCCAGTCCCCAACCCGGACTTGGACAGCGTGGGGACGTATGGCCTTAACCCACTTTTGAGAGGAGACCCGAGCCCAGCAGTGGGACATTGTGGGTTGTTGATAAATATATTGATTGTACCTTTTATTGTGCAGCGAAGGCAAGCCAGTCTCACACAGTAATTTTTATTGTCTATTTTCAATACACATCAACACAAGATATACAGTGTTATTTATGAAATAGTATAGAGTCGTATCTTAATTTTTAACACAATTTTTATATTGCTGTTAGTATCTCGTCGGTTTCTCACTATCCGTGCGTAGCTAGAGATATAGCTACCGTTAAATAATTGTATCGGTGTACACCCTAGGCATGAGGTTTGACTTTAAATAAGTTTGATTTAATTTACAAGATTTATTTTATAAGCTAACACAATTTTCATATTAAAATAAAACTAAGTAGTTCTAACAATTAACCGAGATATATATAAATATAAACAGTTTTAAACAAATATGAATTTGACAATAATTTATGAATTAATAAAAATAAATTTTAATGTTAGTGTATTTAGACATGCTACGATACTCCCCCACCGAGACCTTTAATAGGTAGATGTTAGTTAGGGAAACGAACTATTCTCCCGCTCTTAAACTTTTTTGGAGCGCCCCTTGAGTCAGGAGTAGGTGTGGTGGTGTCCGTGAGGGTGATAGTGTCATCATTTTTGATCATACGTGCTGGTTGGATTTCGTCGATCGTCACCGTCACCTCCTTCCTTGGACTTTTAATTTAATGGTCTTAGATCCTTTTTCGAGAACTTTGTAGGTTCCCCAGTATGGCGACTCAAGCGACCCTCGTACAGAAACCACCCGGCAGAATACATGATCAGATCAGATCAGATGTAATCATCAGATGTAAATATGTCTTCGGGTAAGTAGAAAGCCCTGTTCTTGTAGTGAGTACTAGCAAACTAGTACTCACAATCAGATTGTGTCCAGTACAAATATTGGAGACAATTTGATCAACCATGTAGCGAAAGTATTTAATGCCTTTATAAATGGCCCGAATCTCTCTATCATAACTTAGTTCATTTGAGATCAGTGAGTTTTCTTGAAAAAAACAATCCTAGTGACTGCCAGTCTCTAGTGACAGATTTATGTTGCAGCACCGCGCTAATCGACATGAACCAGGAGCTATCGTTTTCTTCAGGTTCTTCCTCAGGATTGGTAGCAGATCTATTAGTCTATAGACTTTGGGGTCCTGATAGTCTTTACCCGGTTTTCTTAGTACCACAACTGGGGCCCCCTTCCATGAGTCAGGGAAGATGCCAATCTCTAGGCACTTATTGTAAAGGGCAAGGTACACGTCCGGATCCTGGGAGATCGCTCGACATCAGATGTCCGCCGTGGACCGTCTGCTCCTGGAGCTTTCTTGGAAATGAAGCTCGCTATCGCTGTCATTAGCTCGTCGCTGGTAAACAGATCAATGTGGTCATCATGATCCGGGGCGCTTATTTTTCGTGCTTTATCTCACCTCTTCCTGCTGCTTTGCGGTTATTCCATTACCCCAATAAATTCCTTTGCATCGTCCTTTTTCATCCTGTTTTTGGAAGAAGTTCTTCCAAATATCAATTCGTTTTCTTGATTTGGTACTCATAACAGTTTTGGTGTGCAGGGAGAGAAAGAGAGTTATCAGTCTATTGACTGATAACTCTCTTTCTCTCCCTCTCTCTCTTCGATCCATGGTGCTGAGAGTCTTGTCTTCGTAGTTTTCTGTGGTATGCTCTCTCTACACATCGATGTAAACAGAATTGTTAAAGAGTTAACTATAGCATCCAGTTGGGTTGGTTCCTGTACTTTTTCTATTATATCCAGAGTCACTTTTTTGTCAGTTATTGTTGGAGTTTTTCATCAAACGTCTCCCAGTTATCTTTATTAGTATTCACTATTACACTGGATGCATATTCACTGGATGCAACTCCCTTTCTCCTTTCATAAGTGTATTTTGAAGATAATGGTATTGTAATCAGAGCTGGTCAATTCTTCGTCGAGTTGCCAGTCTGTTGTTAATAGTATTACATTTATGGAGCATGCTCTTATGTCCACGTGGATCTTTTACTTCCCCGAATGGTATCGAAAGTAGGTGTTTCGCGCCTATTTAATATCTACAGGTTGGACTCTTCCAAGACCCTAGACTGGAACACTTGTGCTGGAACATTTCTTAATTTGAAGTTCATTTATGAGATTACCGGTGGTAATGGCTTTTCTCGGGATGACTTCTTCATCGGCAGCAATTTGATTGTATGCCTTGACCAGGTCAATTTTGGAAAAGACCTGGACAACAGAGAGCTGGTAAGCAAAATCATGTGTATATATGGTGGATATTTATCCGGTATTGTTTTGGCATTCAGGCTGCGATAATTGCCGCGTGGACGCCAGAAATAAGTAGATAAGTAAACTTATTGATAGTTTTCAGTAGCGTCTTTTGGCAAATACGGTTCATTTAGATATCGTCATCCGCATATTCAGTTCACTACTAAATGTAGGTTTCTTCCGTTACACGCCACTAGATGTTCAACTATTTAATTTGACTCGCTCATTCATTAAAACCTTTGTCTTACATAAATATTTTTATAAAAACATGCAGTTTGCATACCAATATCGAAATTTCATATCTTTAGTCTGTGATTATGTCAATAAAAGTTATTGTATTTTTACAGCATTGTTTTTTACTACACAAAAGATTTTAAATTTAAATAAGAGTTTTCTTTCTGTTAAATTAGTTTCTTACTAAAATTTATCTCCGTTAATGTACTTTGCCCTTTCTAAGAATTTCTCATTGGACATTGAGGTGTCCAAATTTTAAAATGGTGCTAATATCATAAGAACTTTCTTCATCTGACAGCCGTTACTGTAATAATTTGATCAATTATTTAATCAATTTTATCTTAAAGAAACTCTGTTGATATTACTTTAGAACCATTTATTATTCAAATTGTTCAGCAAGAACACCTTACACCCCATTCGTTCTTCAAAAGATATTACAGTATAATGACAGCACTTAGTCGAAAATTATCTTAAACTGCCGCTACGATGTCTTCGCATTCAAGTCATAATACCGTTCACGCACATAATATTTTAAGTCTAGAGAAGCCGAGAACAGAATGGCTTTCGTAAAACTAAGTAAGCCTTAAAGAATGAGATGCGTATCTCAGATATTCTAAGTCTCTTTTTACAAAGTACTTTGCATGCTATATTTTATAAAATCATCGACTAGTAGATTATTCAGGTTATAACTAGTTTGTTGTAGTTGGTACACTTTTAATAGATTATGTGTAAGACGTATCTCCTTACAAAAACGTACATAGAAGTTGTAATCATTTAGGTATTTATAGACTATAAATACCTAAATGATTACAACTTCTCTGTCACACACAGATCCATAACAGACGTCGGAACGTGATATTTTATTATAGGTATCAGATCAGTGGTCTAAAATTTTGAATATTTTTGCAAAAGTGACTCTACCCTACCTGTTCCAAAGCATGAGTATAATCGAAGAAAACAGATCACCATATTCAATGCGAATGCAGACAATGCAGCATGATGACCCCCTATGAGGGCCTATGGATTGGGCCTACATATATATTAGAAAATGCAATTTATATAAGGTACGGTCTGATTGGGTAAACAGGTTTTGTGCACCGGTAACCTCACTTACTGCTCACTTACTACTTACTGCTTTACGTACTACTTATCAAGTAAAGCATTCAAAGAAGCGTATATCACAGGTTTCCTACAAGGCCAATTGTAACAACAAAGCTATCTTGATAGCTCTATGTACATATCCAAGAACATTTGCATCAAAAAGCTTTAATATAAAGATGTAAACAAGACAGCTGTATGCCAGATAGGATAAAGTATAAAAATAAGTTTATGGCGAGTCGGATTTCCACGCAAACTATTTTTTCGAAAAACCTCCTATTTTATACTTATACTGTTATATATATTTTTCTTTTTTATGCGACATTTGAAAAGCTTGATCTTTTACATCAATAGGATGCTAACAAATTCGCACCAAAAGCGACTAGATAACATTATTGTCGTAATGGGGATGATTTCAGGGGTCAAATCGGAGCTGAGTATTATAACTTTGATCCCCAAATGGAACAACATTTTATGCAATCCAAGAATTTATCAAAATCTGTGTGTTCTTTGTATCACATGTGTTTGAAACATTTCTCACAACACTGGTTATATTCCTACAATCTAGACTACAGCCTAGTTGTACTTTAACATTATAAGTACATGCTCTTTATTTAAGGGTCTCATAACGCAGCTAATTGTAATTAGAAATGCTCAGAAACTGTCTGAGAGGATAATTTTGTCAAGATAAGGAGATAAGAGTCTCTTGACAATATTATTAATCCAATTTAAGTAGTGAATACGAGTCTGATATTAAGTTTTGAGAAAAATATAAGCTAGTGAGCCATAACGATTATTATTAATATTGTGAAAGTATATGAATGTATCAATTATATTGATATTTAAGAGATTAGTACAATTTCTTACATACTAGCTAACCTGGTGAACTCCGTAACAAAACGTTTCCCTAAAAAACTTGTTGTAATAATTAAACTCGCCTAGTAATTGAATGCGCCTCAGTTTTCCATAAATAGTGTATAGCCGCGTACAAACAAAATTTATTTTCCGGTTATCTTTTCTTTCTAAACAAAACCTTCTACTAACAAAAAAAAACAATTTAGTGCAGTCGATCGGAAGCTGTACAAATACGTGCATGTAGGCGATTCATTTTTATATATGTAGATTGGTGCTGAGGGTAGCTATAGGACCGTACCTTACTTTGGTAGTATAGTAGAAGATTTTGTAAATGTCAAGTAGAAGTAGTACTTCCAATCAACAAGTTATAAAAGACAGTTTACTGTCACTTTACAATACTAAGGTCGTGCTTTACAGGTAACCATCGTATATCTTCTCTGACAAATAATTTGACGAATCTGCTATAATAAACTGTGTCCAACTGTCTATTCGATGAGCTTGGCGGAATTTATCTTTAACTAGTAAAACAAATCCTAAGTACATATCAGCGAAATCAATTCATTGCCAATAATACTATGTAATAATATTTTATTTTTATGGGTAATAAAGCCACGCTGATCTTAGCACGAACGGGCCGACTCGACCCGGGCGGTAATTCCCTCGCTCAGAAGATCAACGTTAAATGACAGCATTCGTGCTGACTCGTTTCGTTGGTGAGTGTGAGACCGAAGGCCCAATAATGGATGGATGGAGTCACCATGCTGCATTGGTAGGCAGAGTAGACCATACTTAAAAAATGGGTTCAATTCCTAGATCAGAGCAAATGTTTGTATGATCTACAAATATTTGTTTCAGAGTTTGGTGTTTTCTTTGTATGTATAACATAACATAATATTACAAGAAAAAGTATGTAATTATTTACATCAGTTTTCTTGTGCCCATAACACAAGCTCTACATAGCTGGGACTAGATGGCGTTGTGTGTTAAAGTTCGAAATATATATTATCATTATTTATTTAACAGCTCATTGTGCTGTCACCCTGCCCTGATTCTGGTATTGTAACAGAGGGTCTCATTAATCACATCGATCAGATGGACTATGAATATTATAATAATACTTAACAAAGGTCTTAAAGCTATCTTTTTACTCTAAATGCATACTTAAAAGTGTTATTCGTTGTGGTCGTGGTGGCATCACGTCGGTTGAGTCGGCTAAATTGCACCCAATCGTGATCAGACGTTTAATTATCATTTTTGGTGATTTTTTAAACACTTTTTAACCAAAACATGCGAGGATCCCATAATTTTACAAAAGCCCTTAGGTCATAACCGTTTTAAGCAACAGCGGCCCGTATGTTTGTGTTATAATAAAAACACGCGCTATAATGCAGACAAATATTGTTACAGTATGAAAAACAGTATAATTAAATTAATCATGAAAAATAATTTGCATATACCGGTAATAACCTGTTTTTAGATCGGAGAGTGAATTTGAATGGCTAATACATATTATTTTCCCTTTTTTTGAATTAAAGAAGTAAAGACAAACAAGCATACATATAATTTCGCAATTAGTGACTACCAGCACTCATGGAAACCTGCAATTCAAATTTTTTTCAAACGAAGAAATCTCTTCAGAATTTACTTATATTGACGTAATACCGAAGCAGTTCTATATTAGTTTGCTTCCACACGTGCTAATACTGGTTTTAATTAATTCTCGCATGCGTTTCAGCTGGTGAGCTTGACCACGAATGAAACCTTTTTGTCACCATTACTCAAGACTTACACGTTGACCTCTGATAAATGGCCGCAAAGTCAACAATATATTCGGAAATATTCATATTTCAAGCTCAGTGGGGGCCGAGCAGTTTTTTTATACAAAATAGGTGATAAATTTTACATATCTTAATATATCTTTTCAAAAACGTGAACAAGAATAAAATGTTATAGTAGAAAGATACATACGATATTTGTTTGCATAATCTGTAAATTATTTTATAAAAAAGTCTGAACAAACATTGTAGAAAACGAGGTGATAGAATGAAAGAAAAGAAATATGCTGTTCGTTAAGAATGGAAAACGTATTTTATATTTAAACTATTCGTGTTTATAGGAATACAATCTGACCCATGTAACTTCTGATACGTCCACGTCTCTTTTCAATCACGCTCGATTGGTCTAAATGTGATGTACTGACCTTACTAGGTTTCTTAGATACGCCAGCAAAACACATTAAAAAAAACATAAAAACGGCTTAGAAATTAATTGGTTTTGGAGTTCATTGCGTGCAATATTGACACGTGAATTATAAAAAACACATCATGTATGGTCAGTAATTAAGTATATCTTCTCAATTATAAAAGAAATATATTCTAGTATATGAACAATTTAGATGTTACGACAGACAGAGTGGAGACCAGGCCAAGTGGAGTGATGATTTACGCAAGACTGCGATTTGAGAATTCGAGAATCGAACTAAGTGGCGTATAATTGGAGTGGACTATATCCAGTAGTGGACTGCAATAGGTTGATGATGATAATGATGACAGATAAAACAGAACAAGGACGGTGAATCCATGAGTTTCGTTCCAATTCACAAACAGTATAACAATAAAATCTAAAACCATTTATATTAATTCGACATTTTTTTGTCATATTACTTCGAAATGATATGGGATAACAAGCTGAATTACATTCCCATTTTTCTCCAAATCATCAGGCAAAGCCAACAATTTAAACAGAATGAATGGCAAATTATAATAAAATGTGATCTGAAGGAGTCCATGATGATGATGTCCATGCTTCGTTACATATGGGTTAACTTGATCGGAGCCTCTATGATTATAATTTACTGACTTTTCGTCTGTCTTGGGCGTAGCCATTAATGTTCTTGCCTTGAAAATAGCTAACACATGAGGTCTTTTAACTAAAACTATAACTTTGCAGGGGAATTCATAAACAAAAAATAAACAGACACAAAGAATACTTAGAATAACAACTTGTTGATCACACTAAGTGTTATCCTGTGTGGGTATAAAACCCTCAGTGCGGTGATGGCTACTTAATATTGGACGCTATCCGTAAAGTCCGGTTTGAAACTTTCTGGTGGATTTATCGTGTAACACTCTCATAATAACCACTAGTTCAATGACTTCTTCCAAGACAAAAGCCATCAAATTCACTACAGCACAGCGTAAAAAAAAAAACATATTTATGTGAAACAAAACCCACCTGACACGGTAGTGTAAAAAAGGATATCAATAATTATGATAAAAAAGAAACTAAATTGAACTGTAGTAATATGTACTTCGTATTTAAGACATAATAACAGCTTACTAGCAAAAATGGCGTGCAATGAAATTTACATAGGTATTCCTTTTGAAGCCAGCGTTGTATTTAGGACAATTTCGGGTTATCTACATAACGGTTAATGCTGTTATATACGGAAAACGGCTAAATGTACGTGTACTAAAGCCTGCCATTTAGACTCATTTCACTTTTTATATAAAGCTTTCTAATTTCAGACACAGAACTTGTATACGCTATCTTATTGTTAGTTTATTTCTGTTCTGTTAAAAATAGTAACAATGGTTTGTATTTTGAGCATAATTCTGATACTTGTTACATCTAATACTATTCCTAGACGTACCTACATAATAGTATAATCCTCTTTGGACGTGGGTTTTCTGCAAAATTTCTAAATTTTCCATGATACAAAGCATTTTTTTATTTTTTTTCCACTTACGTTGCAAAGAGTAAATGCAACGATGCACAACAACATTCTCCAGTTTTTATTAACGAATGCTGCATTCAGGTTAAAATTGGAAATTCTTCAAGCTACAGAGTAAATTTTTCGTATTCATTAAAAATGCTACATCTAAACGTTTAAGGATAAGGGTGCATTCTCACCTTAAAACCCCATAACGTACTCATGACTAAGTTGGAGGCAATAGTCATTTTTATCTATTTTTATTTTTATTTTATTACTTCATGCACAATTACATGCATCGGCGGACTTAATGCCTAAGGCATTCGCTGCCAGTCGACCGATTAGGCAATACAGAGAAAGATGAGGTAGGTGCACATAATATGAAGTTAAGGTAAGAGTGATTATAACAAACAATACAACTACAACATATATATATATATATATATATATATATATATACGTTAGAAGAGACAAATATATAATATATACATACATATATGCGTCTGTATTAATATACCTACATACACATACATACAAAGATATATCTATTATAAAAGTATATAAATTCTTGATTTGATGAACTAATTCTCCGTCGAATCCGCCAATTCACCTAATAAGAGCTCTCTTACCTTCAACTTAAATGCGCACCGATTTCTAGTCATTCTGACCTCAAGAGGAAGCGCATTCTACAAGAAAACAGACCGGGCAAAGAATGAAGAGCCCATAAAGCCAGTAGTGTGAGAAGGACAAAGGAGGAGGAGATTGTCAGACGAGCGAAGGTTTCGGTTATGGTTACTGCATAATAGTTGGAAATGTGTTGTTAAATAAGTAGGAGAGGATGGGGAATTGAGTACTGTATACAGGAAAGTGATTACGCGCATTTGTCTGAACAGAACACTCCCTAATCTGCCTCCGCAAGAGACCCAACATGCTTATACATCAGCTCCCTGAAGGTACGGAACTCTTCTGCCACCTTCGCAACTGTGTCCTTTGCACTTCCTGCTGATTGCAGTTGTACCTCCAGTTCCTCCATCCTCCTGGCAAAACTCTCCTCCAGTGTCTCCTGTGCAGCCTCAATACTCAATAGTTGTGTCACACTGCCCCCCGGCATTACATACACAGTCAATACTGTGTATGTAATGCCGGGGGGCAGTGTTCTTCAACTTCTAAAATTCACAACATACACTTTTGCAAACACAAATTGTGTACAGTTAGACTGTTGTTTGCTGATATTTGAAGGTTTTTCGTAGGAAATGTAAATAAATCAATTAAAATAAGTTTTAATATAATAATAATCAATGTGTCAATCGTTTTCCGTTAGATGTCCCATCTACTGGTTAGCAAACCATATCCCAAAAATTTTTAAAAAAAGAATCATGCGACTTTCATACTATTCAACCTGACACTGCAATAAAGAAGGCCATTAGACTACTGGTACAGTATCTGTCTACTTTTATGTTCAGCATTTTAAAACAATTTGCTTCTAAATCTCGTCTCAAACCTCCACAACTGGCTTGGTGACAATAATGCAAAAATTCCCCACCTGATGAATAAGCCGCGCGTTTGAGACAATCTCAGGAAATAAACATATTTTGTAGTATGCACGTGGAATATTATCTAGTGATTTATAGTAACAATATAATCCCTTACTTTGTCATGCTTAAGCGGATAGCTCTGCTAATATTTCGCAGTGTTAGTTTTAGTAAATGTGTGAGAAATGTTGAAGTTTAGCCTCCAATAATTTGGTATTAAATTATTTCTCAGTAATGTGTATATTTGCATACTTATGAGCAGAGATCTCGAATTTTCCAGCATTAACTTATTTGAAGTATATTTACATAATTACTGGAAAAGCTTTTTTTTACGCTACTTGCTTTTACAACGTCACTGAATGTGTGTTTTCTGTTCGTTTTGATAAAATCAATCTCATTTTAAGTCATAGCGTTTTTTGTAGAAAGAGATCAATTAAAACAGCCCCTCTTGTTCGCAGAAGTCGAGCATTTTCCTCCTAAAGATTCCTGTTTGAAAATGTATGAAATCCTAATACCACCTTACTACGATTCTGTACTCCAACTTTAGTCAATGTAATGAAGTGAAGAGATGTCTTGATATCGTTGATATCTTATCGAACATATGCTCCACTTCAGCATCCGAGTTTGTCAAGGTCAGTGCTTACATTTGTACTAAAAAAAAAATAAAAAAAAATACATACATACACAAATAAATACCATAACTAGAATAAGATGTAATTTATGAATTGGCTGATTCTGCGAGCGGATTTAATAAATACCACTTTACTTTTGTTTTAAATGTAAAAACGCTGGTGGTCATCCTGACCTCGAGCGGAAGCTCATTCTAAAGAAGAAAGGACTGCACAAAAAAGGATGAGCCGACGAACTCAGACGTATGGGAGGGACAACAAAGAAGAAGGTTATTAGAGGACTGAAGTTTTCTGTTATGATGACTACGTAAGAATCGAAAGTATGATTTAAAATAAGTTAGCGCAGATGGGTTGTTCAGGATAGTGTATAGGACAGTAAGCGCGTGTAGTTTACGGCGAAGGCGAATTGGTAGCTAATTGAGCTGCGAACGGAAAGAGGATACATGGTCGTATTTACGGAGATTATAAACAAATCGATCGCAGTTATTAAGAAGACGGTCTAGTTTATCGAGAAGATCTGAATTCAGGTCGTAAAAGCACACATCACCATAGTCGATTAAGGGGAAAATAAGGGTTTGCACAAGCATAGTCTTGGCTCTTACGGGTAGGAAACTTCGCAGACGGTTCAGAGTCGGAAGTATTCCAGTTACCCTAGAGCACTGGTTCGTTACTTGTTCACGCGAATTTAGTGTGCAGTCGAGGAGTAAACCTAGATCTTTTACCGATCTACAAGAAGTAATACCAGTTCCATTAAAAATAATAGCGGAAGAGTCTCAGCATCTACTCTACTCATCGATCGGTGACTTCCCACCACTATGGCTTGACATGGCTCAGTAGATTGTTTGTGTAGACGAATTTAGAAAACTGCTTATGCACAAGATTCTAGAACTTTGGAAAGGAAAGAGAGAATGGATATCGGTCTGAAATAGTTAAGGAGTGAGGGATTTGACATTTTAGGTAAGGGAATGACACAAACTTGTCGCCACAGTGTTGGGAAAGTTGCGGAATATAAAGAGTAATTTATAATGTGGGTGATTACGGGCAAAATATGGTCAAGTATTGTTATGATCATACATCGGCTGATTTGATCACAGCCAACAGCATTGGATTTAATAGAAAGTATAATTTTTTGGTCACACGATGCAACCGGTGAAAATCGAAAGGAATTAATGTTTAGGTTACTTAGACTCGAAAGGTAGTCAACAGTGCGGTGCCTGGTCTGGGTATCCAAATGAGTAGAGGAGGAGAAATGACAATTTAAATCATCCACACCAACCACCCCCTGCAAACCACCGAGTGATGTTGTCAAGAATGTGTCGGCGTTCGGCATTGCGTATCATCTGATTGCACCGATTTCTAGCAGTTTTATACAAGGTGCACTTTTCCTCAGTACAATCCCTCCCGAATTTAGAGAAGGCTCTATCTCTACGTCGTATGGCCGAAAGCACCTCCTTCGTCATCCAGGGAGCAGATTGTCGCTTTAGTTTTATTTTCTTAATAGGTGCGTGGACATCATACAAAGAGAGAATTTTGTGGTTAAAGTTTTGAAGCTTTTCATCTATGCTTGGAACCGACGTTACTATATCTCAATTCAAATTGAAAGCATCCCTAAGTAGCTTGTTAATCTCCATTTGGCCAAAACATCTTGTGTGCAAAACTTTTGGTTGGAGTTTAGGTGGTTTGAGGACATAGGAGAGAAAGATAAGGTCATGATTGGAGAATGCCGGTGCTTCAAGCTGACCGTGGTTACGGACAAGGGAGGGGGATGATATTAGCATTAAATCCAACCAAGTATCCACCTCTAGACCGTTATGATGAGTCCGTTATGATGAGAGGTTGTAGAGGTAAAATCTGCATACCGGCAGACTCAACAATCTGAAGGAGTTTGGTGACAAGAACGTGAGGTAGGGCGAGTTAGATCTGTATTGAAATCTCCCATGATGATGTGATGAGTGTGTGTAGACCCTAAAGATTCCAGTACTGTTTCCAGACTGGCGAAATAATCAATCGAAAGAGGATAATACACAGCCCCCAGTACAACTTTGGTTCCTCTCACAAGGACTTCGAGAAATAAGAACTTAAATTTAATTAATATTTGTAACAGATCTTGAGGAAAACAGCTATTTAACATTAAATACAATTGTAGCGAAAACTTTAACGTGTGCACTCTTTAACACCTACCCACAAAAATCCAGAATTACAGACTAAAATATCATTATTGATAGTAAGTGATTAGCAATTTGAAATGAATAGGACAAAATCTGAAAAAAAAAAATGCTTCACGATCACATTAACAAAGAACATTAAATTTACTAAGCTAAATCCATCTACATTCAGCCAGACTCCATTAAATTAAATTAAATCAAGTTAAATCATATTTAATTAAATTAAACTAAATGCAATGGCCGGCAGAGGCTTATGGCATTGGACTGTAATAATAGGCTGATGATGAAAATGGAATTAAACTAAACCAAGATAGATCAAATTAGATTACAGGAAATTAAGAAAAATTAGGTTATAACAAAGTGATAATAATGGTGCTAACAGCGTTTATCGACCGATATGATGCTTTAAGGTCACATCTGATCCTCGTTGCGGCCACACCTAGGTCACACCTGGTTCAAAACAGAAGCGAGTTAATTCAGAACAAGTAAAACAAGTCACATAGGCTGACTAATTCACTCTGTTGAATCGCTTGCTCTGCCTGCAATTCTCATCATTATTTTTACATATTCGTGGTAGGCACACCTCCCTTCTTTCCCTGTGCCAAATGGTTTAAATCCCAACTTTCGCAGTCATGGTACAGAGACGTACCTAATTAGGTGCTCTTCTGTTTTTATAACATGGCCGTCGCAACCTAGCCTTAACGTATGCAGGCATGTTTACTAACGCCTCTATGGCCAGTCAACCCTGTCTGCCTGCTGGTAAAATGATTATTTAGGCTACGTACGGCACAAGCGTCGTCACTTCCTCATGGCTGACCTTTGTAGCCCATCCCGTTCATCCGCGGCTACACCTAGAGTGGCATAAGGCGCTGGTAAGCGCGCCTCCATCACCCGGTTTGCCGGTGCGAATTTGGTCCGAGTAGTGAATTTGAAATTGAAAAATCTCTTATATTTTCTGTAGTAGATTTTTTTAAATTAAATATTTGCACATACTTCTGGTACAGAGACAACGTAGTTAAATATCCGTACCAGGAGTCTGTGTCACCATAACTATGCTGGAAAATACTCTTATCCTATATAGTATAGATAGTTTATAGCACTAACAATATAGTAATATAGATGAAAACATCTGCCTGTAATTTGAGAGGTTGACGACATTAAAAAAAGCAAAAAAGCATATATTTCGTCCGTATAGCGAACAACACTAAGGCCAGAGGGCAGACTGGTGTGAAGAAATGCATCATATAGGAGGTTGCATAACAATGGACCAAACACAAGGAACATAAAATAACTGACGCTTTTTTCACTTTTCGAAGGAACTTTATAATAAAATAATACTCAAGACAATTTAACTATACAAAGCTACAAGACCAAGAACATTGAAACACTCCAAAATTCCCCAAGTCCGTATTCTCTATAAACTTCAGCAGTTTCGAGCGGAACTGTGTGCGAATAATGAATGCCCTTTTTTTCCACTTACGCGCATAAATATGGAAGCGAAACTTGAGGTCTTGTAACTTTTGTGAGAAGAGTTTCGCAAAATTTCAGTGTAAGAGCTCCATTCTTTCATCATTTATGTTATTTAACATAATACATCGTGGTTAGTCTGTGTTAGTACATTCACGTAAAATATGTATAACAATTACTATTACGGTGAGTAAGAAAATACTGCTTTGTTATTTGAAAAAGTAGCAATGACACAGCACATCATCTATCTGAAATCCTGTCCAGCTTTTAATTATTCAAATTTATACGTCATGTCTCTGAGTATCTGTTAACTTATAGAAAAACTAGGAGAAATTGTATTATCTGGCAGTGTTGAGATAGCATAATGAATAGAGCCTTCGCTAAGTCGTGAAAAATATAACCGCACAAAGTCATGCTACCTTTTTTAATTCTTGGAACCTCTTTTTAGTTAAAACTTGACAATAGTATAGTGAAATAGAAATTTGATAAAGCCATTATTTCATCCAGGCTTTTGAAGTTTAAGAACTGTTGCTATTCAAAGTCTCGCAAAAGACAGAATATTTTAAGACATAAAATCGTTTTCTTAAAGTAAGAAAAATATAAATTCATGTGTAAGTCCCACTGCGCTATATTCATGGTGAAATTTTACTACCAATAATATAGAAAAACACACAGCTTACTTTTCTATCGGAAAAAAAAAATTCCTTGACATAGCTACTTCACTTCAAATAAATCGTGAGATAACGCCAGATAAGTCGATCATATATTAAAAGTTCGCCGCAAAGGGCCACCGGGAAAAATGGTACATGTTCACTTATCTGAATGAAAATCACATTAAAAATGGCGAAACGAGCCAAGTTCCAAACTACAATGTTATTTTATACGTACTTTGGTCATTCTAACGTGAAGGGATTATATTCTGTCCATTGCTTTGTTATCGTGCCTAGCTATTAAAATATTTTGTTGACAACGGAAATACTAACAATCACTCTATAGACAATTTTCGGTTTGTTGACTTCGAGTATCACATAGGTGTCTACTCATTTCGGTAAACTAGTAACTATCGCCATCCGTGGACACCCGCAACTAAGTAGGCATAGGTGCGCTACTGCCCTTTATGTTGCCTGATAATTTATACAAATAAATAAAATAAAACTGGAAATTCGAAATTCAAAGACACATTTTTTTATTCTTGTTCGTTTGTCTGGTCTATTCGTTCCGGCTAATTTCTTTAACGGCTGTACCGATATTGATGGTATTTTTTGCTTGAACACCACAGGGCCACAGTTACGCAGTAAAAACTAAAGAAAAGCTTGTAAAAAGAACAGTTTCGCCTCAGGGTAACACTACTAGCAACCCTGCCTACTTGTGTCAAAGCAAGGCCTTCCCATAGTAACAATTATTTAGCGTGGCTTATTTACAATGATACAATATTACATAAACTGACACCCCCCTGTACCATACTGTACTCCGGAAAAGTTCACTTAAATCCAGGTGGTTCTCAAAGTAAGTTTCAAGAAACAGTTTAGCAAAGTTTAACAGTATTTAATTGATATGCTTCAATTCTAGTAATTATGTTATTATTTTCTGAACATAAATCTTTCTTTGTAATGCTTGTTTTAAAAAAATATTACTAAAAGCTATCACCTATATTAAGGAAATGCAATCGATTTCAACAAACTTGTGAATAATGACCCTTTAACTTCGCTAGATGTCACATTTATAAGTTATTATTGATGTGACATATAAAATATAAAATGATGCGAGATGACAGCGCCAACTAGCGGCTACAATTACGTCGGCCTTTGAAATGTCAAATGTTGTCGAAAAGTAAACAAACAAATAATTCAAATGAAACATGGTAAATTAAATATATTCTATTCGATCACGTAGGTATTAGTGTAGATAATAACTTTAATCGAATAATATTGTAGACGAGCCTTTATGGCTTAAGTGTTAAAATAAACCCAGCTAAGTATGTATTTTTATTTTAAAGGTAGCCAAATTGATTATAAAACTGGATTACGAGCAATCAACAACAACAAAAGGATAACAATTAGTATCAGCTCAACATGTGCAACATGTAAAAAAAATCAAATGTGAAGATTACTGTACGTGTATTGTAATGTTTTGCCCATGATAAAATGTATTATAATAATATATTTTAATGAAATATAATAAGCTGGTATAAATATGGCTGTCATTTGCGAAAAGCATACTCAGATACATAGATAAACTCAACGTAAACATTAATATACACATAATTCAAAAGCGAGCAGCCATACACACATCCATAATAATCAGCAAAGTTTTAGGGAAAACTGTTTTTATTGCTTCTACGGAAACTGAATCTCTTTTTCTCTGAAGGTTTCGGGGCGGGAAGTCGGTATCAATCCGAGTTAAAAACTCGAGCTGAAAATCTTTTTAAACAAATAATTATGGCTGCCATGCGTCCGAATATTCTTAGATTTGTCCTAGTTAATAGGGCATTCGGGGAGCGCCCGGCCGGGGTTTCATACATCATTTGGCTGTTCATTCGTTGCCCGATATAATATAATATAATATTTGCAGGTCATACAAACATTGGGTTCGACCCAAGAATCGAACCCGAGACTTCAAGCACAACAGTTGCATACGCCACTTCATATTTAACTGAATGTGAATTTTGATAATAAGTAAACTTAACTATAATTTCCGATAATTTCTATCAAATAACTTTGTTTGCTAGTCATTTATTTATTTGTCTTTATTTTATACACATAGTAAGAAACGGTACGATAGGAACAGTCACAATGTATGTATAACTAATGGCGGTCTTATCGCTCTCAGCGATTTCTTCCAGACAACCATAACACGGATATGAGTGTTTCAAAATTTTGAAATTTAGGGTAGCTTACATACAGGGAACACATAAAATATACAAAAAAAAACAAAAAGAAATAGTAGCGATCCATATACAAATGTTAAACACTATTCCCATTACACAAACATACTTATACCTAAACAAATACATACACACAGAGTATGCATACACATACGGACCAATATACATAAAACATGAAATTTATTCAAAAATTATTCACAATGATAAATAGTAATCCTTCACTAGCTTTTTGAACACATCCAAGGTTTTTGCTCGTCGGATATTATCTGGCAAATTGTTCCAAAGCCTTACCGCTTGCACAGTGAAAGGTGAAAGACTTGTCTGCAAACTGAGTGGTATGTGCTGGCATTTTCAGTTTAAAATTCTCCGATGACCTCAGGTCTCTACAATGTGTACTTTTTAAAAATTGAAAACGTTCTTTGAGATATGGGGGTATGTGAGGATGAAACAGAACACTGTATAAAAGAGCAAGAATATGCAGATTCCGGCGAAAGCGTAGCCACTTGAGTTTAGAACGAAACTCTGAGATATGATCATATTTAC
The DNA here is from genome assembly GCA_003709505.1 of Hyphantria cunea. NCBI lineage: Eukaryota > Metazoa > Arthropoda > Insecta > Lepidoptera > Erebidae > Hyphantria > Hyphantria cunea. Next base: position 959,612 of record PKRV01001398.1, on the reverse strand, counting down.
GTAATCCAAATATGAATCTAATGCATAAGTTTTGAAGTCGCTCAAGTTTATTCAATTGGTCTTCGGTGAGGTCCAGATAGCTGACATCGCCATAGTCAAGGATGCGGAGTAGAAGTGATTGTGCGAGCGCAAGATTAGTATTAGTTGGCAGGAAATTCCGTAGCCTTCGCAGAGATCCTGCTGCAGCAAATAGTTTGCGACTTACCTCCCCGATCTGAGAGTTCCAGGATAGGTACTTATCCATACAGATTCCCAATTTTTTCACCTTATCACTATATGGAACAGCCGTCCCGCTGCAACACACAACTGGTATCTGGTGAAAGTTAACTTTGCAGTGCAGCCTGGAACTACCCACTATCATGACTTGTGTTTTGGTTGGGTTTATGTTTAGTCCATACTCCCTACTCCAGTTGCAAATTTGAATTAAATCTCGATTAATGTCGTCCACCGCTTGAGTTAAATTATCTGGAGTAGTTTGTGAATAAATTTGGAACTCAGCTGCATAAAGATGGTAGGAAGAAAGTAATTGATTTGTGATTGAGTTAATAAAAACTGCGAAAAGTAAAGAAGATAGCACGCCGCCTTGAGGTACACCTGCAGATGTTGTGCGCCAAGAGGAGTGAACATTTTCAATATAATACACTGATGGCGACCATACAGGTTGCTACGAAACCAGTCAATTTTTNTGCGAAAAAGAACAATGCAGCATGGTGACCCACACTATGGCGGCCTGGGGGGAAGGGGGATGGTGAAGGGGATAGGGGGCGTTGGATTGGGGTATGGGCCTCCGGTATCCTCACTCACTCGATGAAACACAGCGTAAGTACTGTTTCACACCGGTTTTCTGTGAGGCCGTGGTATCACTCCGGTCGAGCCGGCCCATTCATGCCGAAGCGTGGCTCTCCCACGGTCTTGCTTGTCAATTGCCGATGGAGATATGTTAAGAGAGCACAGTGTGCCCAACAAAACATCAAAATCAACGGTGTTGAACGCGTTGCTAAAGTTTAGCAAAGCTAAGACCATTAGCTTACCCTCGTCCATCCCCGACCTAACGTCATCCGTAATATGGACTAGAGCTGTGGTAGTGCTATTGCCTGGACTTTGAAGAAAACATGTCTTGTAATATTTTAAGTAGATATCTGACTTTCAAACAAATAAAATCTGTCCGTTATGCATCCACAAAAATTTGCCAAAACGTTGGCTTCACAACCAAGAACACAAACCCGATACGTGACGGTTTTGCTTTTAGGTAGCCGAGCAAAGTGCCCTACATTGCTTTACATTGACTTACCATAATTTGAGGACATATTGTTAACCATGCTGCTTTTTTAGAATAGACCTACATACAAACATAGCAAAGTAACTTGATATTCATTCATTATAATGTTTGTTACTTGAGACGACTGAAATAACAGGCCATTGCTCCAGTAGCTAACAGTCTTAATTACAATGGATTCCATAAAGAAATATTTTAATAAATGTAAATATATTTTTAGTGCTGTTATTCTTAGTAACAGATTTATGATGATACTATCTATATGCATCTTATCCAGTTGTAAATTATCAGTGTAGTAGAAGGGATTAACAAAATTTGTATTATCAGGATCGTCACTAATATACTGCATTTTGAATCCCTTAGAAATCAATATACTCAACAAACAAAGCCAATATAGTTCGAGTGCTATAAAATTAAGTTTTATTGCAGGCAGTAACTTATACACAATTTTTATTTAAGTCAATTTCACTGAGTGATACTCATAAAAACTATAATTTTGTCATTCATCAAATATAAATGACAATCTCCATTAGAAAAATACTCAAACATATTAAATTTAAAAGACCTATGCATTTAATCGTAATGGTATTGCATGCGTCTTGGCATTAACCACATAAAAATATTTATAATGCTAAGAGCATTAGTAACAAAAAGTATACTATGTCAGGCTACCGCTTTCCATCAGTCTGATTGAATACACGCTCAAAACTCAGAATTAAAACGAGTTCTGTTTCCACAATGGTTGAGTAATCGGGTTGTTTCATTACTCCAGCAACGGTAAAGTTATTGTACACTAATACTCTCTCTGATCTTATCTCAAAACTTCCTTGCTGTGTTTGCGAAACTAATATCACTTGGCCTGTGAAGATTGGAGCCTCTTAGAGTTCAAGTGGGAGTTGGAGGATAAATTAAGATATTCATCATTTGTAATTAAATTCATGGTTATCGTGTATGTATTTCATTTATGTGTTCTTTATTAATCTTCTAAATAGATGAATAAAACCCTTTACTAAAGTCAGCTGCTCATATGATATATGTTACTATGTATATATAAAATAAAATGTTCATATGATATATGTTCATATAATATGATATATGACACTCGAAACTTGGAGAAACTTCTGCATTTCAGTAATATGATATTTCAAAATTATTAAAAGAATTCCCAACACAAAGACAATCACAACTAATCAAAAATACTAGTGTAATACCTAGATTTCGCCGGTGAGTAAGGTCACAAAACCTATTTCAAAAGGTAACAGGGTTGGTAGAAAACGAGGCCGATAATGTTTTGAGCTTTCCACGGAAAATACAACCTTATTCCTCCGTAATAAAAATGGCAATTGAGAAGAAATATCAACAATAGACTCCGACAGTTACGAGAAAATAAAAAGTAATGTTTTCTACGCTATAAGTTATAAAGACTGTTTTCATTTTAATGCAACAACATTTTACTTAAAAATATTATTTGTACCAAAAATATGATTAGTATGTTTGGAAGGAATGCGGTGCAAATTGTTCGGAAAAGGCAGTAACTGATTTAACATTAATTACTCAAGGTAGGTGTAACGTACACATTTATATGTGGGATGTTTTAAAAAAATTGGGCAAGTACGAGTCGGACTTGCGCAGGAAGAGTTTCGTACCATTATCTGTACATTACAATAATTTTCTCCTACATGTGGCCGTTATTGATGTCGAACAAAAACATCCAAAACAATCACGTTTTATACCTGTTTTTTTTCTTATAGCGGCAACAGAAATACATTATTTTTAGAAATTTCAACTGTCTAACTATCACTGTTCGTTAGATATAGCCTAGTAACGGACGGACAGCGAAGACTTAGTATAAGGGCACGGAACTCCAAAAACATGTAGTGATAAGTGATACGAATGATTTACGAGATCCATCAACAGTATTATTGAATCAACTGCTGAACTTAAGTCTCTCGTCAGGAAGTAGATTTTATCTGATATACCACGTTGACCAGACCGCTTGCTGTAGGGTTTGTGATAATTTTTTTGTAGTGATGTTTTACTGCGGTGTTTGTCTCTAAGATGGATCTTATGACATCCACGCCACGGGATGAATATTGGTCTTGACACGTTTTTATCCATCAGCACATGGATGGTCATCTGATAAAAAATAAAATAAAATTTATTCCGTTTTTATTGTACAAGATTTGGGGGTGTTCCTTAAGAGTAGACTTAACTTAAAATAAGCAAAATATTATTTATGAAGAACTTATACAATTAGAACTAAGTATTTTTTATTTATATATTTATTTATTGTAACAAAGTATGGATACAATTCAAGTCCAAGCCCTGATTCTCAAATTAGCGTGAGCTGTATGTCGGGACTCAGTAACTTCCCAAAAAAATAATGATACAATAAACGTTTACAATTGGAACATACTTACATAATTGACATACAGAGATAATATTTTTTATGTTTCTGCTATGTTTTGTGTATATTTGCGTTTCTTACTATGAAATCACAATTGTTAACCTCATTATTAAGTAAGGTCAACATTTCAAATTAGTGATCTGCCTTATTTAGGTAAGACCTGTGTTTCAGGCAATTAAATTGATGAATGGAGGGAAGGATGGATATTTATTACCATACCATAAGGCTTTTATAATATTAATGACTGTTGCTTCTAAATATTTTCTCAATTAATAACAAAATAATATTGTGAAACAATAATAAAAAAAAAATAACCAATGAACGTATTTTGTACTTTATATTATCCATACTAATATTTTAATTCGAAAATAACTCTGCCTGTCTTTCAATCTGTCTGCTAAGTTCTTAAGGCTAAATTGCTGCACTGATTTCGATGAGATCTGGTATAAAGATACTATGTTTCTTAAAAAACATCAAGACTGTTCTTTACCGCTGTAACCGATGTAGCCTCGGGCAAAAACAAGTGAAGTATAAATCCTATTAACTGAAGTATATTGTTTATTTCGTGAAACCTATATGCTACAGGAAAGTGGTAAAACATTGATCAAAAAATAACACTAAAGCTGTTTACACTTTTAATGATCTTAGTTCAAGCACATAAAAACAAACTTGGTAACTATTTCCCACAAATAGCGTGTTAGTTAAGAATCTTTATTTATACGACAATTCTTACTTTGCATTACAAATTACAATGAATAAATAAAGCGGTATGAAGAATAGAAACAAAGAATGTGGGTCATGGTTTAATTAAGAAAAAAAAATGCACAACTGTACTGCTAGCTCAAATACACTTTTTCTTTTACTTGTTCCTTTATATACATGTATATAGATTAATTAATATAAGGTAGATAACTAGATATTAGCATGATGTGTTTACCTATAAGCGTTTGTTACATTTTATTGTAATCTTTATGAATGAATTTTGTATTAGTGTTGGGTTCAAACAATTGCTGTTGAACCTAATGAATAAATAATAAGAAATACACATACTTTTAAAGTTGCAATACAAGTCCTAAGGTGTACTGTACGGTATTATATAGGAAAATAAGCAGAAAAGTGCCATGTTGATTTCAGCACGAATGGGTTGGCTCCCATGACACCACTAAAACGAGTACCAAGTGGTATCCTCTCACAGAAGACCAACGTTATGCTTACCTCATTAATCATTAAATTACTCAAAAAATCACATCAACGATGACGTTAAATATTGGTACATTAATATTTCACTTCATAAGCATATATGGTGGTTGAAAGATCAGGCTTTGTAAACGCTATCTCTGTTTTTTCAAGATGTCGGCCTAACGCATTGTACTGTTTCTATTGTCTCACAAAAAAACTCAGATAAAAATAAACTTATGTAAGTTCAACTTTTCTTGACAATGTTATTGGAAAATAAAGTTTTACTCTATGGAGTTAAAACTATTTCTCTTTTGTAATGAATAGTAAAGTTTAATAGACAATACATTTAGAAGCGTAGAACATTGAAGAGCGTTTCGATTCAAAGTTGATGTGTAGTCTTACCAAAATATTCATCAGTTCAGGCTTAACAAAATTACTTCATACAGCAATGATTGAAAATCCCAACGCGCTCCCGCTTTCTAACTGCTTTACTAGAAATGTACGTGACACAGATTCGTTTTTCCGGTCCATTTTGAACTCAGGGAAAATTTGGTGAAAATTTGCCACTGTCATGCTGAATTTTAGAAATTTTGATAGTTTAATTTTTGTGTATATATGGGCCAGTCATAATGACTTATCTCTGCCTGATGGAAAGATAAGCAGAATCCAAAAGTAATGGTCACTGTTATCATTGTGAATGCAGCCAATGTAATACTGCAGCATGGTGACCAACACAATCTGATCTAGTTCTACTATTATACGGATATTTAAAAAGATAGGGGTAGTGGGTAAATAGTGACCATTTGCGCAAGACGGCTTCCAGAGACTGGAGACAAGAAACCTAGAATTGAACTAAGGGGCTTGCAATTGGAGAGGTCTATGTACAGTTGTTAAGTTAGTAAGTTAAGTTGTACATATGTTTAGTTTAATTAAAACAGGCCTGTTGATCCTATGGGTTATTATGAATTAACTGCTAAGATGAAGCTTAAGGTTGTGGATTCCCACCCAGAACCAAATAACTGTGCGATGATCGTGATATTTTTTTTGTGTTATTACCGTAAGTTATTTGCCAGCGAAAAGCATAAACAGCCAAAAATAGGCAGAATAGTGCTACACAATATAAATAAAAAACAAAAATCTTAGTCATAAACTCCAAGTATCTCAGCACAAAACTGCTGAATAAAAAGCTATTTTACCATCATTACATTAAATAAACATACAAAAAACGCCCAAGTAAAGCCCAAAAGCGAAAAACGTTTCGCATTTCATAAAGTATAAACGTCATTTTTTTAACAGATTGTTGCCACCTGTTCTGAGGCGCATTTTGAATCGCTCGCTAAGAAATATCTGAAACGAGGTCGAAATGAGAGCTGACGAGTACATTTCAACAGTTTTTTAAACTTCGCAGTTAATCTTTGAGAGGTATTCAGTAGATATGTTCGTAATTAGATGTAATGAAAGCTTAGAAATTAATCGAAACACTAAAAGTTTAACGTGTTTTAGGTATACATATATATACACATATATATATATATATACTATTATACCATACGCTAGCATTACAAGCAATATCAAATACAATAAAAACAAATACTAAAATTTATTAAAACTTATGTAGCTTAAAACCGTTTGCGAGTTTTATGACTTACTACTCTTAAAAATCATACTATTATAGAGATTTTCATGTCACGAATCAATTAAATAAATAGTTATCTCTTTACGAAATTGATAGACGAATATGAAGGATAATAAATAAGACTCAGGTATCAAAAAAAAACTTGTGCATTTCAGATATTGATTGAATTTTTTAACGACGTCAATAAAGAATCTATTCAGTATACAGTGTTTAGTATTTCTGACTCACTATTTCCTTGCAATGAAAGTACCTCCTCTACTTATTATTTTAGTATTTTATCATGGAAAGCTCCCATTTCCTTCTGACCAGATAAACAAGTGAAGAGTGGCTGATCTTCTTGAAGCCATAGAAATCACTGTTTTTTTATCGCCAGGTTTCTCTCACCTGAGGGGAACGAAGAGACAATGGGAGAAATAATACAGCCCATCTAACTCGCTTCTACTTAGATTTTGATTTATCAAACCAATATAATATCAACCCTAGTTCTTTGCTTTCGAACAAACTGGAAATAGTTTAACACAAATATTTTCTAACACAAAAAAAATATGCAAAGTTCAAAAATATATTTTATCCACCTTCGAACCGAACGAAGCATCAATTCAACAACTTATTGAGTATTAAAAGAAATATTTTTGTCCACAGACAGAAACTCGTGCCTTCAACGCCACAGGGGTACTCATAACGAACAGTTCCTGTGATCCCCAAGCCTGCGTCATCAGTGTCAGACCAGAGAGAGGAACTGCCAAGTACATGTGCGAGGTGTCAAGTGAAGGGCCAAGATTTGCTGTAGACAAGAAATCAGCAAATATGACTCTAGCAGGTGAGTCTATCGCGGCTCATTTCTGCTTACCATGGGCAGATTCACACCGGTATTGATTTGGATGGAGTGCGAACCTTTCTCTACAACCTCCATCATCGGTCCGAGATTGTCAATAAAATAATTCCAGTAAATTAAAAATTAATAGTATTGTCCAACACCTTACATACGGATGTTTAATCTGAAACAAACCGTAGTCTGTGCTATCGAACTAAAATAGTAATATATTTTTCATATTTCTCTATTTCGAAATAAATATTTTAAATATTATTAACTATCACCTAGACACAAAATAAAAAATAAATATAAAGGGAAGAGTGACAATAACAAATTAAAACAAAAATCCTTTACATCTGTTGTGTACTGTCGGTACAGAAAAGTGTATTGTCAGTACGGTGACATTAAAGTCTAAAATGTCTTGATATGTTTGGATTTATTTTATTATTAATGAATTATTTATTCCAACAGTTTTACCCGAATACGACCCCTTAATCACCGGGCTACCAACCATGGTGCAGGTTGGAGAGAATGCTCTGGTAAATTGCACATCAGACTACTCGTTGCCAGCAGCGACCATTGACTGGTTCGTTGATTCAGAGCCGCAAGAGGTAAGATAACCGCTAAGACTTTAATAAAATCTTTTGTTGAAATTGATTCAAGGCTAACGGAACTAAAATAATTTTCAAGAAAGTGTTTTACTCTAATGTTTTGATATTTTCATGTAAATTATGCTCAACCTCAATTATTGTCTGGACTGAAATCTAGCTTTTGTAATTATAATGAAGATATTCATCATCTTGACAATCGGATAGATGACTGCTAATTAATTCCGATCTCAGAACACTTCAAATATACATAAGCAGTCGGTTGTATACATGCATATAAAAAATCGAAACTATTTGAAGTATGAAATATCAAAGAAGTTTGCTTTGCTATGAAAGATAGGAAACGGTTTTAACGATTTTCATGACATTCACTATGCTGTGGTTTCAAACGGGGGGATCAAACCTCTGTCATCCAGGTACTACGTATTAAGGATTAATCCCTTTTCGCGAGAAATAAATTAATATTAAACTAAAACAAGTATATCAAAACTAAAATATTTACCCGATATTAATTTCTTTTTACCCCACTCTACCCTTCAACCCTTTGTATACGCTTTGTTCTATTTAAATAAGTAAAATCATACACAAGCATCCGGACACAGAACAAATATCTGTACTTCACAAATGTTTATATTTGGTTGTGCTTGGCACGGAAACTTGACGAAAATAGGTTCTACATTATCCATACTTTGTTTGTACACACTTCTTATTAATGATGTAATCTTAGATTTAGGATTATACTGTCTTATGTGTATACATTATTACAAACTTGTTGCTTAATTTCAATCGAGGATAAATAATTAATTTAGAAATGTTTTGTTACCAATTTCTTTCATAACCTATTTACCTCAGTTTGCTTCCTTTTTTGTTACTTTTGAAAATGATTCCTCCCTAAGACGACCGCTATAAAATAAAATAAGCCGTATGATACTACACCTTATGAAACTCTTATATTTTTTGTAAATATATTTCGTTAAGACCAAGTTGTCAGTTATTTTATCTGCACATACAGTTGGTTGGAGGATAATGGGAAATAATATTTCTTTGTTCTTAAAAGCTCAGAGGTATAATACCAGGTTGTTTCTTTTATTGGAAACCTATAACCGTTGTCGTGAAAGCTGACGTGACTGAGACTCTTCGATTGAAAGAAAATCTTGAATACCATAATTATCGTTCTCTTTAAAGTTGAGCCTACCTTGCGTGAGACCCTTTATTGTGGATCCGGTATCATTTTCTTATTCAAATTAGACATTTAATCTGGCAATAAAACGTTCAAAGTCAAATGAGAAAATTTTACGTTTTTCTAATAAAACGCATGTGTGTGAATCTGTATGAGTATGTGTGTGAGTATGTGGATTTGCTTATGTAAGAGCTTGAATGACTGTGTTAGCACACGTACTTTCATGTCGTTCTTTTCTTATTTTGAAATAAATATACGAGTAGTGAGAAAAAGTTGCTTTTTTTTTAAGACACCTTTCGCATTAAAAATATATATACATCCTGTGTCGCGGCGGACTTTACAAACATATGATACGAACACTCAGACCTAAAAAAACAATTTGTGGATCACACAAAAGTATGTCCCATGTAGGAATTGAAGCCACAGCGTCGTGGTGACCACTTAAACCACTAAGCCAACCGTGAAGTCATTCACAATCACTTTGCTTGATTTTCATTCAACGGTTAAAACTCCATGAACGGATATATTGCAAATCGTCCATATCACTAGCTAAATTATTAGTAATGTGGATTGAAATGAGACTTAATCTCTATCTTTAGTTCAGAAATATACTCTCTAAGCTTTCAAGTCTGTTAACTACTTCTCAAAGTACCCCGTGGAGTGTTTCAGGCTTGTCTACTATTTTTTAAATTACTTTCAGCGAAACGAGAGCGTCCATAACGTTTTTGTTTACTTCTTCGAGAGCGTGTGATAGTCTATTTGTATGTATATGGAATAGGGGAAAAATCTATTTCTTTCACTTCTTTGAACAGGTGAATTTTATCCTGTATCAACGTACAACACAACCACTCCTTTCTGTAGCTAACGTGACGATTATTATATATCCAAGGCAATGTATATGAAAGCTTTGAAACATTTTGTATGTACATAGTAAATGTATGTTTCTTTTTCTACGTTCCAACCATGAAATGAGAGGGGGAGGCTTTATTTTATTTTGCCTATTCATATTTCTAAATGATATTTTAAAAATATGGAATTTGAACGATAAGTATGCTATAAAGCCATCAAGGTTGCTTTTTTATTTTAGTCCCACAATTTTTGAGAATGGAAACAGTATTTATTTTGTTAAGTCAATGGTCAAGAGTGCACTCCCACCTTGATTATTAAATTCAGGCTAGTTTTGTGCCTATTCTTATATACATAGTGTTTCAATATACACATATATTATAAATGTGGTTGTAATATTTGTGTGCTTCTAGCATTTGATTGCGCACCACGCGCACTATTAAAGGCACAGAACCGGTATACTAATAGAGACGTTACTTAAGGAGTAAACCACACACACACACTGACCCTTGGCTGCATTTAAAGAAATATTAATGAAAAGTTTATTGATGTGCAGAGAATATAATAAAACAGCTTATAATTTTCTCTTCGTAGACTGTATTGATAACAGAAATAAACACGATTACATACAACACATGATTAAATATTCACCCAATAGACGCATGAAATTATACACATTACTGTAAAGATTTACTGAACATATCTTTGTAAATAATGTTTTCATTAAAAGTAACGAACAAGAGCACCAGCGAAATTCATTTCTACTGATATTTACACCGAAAATATATCTCACATTGTATTCCATCAAAAGCTAAAAGCCTTCTAAACATTTATCAAACAAATTAGACGTTCCGTTCGACGCGACCTGTTGTTATCTAAATTATTTTAATTTCTACACTCCATTGTTCGCAAACGATTTTTCCTTTCAGGTCGACGTGATCTTTTGTCAGCTTATACCAAAAGCCGTATATTTGATTCAGTATAAACGTGATTTTAATAATATATTTTTCGAAAGATAGGGATATTCTCATATTGCATTCTTTCTGTTATCGATGATGTTTTGAAAGTTTTTAAAGTTTAAATTCAAAATCATTTCTTCAATTAAGATACCAAGTGATATTTATGAAAGTTAAGTTAAAGCTACAGTTAAAAATTATAGATCTACATGAACAGCCGCCACAGTACGTACTGGATTATCAACGTAAATTAGGTGAAAACACCAAAATCTGCTGTCCGTTTGTGTCGATCTATAACTTCCAGTTCCCAAACTACGTAGAGCCTTACGAAAATTATACTGGCAAAGAAACTCAGGGTCACTTTTTTTTAACAGATGGCTCATTTGATATATAAGCCATCATAAACAAATTAGGATACACAAGTTTTATTCAGGAGTTATACTTTCAGTCGGTCCATGTGGTGGCTTTAGTATAAGGAATGTCACCACCCCTATTCATCCTGTGGGTTTCGTAAGAGGCGACTGAGGGAGAAAACTATAAAAGACAATAGCACTGCAAAGAGGAATACTTGAAACAAGCCGCCTGACCAGCGTATATTGTGACATAAACCTTTAAAAGTAAGCCTATTGTCCGGTCGTGGACTGTTATAGTTTGTTGATGATGGTGATTGATGACTCTCACGCTCGATGAGAAATTATAAAAGAATTACATTTTTTTTTTGTGAAGACTTTTTATTGAATATGAGACAAACGAGCAGACTTATCGCTTAATGGTAAGCGATTACCGTCATCTATGGACACCCGTAACGTGGTTAGTAACCTGGGAATGGGGAGGGGGATGGGAGGAGGGGTTGGGGTATGGGCATTTGTTGAAATACAGCGCAAGCACTGTTTCACACCGGTTTTCTGTGAGGCCGTGTTATCATTCCGGTCAAGCCGGCCATTCATGCCGAAGCGTGGCCCTCCTACTGTGGAAATCATTAATCAATTAATTATCAAATATTGTGCTATTTGTAGTCTTAATGCTGAATTTATGCAGTACAATGAATATAGATTAATTTCTTCAGTCATTAGGATGATAATATTGGCCTTACATACGCCGGATAATAAATACATAACTGACTCAAGGAGATACGGCAAAGGGAGTAATTACTTGGAGATTTGGTGAAATACGTACAAAATTGGACTTATTGCTTACCTTTTTTGTGATTGGACGCAAAGATTGATTAATGCTTCTTATTATTTCCCTCAGAAACTGTTCCATAAAATTGTATGAGTACCTATTCAGTATTAATGATTAAATAAGTCCTACCTGGAAATTATCTCAGTAATTCAAAAGGCTTGGTAGTCTTCAAATTATTGATAAGATTATTTTATCAGTAACAAACACTTTCCAAACATGAAAAAATGATTAAAATTATGTTATAATTAAACTTGAGCGAGAGTGAAGGTTGGAAGAAAATTTAGAACCAAAAAGTGGTCCTGAGAATCCTGATCACAGGTTGCAAACTATAACTCTAACACACTGATATAACCATTAGGTGATATGACTTTTGGGCTGTCTTCTATACCAAAAAAACTAACCTAATCGCACTATGCAAAAACCTGTAGTATCATTTTAAAATTTGTTCTATGATTAAAATTTACCTATCAACTTGATTTCAGCAAATAATACCCAAATCTGACAATGTAAAGCAAAGCAAAGCTCAAAGATATCTTATACACTATATCCGACGAGAATTTCCTTTCATTGTATCGCTTATAGAGGTATACTCGGAAGTAAACAGTTTGGGGCTGATTGACAGATTTGATCTTGCAATATTCGGAACCGACGCCCCGGGTGGTCTCAATATAATAGGGAAATATTGTATACAGCAATTTATCATCTTGAATAATTTCAGATATTGTAAACTATAAGGGCACACATATTATAAGGGCCAGAGTATACAAGTTGAATAAGTATTTGAAAGTAATGTGTATGTTTTATGTATCTGTAAATATATATGTATTGGAAAGCATTTTTTATTTGATTAATACTGTAAATTTACACAATTTCTGTACAACAAGGTGTTAAGTCCAACGATGAATAAATCGAAAAATTAATTAATAATTATATTTATGGAGTAATTTAATTATATTTATGGGCGTATTAACCGACTTCACAATGACAATATTTTCAATTCGTTTATATATTAATTGTATTATATTATAGTATTCGGTTATAATATCGTATTCACAGTGTATTACATAAGAAACTAATTGAATATGTCTGTTTTATCTGAAAGAGTACATTCTATTCATTTAACATTCAATTTTAACGAAAAATGATTTTTCCTTGAATTAGGAAATGTTGAAATCCGTCGTAGAAATTAGAATTACATGCTATAGATATTTACATTATTGGTGCTTTTTTAATCGATTTATAAATTTAAAATGGTGTATCAAATGCCTGGTTCCATTTCAAAAATTATTTATTTTACCCTTTATTCTATCACATGTCATAACTCTAAAAATCGAATACATCAGATAAAACAGTGTTATTACATATATGTACCATCCGAGACCTCAAATTTCACAGAGTCATTAGACGTATATTAAAGCTCATTCTAGAAATTTTAACACTTAACAAGGATCAATACGTTACATATTTTAATATACAGTATTATATGTCGCATACATACTGTGCAGAATTTACGGTTCCATGATTTAAATTAACATTCGCAAGTTCAACTTAGTCTGCAGAACTTAGATGTTTAAGCCTTGTGTGGAATATTGAAGGAATGCTGAATATGACGGAATAAATCTATGCTTAGTTCAAATCACAAAGAATCTAACAATTTAATATCATATAAATATATTCACAGCTTTATGGATAGTCGGCATCATTACTCGATGGAATTTCACCAAAAAAACTATTTGAATTATAAAAATGGAGTACATATAGTACAAAAAACTTTATGAAAACTTAAATCCTATCCATATATAGAACCGGGGTACCATTTTTACTGTATGAAGTTATTTGACCTAACTGTACATAGCTAACTGCCATCCTCCTAGATTCTAGCAGAGGGAATTAAAGGCTAACAACATGTTTGTGACTTTTGATACACAAGTGCTACAAGCGGAGGCAGACTCACTGACTCAAACCAGCAGATGAATCACTATTAAGTGATTCATCTGCTGGTTTGCATCTTTTACTAAACAGAACTTAAAATAAAATTGCTTTACTGTACCTTCCTGAGGTTTACGTTCACTGTTTGATTTTACAGGCACACTACACATCATTAAGAGACTATCTAACCCCTCATTAATTACACTTTCAGCTACCTACGTAATCCACAAACGCAACCCTGCCCTACTTAACTCCGTACCTTTTACAAATATTGGCTTCATGTGTGAATTAAGCCCCGTGACACTTGCGCCCTTTTATACTTCTTAAGCCGGTACCATACAAAGCTAATTATTAAATACTATTTTATTTTTAAAATAGCTTCTACTTTTATATCCAACATCAGAGAACACTAAAATGCTTACATTTGAAAATACGATATACAATTGATAAGTGCAGCTTTCACAGCCGTTGGCGATAGTTTAAAAGCTAGATCAGTTGTAATTTAAGGTTAACCTTTAATATTCATGTATATTAATTGGCTTACGATCGAATGTATAAAGTGATTTTATTAATTTTTTATCTTTTTTACCTCAAAAATTTAAAGTAATTTTTTTAAGCATTTCCTATACCATTCCCTAATACCGTCTTTGCAACGGAAAAACGACATAAAAAGCTGTAATAGCTTCCGTCCTGTTCCGCAGCTCGACGTTGGTACTGTACCGGTTTTAGAGCAACGTTTAACTTCGCCTCAAGTTTTCTTTGAGATATTTCAATGCAATTAATATTGATACTGTTGGTAGCTCTAGAAACGTGCAGATTTAAATAATAAAGTACCACCTCCGAGGGGCTTACCGTGGTGAGGTAATGTGTGGAAATTTAGGTGGCTGTAATAAAAGCAGCATTTGGCATTTGAGATTAAAAATCGTAGTATATTAGACGAGAGAAAAATTCTTAAAATTTGAAGCAGCTTAGAAGTGTAAGAGATATTATTTACATTATGATGATTTTCTTTTTACGTTTTATTTTCGAAGAGCATAGTAAAGTGAAATTATTTGTTATAAAAATATATGAAGATATTAAACTTTGTGGTAATACTTCGGTTTCAACTTACGGTTATATTGTTATTATCCATATTATCCATCCAGTTACACAAAAAAATATTAGAAGGTGCAATGGAATAATGACATAAGCACAAGCACAGCTCAGTAAATATTTTTAGATAGGAATACAGATAGTTTAAAGAATAGCACAAGAAAGCATAAGCATACAAGCAGTAAATGAGCACTGGTGTAAGGTGCATAAGATTATTCTAACAAGCGTGCTTCCCGCGTCGATAACGAGATTTAATTGGCGCGAGCGCACGCCACTCGATTATGGTTGCACGTCAAATATTTATTTATCATATAGTCAATATAGTGCACCCCAGGTTTTGATAATCGCTATCGATATTGACCAAGAAATATGTTTTAAGTTTTTATATAAGTAAATGTAGATAGTAAGATAATTCTTTAATGCGTGGCCCGCTACCATCATGGTCGCTTCCACAGCAAGTCCCAGTCAGCCAGCCATCTTGCCCTCAACAGGTCGGCCAAAACGCAGCAACCGCACCGATTCACGTGGGTCTTTACCGTAGCACCGTGCACCGCATTCAACATGAAACACTGGAATCAGCGGACTTCAGCTCCGACTCACTGGAATTAGCGGCATTCAATTCCGACTCTCTGGAACAAGCGGCACTCAGTTGCGACTCACTGGACTGGAACTACTCACTCCTGACTCGTCGATATATCGACATCTGGTCTTGGAGGGGAGTGATATGGCAACTTCCACGTACAATGCAACAGCAAAACATACTACAGAGCCATTTAACGAAGATATACTGAACTACGCAATTTCGTTACTATACGGAGTACACCATAATACACTACACTATACACCCAAATAATACACTACAATCGCACAATAGGAGTTCTCGCGTCGAATATATAGTATATATAATCAGCGTAAGAACTTCTTATACAACATCTTAACATCAACCATTGGGCAGCGGCCCACCTTTGTGTAGGAGGATCAGTTCCTCCACATACTTTACGTTTTTGAAGATTGGCTTTGCAAAATCTATGAGCTACTAAGTATCTATTAATTACGGATAAGAGTTTATAAAAATACAAAAGAAAGTAGGGTTAAAGATACGTCTGCTTTAGAATAAAAATAGTTTTTACATCAGGGGAGCTGTAAGGGGACAAAAAGAGCTTCAAAACAGCGAAATCACTTTTTACTAATAACATTCCTAAAATATCTTGAGATCTCACGATATCTTCAAAGATATTGTACCTAGTTCAATACATATATTGCCATGAGAAAAAAGATGTGGACGTCCATAAATAAGCCAGTCATCAATTCTGTCACGCAAAACATAAGTCACTCAACTCGTAAAGTACTTACTCTTTCCGTCCATTAGCGGCATGTGTGATGCGTCTTGTTTATTGTGTGCCTTTTAACCGAAACCGCCTCTAACATATAAGATGAAGAGACGGAAATTATATACACATTTACCTGTTTGTATATTTAGTAAAACTTCTTCGCCAATCTTTTTCATTTATTATGACAAATTATGTTCGTTTGATTTTTCCGTATCATACTTTAAGTACTTAAACGATCACTAGAGGATAATATTACCTATCTTATTGCCTCCAAAATTTCCGATGACTTGTTCTCAAAATAGATTTTTAATAATGATAAGCTGACTCTTACTGCATGAGGAGAACATCTGCTTTTTACCATGCCCATGTTTATAACGACGGTAGAAAGGGAAAATATCGTATCTTGACATATTTCATATTACACTAGAGTCAAAAAAAACTATTAAATAACAGACCTAACTCTTATTGTGAAATTCTCAAGACACTTTCTACTTTCTGCTGTCGATATATTTGCATCTTTAACTAATTTTATTATGCTTGGAACATTAATTGTAGTTTAGCCTATTTTAGTTCTAAAAGTGAAATAGAAATACCATTATTATTATTATATATCTTTATTGTATACATGCAAAATTACAAAGTTAAAAAACAGAGAATGAGTCACAAATATGCAAATGATACAATAGGCGGTCTTATCGCTCACGGCGATCTCTTCCAGACAACCACGAAATGGATTTTCAGTATACAAAAACTTCGGGTAGCTCACATACGAGTACAAGTAACACATCTAATCCTCTACGTGAGTGGTTAAAAAATATCATTTAAACAATCATGCACCGAAATAGCACCCACTCACTTTTACATTACACACATACACACACTAACACACACACACACACACACTATATAAGTACTCAATGCATACATATACACAATACATGTATATATAAACACATACATTTATAAATATATATATATATACATACATATATACACACACATACGTACAATACACATATATATAAAACTATATATATTCTATATAACTAAATATATTAAGATAGATGTAGACAGAGATAAAGTAACAAAAAAAAAAAAATAATAACAAATAATGGTCCTTTAGTAGCTTTTTAAAAGTAAGCAAAGTTTTTGCTTTTCTAATTGCCTCAGGCAAATCGTTCCAAAGTCTTACCGCTTGCACAGTAAAAGACCTGCCCGCAAACTGAGTTGAATGTTTTGGCATCTTCAATATCAAATTCTCCGATGACCGGAGGTCTCTGCAATGTGTGTTTTTTAAGAACTGAAAACGTTCTTTGAGATAAAGAGGAGTATGAGGATGAAACAGAACACTGTATAGAAGGGAAAGAATATGTAGATTCCGGCGAAAGCGTATTGGTAGCCACCTGAGCTTAGAACGAAACTCAGAAATATGATCATATTTGCGTAATCCAAATATAAATCTAATGCAGAGATTTTGAAGTCGCTCAAGTTTATTCAGTTGGTCTTCGGTGAGATCCAGATAGCTGACATCGGCATAGTCAAGGATGGGAAGTAGAAGAGATTGTGCGAGCGCAATTTTAGTGTCAGTGGGAAGAAAGTTTCGTAGCCTTCGTATAGATCCTGCTGCTGCAAATAATTTACGGCTAACTTCCCCAATCTGAGGACCCCAAGATAAGTATCTATCCATATAGATCCCCAAGTTTTTAACATTATCACTATATGGAACAACCGAGCCGTTGCAACAAACATTTGGCAGCTGCTTAAAGTTTATTGTACACAGTAACCTGGAGCTACCCACTATAATTACTTGTGTTTTCTTTTCTTTTCATTATATAAGATATAAAGGAATATACGCATACTGGAAGCATCATTTAAAAGGCCAGTCCATTCAATGTGTCTAATACCATGTATAATATCTGAGGTAAGTGATATCTGTCCGTACCTTTTAGGGAAATATATGGATTATATTATTATTCTTACGCCGTACCATTTGCAAAAAAAATGTGATCCATACATTAAGATATAATGTCGGACGAATTGGTGATAACTAATCCAGCGATGTCAAAATTTTAGGACATATCTACGTAAAATTCTAAGCCAGAAATATTAACTATTACTAATGTCTGAGTTTTTAGATCAAAAAAGCATCATTAACAACATGACATTTGTTTCTTGTTTTCTTTTTCTTATGTAGTAAGCCACAACAATCTTCACTAAGAATATAATTAAAGTAAGTCAAAGGAAAGAATTCGATGGTTTACGATCGTTGATGTTTATGTCGTACGTGGGTAGTTGCACTGTCAACATTGAAGAATTTGTCTCATAATTTAAATTTAAAATAAATTATACTTCATACTTCAATAAACTTTTAATGACTTATAATAGTCAGTAGCATTACATTCTGCCGGTATAAGTGTATCTTATTTCTACTACCATTAAAAACTGCAGTATGGAGTCATTAATGAAAGCTATGACGGACATGAACATTACATTTAACAACCGTATGGCAGAATTAGAACGTCTGAATAAAAATACTAGCACTTCAGCATCACTTTAGTAGGTTTTTGCAACTTTCAAGAAGTTTGTGCTACAAGCCCTAAGTAATCCACAAAATCAAGTGCAAATACTGGCTTGCTCTGTTGAGAACATGGAGATGTGATGATGTGAGAGTAAATGAAAAATGTTACTGTTCCATGGCGTTACTGAGGATAAGAATGAGGACCCTAAATTGCTAGTTACAAAAATCATCACCGAGGACCTAAAAAATTCCTTTTTTACCTTTTCGATGGATGGGTCGTGCCGCAACATCAGACCTATTCTTATCAAATTTAAACATACTACTACCCGAGACTCAGTACGGTTTTCTAAAACTAAGCTGAAAATCTCTGGGTTTACCATATCTGAATTCCTGACTAAAACTCAGTTATGTCTGCACGCTAAAAATTGGGGATCAGTAAGTGCTGGACCCGGGAGAGCAATATTTATATTATGAGGCCTGGCGAGAAGTGGCATCGAATCACGATACTGGAGGAGCTTGGTGCCATTGGGGAGGAAGCAGTGAAGCTTGTTACAGCCCCAAAGGCAACAGCGAAAAAATCTAGGCTTACCGCAAAGAAATAAGGTCATATACTACTAATATATTGCTGAATACAACAAAAAAATCTTCCTTCTACTTACGCTTATCCTGATTTCTCATTTCTAAACATGCCAATAACTGTCGTAAATTACCTTTTTATTTATTTTTTTATTTCTTTTTACACAATATCAATAGTTCTTCTTCTTCTTTTGATGAATGGCAATCAGCCGGATCAGCTATTTCTGCCAATGTCAAGTATTTCAAGTCTTCAATTCTAAGTCTTCTAGTCTTCAAGTCTTCGTCGTGATGGAATTAATGATAAAAAATATAAAAAATGTGGATGACATGAAATGGGGACCGTCTTTCGCAAAAACAAAAAACGATCTCCTATCAATAGTTTGTTTAGCTATAATGCTATAATAACATGTCAAACTTGCCACAAATGGCTGTCAAAGTGACTACGTTCCTTTTCACTGCTTTTCAGGTTGCATGTTATGATTTTGAATACTAGCATTTTTGCCACATACATAGTACGTTATTTTTTCTTTGTTTATTATTTTTATTATTTTTCTTTTATTCCCCGAAATGCAGTCTAAATGTCATTTAATTTTCTCTATGCATGCTGATAACTGTTTATTATGTGCTTGTTGCTGCTTCATTTTTTAATTGTTTTTGTTTTCTTATTTTTTTTGTACTCTTAGACTTACAACCGGCAGATGGATAAATGATTAGAGGAGTTTAAAACGTGATTTTTTTAATTATTATACATATTAATTTTATATTTATAACTTTACTTTTAATCTATTGTTGCATTACAGTTATAAATATATTTATTTTTTCAGTTACACCACACACTACTACATTATTACATTTTTTTAAAATTATTTTACTTCTATAACTATTATTTTTATAAGTAACACCTATGCGTTTATCTACTGGTAGCTGTGACATTGAGGATAATCTTTCGGTATCTAGTAGTGACGTTAGTTCCGTAAGTCCTTTTTTATTAGGTACAATCTCAGCACGGTTTCCCGATGTACCTAGAAACTTCAATGTCGTTTACATAAATAAACGACATTGAAGTTTTCAAGTGCCCAAAACATTCCGGCACACTTCAGTGATATGCTAACTAGTTTAGACTATGCGAACATATACGCCATGCTTTTATCGGAATCTTGACCAAAAGCATGCCTATCTACCTCATTGTATTCTCTACCCGGTTTTCAGTTGGTACGAAATGATCGTGTGTGTGGACGAGGAGGTGCTGTTGCCATATACACACGTACTCACATTCCTTTTTCCGTTTCCAGTATATCACCTCAACCACTCGCTGCTAATGTCGGAGATTACATTTTCATAGAAGTCGTACTCCAAAGCTCAAAAGTACTTATTAGTGTCTGTTACAGTTCTTCCTTACGAGTAGATTATTTCTCCTGACTTGGGTGACTTTAACATCTGTTTACTTAAGAATGATTCTCGACCTTCCTCCCTACGTTCTGTTTTAGAATTCAATAATTTTACCATTCTCCCATTCAATCCCACTCACAATATGCCAAACCGCAATCTTTTTCTCCTTGACCTCAACATCGTTTCATCGGCAGAGCACTTAGCTAAGCATGGTCAATATTCTACTGATTTATTTTTCTATTCTACCAAACTCGAATTCCAAACCGAAATCCAAAATACTTTCATGTCGTAATTTTCGTGGAATGAATCTCGATGATCTCCGCAGCGATGCCGAAAACATTGATTGGAGTATGTTATTCGACTCGCAATGCATTGATGAAAAAATTTCATATTTCTCGAAAGAGTTAAATGCCATGTATGACAAATATCCACCAATTTGTCAAATTAAGGTTAAGCATCTGCCAGCGCTGTAGTTAGCTGATGAAATTAGTGAATTACAGATAAAGAAACAGAGGGCTCATTCTATATACAAGCGTCACCCTACTACCGCGAAATGGGATAGATTAGTCCAAAACTTACAGACAAGTCGTTCTTGGTGCAAGCCGTTAGATTGTGGAATAACCTACTTGAGACAATAAGAAAAGTTAAATCTCTGCAATCCTTTAAGAAAAATGTCACAAATAACTACTTGACCGTGTAAATTATTCCAGTACAGGAAACCCCACTTGTTGTGGTTAACGTATCCTCATGGATTTTAAGCAATATGTGGTTTTTGTGGTAATTATGGTAATATTTTTGTATGGATGTATATATATTTGTATGGATATAGTATATGTATATATTGTATATATATATTATATGTAGCATATTGTAGGGTAAGTATGTATATGTAAGTGGCTTTATATGTTGTTAATAGTTCAAATCTATTGAAATACACCGCTGTCTACCCAAAAGAACATTTCATAATATCCATACAAAGGGTTTTTGGAAAAGACCGCCTATTTTAATTCCTGATGTTGATCTTTGTATATGTTTCTCTATAAAAAACTTGTAAAAAAAATAACTGTAGTGGTGTGCAATAAATTTTAATAAATAAATAAAATAAATAAAAATAAGCCATCAAACGTTGAATCTGTCACAGAAAACTGTAGTTAAGAATTTTACTCGAGTAGGCAAGGTGACCAAAGACACGATATCCCATAAATAAAAGTAAATATAAAAGTATAACATCTAAGAACTAACTACTCTTTTAATTAACTTTCCCATAACTGAAAGTACTTTTATTCACTAAAATCCTCTTCTCAGAAATAAATAAACTCGAATGAAGTATTTTCTTTAATACTCTAACGCAGAGTATTTTTCATTCAGCTTTTATCTATCACCAAGGTCTCGTCTGTCCGTGTCGGTATCAGATCCAGATACGTCTGAGAGAAATGAATCCGTCGTCTAGAGTAGAACCTGCGGTCCACTGCTAATCTCATCAGATATACATTCGAATTTTATTCAAATTACTGCTACAAATCCTTTGTGAGGCATTTTATATGAAATTTTGCTGGAGAATGTTTATATCTAGTTCAGATATTGATAAGCTGTAAATACTTTTTTTCTACAATGTATGTATAAATATACCAAAATTTATATTTTTTATGAAAACATAAGTACACAAATAAATTAAAAATAGCTAGCATAGGACTAAAGAAATGTAATTACCAAAACTAATAATCTAAATACACTCATTAAATATTTCCGGTTACGTTACGTTATTTTGTCTAAAAGTGAAATCTCAGGATTCGCTTGAAACTATCAATTTAATTGGTAATTTAATCAATTTTTGTATTTAAACTGACTACGAAACCTTTCAAATACATAAAAATATAATCAAAATTAGTTCAGTATTTTATTAGTTCTTAAAATTAGGAAGAACGGTTAGTTTAAATGATATTTATCAGTTTTTGATATTTGATAAGTATTTATTACAAACTCGCAAATTAAAAGTGTTGCTCCAAGATCCATAAAATGTAAGGAATGTAATTATCATGAACTGAGTTTAGTTTAATTACTAAACTTGCATCGACTAAACTCCAATTACTGTAGTCAAATAGAAATAGCCAAAATTTACTCTACATTGGACAAACTTAGGATACAATGTATAAACTTTAGTGTTAACTAAGCTAAACGATTTATTCACGTGTTGGGAAACTGTTATGTCGACATTTTGAACAATAACGTTAGCAATTAAACATAAGCGGCAGTACGTTTATGTATTTCGAAAACTGTTTTTTTTTCGAAATCAGTTTTGATCCGAACGGTTCTTTCGTTGGATCACAGTTTTTGATTTCCTATTTTAAGCCTGCCGTGTTGTTAAAGAGAGCTGCATTTCAATAAAATATGTATGGAGTTTTACATATTTAGTAAGAGCTAAAACAGTTTCTAACAGTCAATCAGTTTACACATGCAAAGCAATTATAGAGCAGCACGTGATGATAAAATTATGATAAATAGAAAGCTCCAACAACTTGCGGTTAAATGAAGATTCTTATATTTATTTCATAGATTCATCAAAAAAGAATAAGCTATTAAGCAATTTCTTTAATACCCGTCCATTTCTACTTAAACTCCATCAAAGTGATTTTGTGTATTATAAATAGGAAAATTTGCTTTACAAAAGATCGCTTTCAGGCAATTATTGGACATTTTAATTAGGGAAACGTTTTAATGAAAAATGTGATAAAAACACCAGGGCGTAAAACAGCTGTTAAAAATTAACAGCAAATTAAAAGATTCTAAAACTAGGGGATTTTACCTTTAAATATCATAACAAATAAAACCAATATTGATGGTTTGCAAAAATATTCATCAAGTAACCATGAGCCTGATATTTATGGATGTTTTTTAAGTGTGAAAGATAGAAGCTTAGATTCAAGCAATGTCAACGTCATAATCTTCTTTGGTAAGTTTGATTTATTTGACATATTTGATTGCCTCGGTGGCGCAGTGTTAGCGTATGCGACTGATGTGCTTGGGGTCTTGGGTTCGATTCCCAGGTCGGACCAAGTGTTTGTATGATCTGCGAATATTTTTTTCGGGGTTTGGGTATTTTCTGTGTAAAAAAAGTATATATGTATTAATATCAGTTGTTTAGTGCCCATAGTATAAGCTCTGGTTAGTTTGGGACTAGATGGCGTAGTGTGCTAAAATGTCCGAATTATTTATTATTATTTGACCTGTTTTAAATGTTACAAATATTATTATCTATCAATGTATTGCTATATTTTGTTAATTTTATCCTAAAACAAATAAGTGTCAGTTTGTGACGTCATTATTCAACATTTTTTCCAATACGCAAGCTTATTGTTAACTTTAGGTACAGTTTCACCGTTTGCTAATGTTATGTGATAAGAATCGGTTTTGTTTTCACAAGTTCCGATTATCAGTCAGGTCAGATAACCATATTTACATTGAATACGTAACTTATATCTGTATCATAGTGTTATATGTCAGATAGCTATCTGAAACTAGTAGAATTGGACCTTAGTGTCGAAAAAAACGATTATTAAACAATTTAGGTCAGTATGACAGCATGAACCTTAAGAGTCGACACAATTTGAAATGTGGTGCTATCGTCGCATACTTCGCATCGGTTGGACACAAAAGATCAGAAACTACTAAATAAAAAAATACTAATGCAAAACATCAAAAAGCACAAACGTGAATATCTCGGCCATGTGCTTAGGCACGAAAGATATGTGGTGCTAATAATCAACTAATAATGATGGGCAACGTGGAAGGGAACAGACGCGCTGGACGAAGGAAAAAATCGTGGCTACGTAATATCCGGGAGTGGACCGGTATCACCTCCGTTGACAAACTGTTCCACCTGGCCAATGACAAGGAGGAGTACAGGAAGCTGACGGCCAACCTTCAGAATTGAAAAGACGCTCGGAGAATAAAAAGAGGTCAATATTTTTCCGGTCTGGCCATTACTACAATATTATTTGTAAGCACAAAGAGATATCTCATCCAAAAAATTAATCTTCATAGGCAAAGATGAATCGACGTTAACTCGGCAGACTGTTTAAAAGAAAAATAAATATATAAAGAGTAATAAAAACCACTAAGTAATTTTGTGAAAGTAGTAAATAAATAACGATTTTCAGCTCATTTTCATAATTGAACACAATTTTTACACAACGGTGAACACAAAGTTAGTAAATTCATCGCGATCGTTTCCGCAGTAAAGGTTTAATTTCCTTTATTGGGCCCGCCCTGTCGGCTCTTATAGTCTGTGGACAAAAGGTCTGCGAAATTAATGAGATTTTTTCATGATCAGCTATTTTCAATCTATTTAAAAATTATGTTAGCGAACGGTTTCTTTGGCCTACGAAAATGAATTAACACACATGATAGCTTGCAGTATAATCTGTTTTAATTTTGTTACTTTGACTTTCTTGATTACGGTCATATAACTCTGTTAGTTCAATAGATAGAGGTTTATTGATTGTATTAATTAAGTAACGCGACGTTACCAGCGTTTGTTCTTGTATAGGTAAAATAATAACCATGGGTAACGCTAGGCAAAGTTTTACAAAAATAAACCTCGTTTACTCTTTAAATCAGCTATCTACCAAGGAAAATTTAGACAAAACCAGTCCATCCGTTCTAGAGATTAGCCGGAACAAACATACAGGTAAAAAAGAGACACTATATGTTTTTCTTATTTTTTTTATGAAATAGGGGGCAAACAGACAGACTTATGGCCTGATGGTAAGCGATAACTGCCGCTCATGGACATCCGCAACACTAGAGGCGCTTGTGACGCAAGTGCATTGCCGGCCTTTGGGGGATGGGGAGGGGTTAAGGAATGGGTATCCGGACCCTCATTCGCATGATAAAACACAGTGCAAACCTTGTTACACACCAGTTTCCTGTAAGGCCGTGGTATCATTCCAGCCGAGCCAAGCCCTTCATGCCGAAGCGTGGCACTGCTACGGTAAACATATGCATTTACTAAAAAGCTGTTAATTTGAAAGAACAAACTAGCGTTGAGAGAATATTTCGAGCGGTCCAATGGTCAATGCCTTCCCCGACTTATTGCCTACGTCTCCTTCATGGTGCAAAAGACCTTAACAGTATAATTTCAGCATGTTCGATCCATAACTTCGTAATTGATTTCACTAAATTACCATCAGCCAATTAAACATTCGATTAATATCGTAATTCTTTCGATGTATATTCGTTAGATGGCACTTCTGTATATTTTTGTTTCATTGTATGTGAAATTGTATTATTTGCCATTTGAATAGCATTATTACCCACCAGAATATTAAAATTGTAGGGAAAACTTAGGTCAATTATAATATTCCTTTCTTCTAGTAAAATTTCTCTCTGTACCGAGATTATACTAAGTAAATAATCTAAGTAAGAAAAACCTTAAGTAGAAGATAAACCCAGTTTTACTATCTTTCTCATTATGTCCCATTTTTGGAGTGGCATAAACAGAATTTGTGGTGGCTTTCTTTCCTTTTATAAATGTAAGAAATCCTCAGAACTAATGTTAGCATTTTTTGGATTAGTTAACAAGCAAATATATGTAAATACGAGTTATAGTAACTTCAATAAATATATGTTAATTAGATACAAGGTTAGGGCTAGGTATGTAAATAGTATGGTTAAGTTAGTTTGTAATATAAATACCTGTACTTTATCTCTAGATTAGTATTGTCTTATAGCTCAGTCAGGTGTATTTTAGTTTTAAAAGGAATTATGAGGTCATTTTGTACTATTACATACTATGCTAATTTTAATTTTTTACATGTTAAACAAAAGCATAAAACGAAATCTGTTCTTTTCCTTTTAATTTATTTATTTATTTATAACTTTATGCTCTTTTGTACATCGGCGGACTTAATACCTAGAACATTCTCTACCAGTCAACCTTAGGGTGGTGTAGGAATCTTGTGAGGTAGGCGCACATAGGTTATACAACTTCAATCCGAGGTACATAAATAGGCAATATACATACATATATAAATATAGATATAAAATACACTGTACTTATATATATTTACATATCAAATACATACATACATATCAGTTTACATTATATTCACACACTATGGATATGATGAATTTGGTTGGCGTATTATCCTTTTGTTAATCCTAGCATATCATTTAGAAAGAGCTCATGTACCTTCTTTTTAAATGCATAACGGTTCGTGGACTTCCTAACTTCAAGTGGGAGCGCATTCCAGAGTAGTACTTGTAGTAGTTGAGTTCACGTGAGTAATCTGTCCATGCCAATCGAGAGTCGAGCTAATGTGTAGACCCAAATCTTTGACTACGGGGCTAAAAGGAACCACCAAGCCCTTGAACACGATCGGCGAAATCGAGTCAGTGTTCAATCTGCCCATAATGCGTTTGCTTCCAACGATTATCGACTGGCATTTGGTGGGGTTTATTGACAGTCCAAATTTCAACGACCAGGCATGTATGGATTTTAGGTCTCCATTGACTTTGTCAACGGCCTTAATTGTTTACTTTAAACTTAATAAAATGTAGGTATGTGTATAAGTGTTTACTATTAAAACAATTCAATTTAAAGTCAGACAACTCGATCAAAACCTGTTTAGTATCGAAGAATTTCATTATTCATCATTATTTTGACGTTATACGTCAAAATAATGATAAATAATGAAAAGCTCAAGAAAAAATTGTTGAATCTAATCACAGCGGCGCAGATGTACAATAAACACACTCAATATAAATATATATTTGCAGTCCAAATTAAGAATCTATATTTTAAAGTCGATTAAAAACTGAAACGTTTTCAACAAGCCATTAATTATTTTCAAATATGGAACAGAACAAACAAGAATAATCAATCTTGTAAAAGTATAATGTACCAACAGAAGTCTCGACAGGAAGCCGGGCGGAAAACAACATGAGAAATTTAAGCTTCATTATGCCGTTTGAATTCAACCTTTGTTGGGAACGGCCCGGTTTGATATTTAATATTGTTGCTACGACGGCAAATGGACGGGCAGTGGTCAGAATTTATTTACCAGAAGTACACTTTCCCTAATTATAAAGTCTGAGTTAAACTCAATGTATTGCAAAATATTGTATTAATGCTTGACACAAATATAAAGCTTCTTATGAACTAAAGCAAAGCTACGGTTTACTTCTTTAAGGTGTTGCGACTTTAATATGTCATATCGTGCAAGTTATTTACTCACCGAATACAACATTAAGCGTATGGTAGCCATACTTCAACTTTCTAGGTCTGAGCTAGGTCGTCCGGACGACTCTTTGTTTGTTGAATCAGACCAGACTCCACCGACAATTTTTTTAGAAAAATTAGGACAATGTATTATTATACTTTTTAAATTTTGCGTTTTGATTATCAAAAATGGTTTAAGTTGAAATATATATATCATAACTAAGACACAACTCAGGACTCGAAACTCTTAAACTTTGGAAAGAAAGATCAAAAGAGCTTCCTTTTGAATTCTGTTTAATTTAAAATTGCTTGGTTTTATAAACAATATTAAATTCCAGAACAGTTCGTTGATAAGAATACTGTTGAGAGTATACATGACTTGAGAAATTTAGTTTATTGGAGGCACACACTGCAAACAAACATGTTTATTTTTGGTTTGTCTTGTTTCTTTGTGGTAAAGTCTACTTATGGTTTAATGTTTTATCCTCTAATTAGAAAACTTC
Source organism: Hyphantria cunea (assembly GCA_003709505.1). NCBI lineage: Eukaryota > Metazoa > Arthropoda > Insecta > Lepidoptera > Erebidae > Hyphantria > Hyphantria cunea. The sequence continues at coordinate 930,971 of PKRV01001398.1, read as the reverse complement.
AGAAAAATAATAAGAATAAAGATCAGTTAGGAAGCACACAACAAAATGAACAAATCTTCTACCTTTTGGCCGTAGAATTTCTTAAGTTTTAATTTTAAGCTTATGTAATGGAAAAACATGGACTACTTGGGTGAAAAAAAACAAGTAAAATAAACAAATTTGTCGACTTAAATCTTCATAGGGTTTAATTAATGAAAACACTGAAGAAGGCTAAAAATAAGGGTTAAGGAAAGCAACATAATTAACATGAAATATTTCATAAGCAAGTACTCAACACATTTTAACAAATCCATTTTTTATGTACTCATTACCCTTCAACATCACCATCATCAGCTTACTGCAATCAACTGCTGGAAATATGGCTCTCCCATTGCACGATACTCAGGTCACGCCAATCCACCCGATTAAGTTATTTGAATGATGATGCAGCAGCAGTTTATTTAGTTTCTAGAGTTTTAGTTAAAATGCTGCATTATTGCACTGCCTACATTCACATTGAGCACGGTGCCTACTACTCTTGGATTCTGCTTATGCTTTCCATCAGGCAGAGATGAGTCACCTTGGCACGCTCAAACGTTTTATACGTTTACGAAGCTTACCTTTACGAGTTAACCCTTACCATCATTTATGTTATTTGTAAACAAGCGATTTATTAATAACATTTTTTTGTAAAAACACTTACTTGTTAATAAATAAATAACTTTAAGCCCTTTCATTTGATACCGTAATGGGTAGGCTGTTCAAAAGTATGTAAGCCACCATTATGTTACGGCGGTCATTTTGTGTTAATAATAATACAGATGATATATTATTCCATTGTTATCGTAACCTAAGGGACACTTCGAGTATCAGGTTAATCAGAAATCGGAAAGTGGATCAAATTAACTCGCAAGATTTGATTACAGACAAACATCGGGACTGGTGTAACTCATAATGTTAGAACTAATGTATAATGCATTTATTAAGAGTAGGTATGCAAGTATCTAACTAAACCACGGGATGTAATCAACCTGTAGCCGTCCCTTACTAAACGAACGATTTTCCGTAAGAAGCGCCACCTATACCGGTCTTAGACAGTACGCATCCATCCGCTACCAGCCTCTTACATCGAATCGTCGGTCCTTCCTGCCAATTTGCTAAACGCGATCTCCTCCACCAATTCAGGCGACTATCGTTTCATCTGAAGACATGACCAGCCAACTTTCATTTATGCGTAACCTGGCGTTAACCATATACTTTATAATACTTCGGAGGAAATAGATTGCTAAGACCGGAGTGACATCACGGGTTCACAGAAAACCAGCGTCTTAAGGTCTTAATTTTTTTCTTTGCTTTTCATCGAGTGAAGAAAGTTATCGGAGTAAATATCTTCGCTCCGCCTTCTCTCGCCTGATTTTGAGAATCCTCAAAAGGTGGGAACGCATTTGTGACTCCTGATGTATCCATAGGCAGCGATAATCATTTACCATCAGGTAGCCCGTTTGCTAGTTCACCTTATCTATACCAGTATTATAACTTAGAAAGTTAAGTATGTCTGTCTTTTACACTTTTGCTGCTAAACCGCTGCGCCTGTTTCAATAAAATAAGACATGGAAATACTTCACGCGGAGTCTAGTACAAAAGTTAGTATTTTATAAAAAGAACGTCGAAATAAATAAATGAACGAAATAAATACGTATACCTTGTAAAAGAGAGATGACATAGCTGATGTCCGTAATCCAAGATTAATTGGCAACAGGTTGGAGAGATAAAAGAGAATTGTGCGGAGCCGTATAATTGCTTATTTTTTATTTATTCTTGGGATTTGTTGGTTCTACCGTTAACTACCTTTATCAGTTGCTTTTCCGTATTCTCTCTAAACAAAGAAATAAAATTCAAGTGTCCTTTCAAATTGTCAGCGTTTGACTTTATGCATATGAAAGTATTTAACTCTGGATATATTTTGAGGCGACTTTCCCCGGGAAATAAATGAAGTTATAATGAGTAATTTTATTTTACGAGAAATATGATTTAAGAAACTTATAAAATAACGTGTCCCGATTGACTAGTTCATCATTGCCTAGCGTAAACTATTAAAATTACGGCTATGAAGTTGAGTGAGTAGGATCGTTTTGTTGAGTAGAAACCCTAGAAAACTAAGTAAGAAATTTCGGAATTTCGACCCCTAAAGTGGTGAAACAGGGGTTGAAAATTTGTATGAAAGTCCGCCATCAAATCATCAGATCGATACAATTATAATTTTCTTGCCTTACCTGAACTGTTTTAAGCAAAATATCCTGAGTCCCCTAAACGGAGCCATGCTGCATTGTCCACATTTCAAATAAGGATGGGACCACTAGTCTTTGATTCTTTTCATGCTTTCCGTCAGACAGAGTAGTCATTTTGACAGCTATTATAATTATGAAAAAAAAAATTCTTAAACTCGGGATTAGATTTTCTAAGATTTTTATTCTCTTCATTGTGTGTCAAGCTTTACTATTTGTTCTAAAAATATATACTCAGACAACAATACGTGTGTGGCACACACAGGACCGCAGGTAGGAGATTTATTTCCCTATTAAATGTGGACACGATAACATCTGTCGTTTCTCCTTGTAATATTATATACTTGAATGTGTTTTTGGGTGGATCTTTTTTAATCTTGACTTATATACGAAGATGAATGGAAGGGCAAGTAATAATTAACAAACATAAACACTGTATCCACTGATTATATAAAACTAGTTATAGTCCACGTGGATCAAACCAAAACTCAATATGCCAAGGAACAATTCTAAGCTTTACTTTAGAACACTTTATTTTAGATTGGGATAAAATTGCCTTGTTACTTTTGTAGAATTTTAGGAATGTTGTGATATTGTTTGTTTGTTTGTTAAATGTCGTGCTACACGCGATAAAAAATAAGTCGCATACTATGGTGTCACGTAAATTCTTCTAGATTGCATGCAATATAAACAAACATTGAAAATATTTTTGAATGCATGTTTTGACGCTTAAGTACTAATAAACACAACAATTAATGAAATCAATAGCATTATATTCAAGCATAATTTACTAAATAGTCGTTACATACCCATTTGGTTTTCAAGAGAAAGGTTTTCGTTCGTTAGATAATTTGTATTTGAACGATCAAGCTTTAGTCGGTATTAAAATTGTTTTAGTAAATTTTCTAAAAACGAATCCTAACCATACAACAACATACCAAATTTCATGAAAATCGTTGGAGCCGTTTCCGAGATTCAGATTATATATATACAAGAATGTTAGATATTTTAGAAAATACATACCTATCTAAACCTATTAGCTAATCATAGCGTGAAACAGTCCGTATCTCTTGATTCCAGTTAATGTTTTTTTAATTTCAATATGTCTTAATTTACATTTTAGCACATTAAAGTTCGTAGCAATATTTTTTTATATTTTTAATACCCTAAACGAAACTTGCATCTATACGGGAACGTGAAATATGTCTTCTTTTACCAGTAGTCTAAGATAATTCGCACACAAGTTACACGACACTATGATTTTTTGTTTAACCTAAATTAATATAGTTACAAAAATAATAAGAAATTTTGAGACGAAATATCAGTCTACATTATTAACAGTTTTGTAACATGATAAAAGAGTTTACAAAAAAACATATAGACATTAAGAGATCCATCCATCCATGCACAGCTTTTTACTGTCCGCTGTAGATGGGCCTCTCCTAAAAAAAGGAGATAATGGTCTTTTTTATTGACGGAGTGGAAAATTCTTTCGAATCTCCCGTGATTGGGGATTCTAGAGTCAGAAGTGTGTGGTATTTCCACTAAAAACCATGTTAACGACCGGCTTTTGACGCTCTACTGTGGAAGGAAGTGAACCATGTGACATCAAGTATAAAGTTATGATGAAGGATTAAGGGGGATTAAGGGTAATATATTTTTCCACGGAATAGGGCCTTATAATTATACCTCATGAGGCCCTATTTGGTGGAAAAAGATATTACCTTTAATCCTTTTTAATGCGTCATCCATTCATACTTTATCCCCAAAAGGAATAGAAAGAAGTTTAAAAGTATATAGAGAGTATGAAAACGTCCACATTTCGGTGACTTTGAATTGAATCCCACTAAGAATTTAAAGTGTAAATAAATTTATTACGAGCCCGCTATATTTAGAAACAAACACACCTAGTTGTTTCTAAATACGTATAAATAGAAGAAATATTATGTATTCATAAATAAACTATATATAGAATTTAGATATTTCCATAAATAAATTAACATAGACATCATAAATAAGCTAACAATATTAATAAGAGAAGAGAGGTATAGACATGAATGAAAATAAATAATCTACCAGTTTTCAGTAAATAGCATTCTGATGGTACCTTGATGACCCTGAGTTCTTCAATATATCTTAAATTAATAGTGATACAGTTTACAAGTATTGCAGTTCATAGGAAATAGTTTTTACATTGTAAAATAACTTGCATTCTACAATTATTGTGGTTGCAGTTCTGATCTGTTAGTGTAAGTACCTCCAATGACTTACAATAGGTCATGTAATGTTACTATATGCATATATTTTGACTCTACTGGTATTTGAAAATACTTAAAATTAAAAAAAAACACCTACATGTTTACGTTATCTTGGTTAAAACATTTGAATCAAATATCTGAACTAACGATGTTTTTCTTATTTACCAGGATCCACTGATAACCAGTAAGACCCACATCTCCAGGCCTGATGGCGACGGCCTTCAAGCGTCATGGCGGACGTTACACGTCTTCCCGGATGACTACCCGACTCATCGAGGTTACCTGTCGCTGAAATGTCAGGCGACACTTGCGACACTACCGCCACATGTGCGGTCTATGGCCGTAAGGTTGTATGTGGCGGCGCGACCCCACATATCCTCATATATGTTCAGTAAAAATAGTAAGTAAATTTTTGAGACGAAAAATATTTTTTTTTTATGTTTTCTATGTATAATTTGTATGTATTTACAAAAAAAAGTATTTATGTATTCATATCAGTTGTCTGGTATCCATAATACAAGCTCAGCTTAGTTTGGGACTAGATGGCGTTGTGTGTTGGGTGTCTGATATATTTATTTATTTATAAAATATTTTATATAGCACATTAGCACAATAACTTCCATTACTGGTATTGATACTCGTTAATGAAGTACTGACAGAGTCACATGATTTTATGTGAGAATTAAAAAAGACATACAGAGGACGAGTATTTCTTTATGGAATTGTTGGATCTTAATGGCGGCCAGCAATAATCTCTTCACCGCTGTCGACAATCATCGACATGAAAATGAAGTTCGTCCTCACATGAAATACTATCCTCATCTTTGGGCTGGGGCATCTCAATACCAGCCAATCTCTCTGGACTGCATTCAATGGAGAGGGACTTGAATCGTAGATTGCCAAGAAATTTCGATTTAGCAAGACTTTTTTCTGCCTTGCACAACAAAACTGTGAAATAAACTGTCGCCTGCACTTGTGACACCTCTGGTATTACGGGTGTCCTTGCGCGGCGGTAATCGCATACTATCAAGCAATACATGTTCATTTGCCCCCATTCCATAAAAAAAAGAAACGGGCTCTTAGTGTAACTGACATTGTGGACAACAAAATTGTACAAAGCATCCGCTTGTGAGCGTACACGGAGCGATGGGCCACTCGTTCCTTTGTTCATTATCGAAGTATGTAATTTGTGGTTTCATGACTCTTGTCATTTCATCGACATTCAAACTAGATAATCATTATTATACTTATGTAGTATGTTTCTAGATAATTTGATACATTGCACATTTTAAAAGTAAAAAACAAGTAAAATTTATTAAAAAATATAACCCGACTGCCATCTTAATATATATATTTATTTATTCGTAATTAGCGTTAAAATTCTGTAATTTGACACCATACTTTGTATTTTGAAAACATTTTTTTTTTAAATTACATTTTGGCGCCAAAAACCCTTAATTTAGTTGTTTTTTTTTTATTTTGATGTACCCTGTGTCACTCTCACGACTAAGCCGTTAAGGCTCTAGGGCTTGCCAAAGAATTATACATACATACATACAAACACTCAAAAAACATAACCCCCCTTCTTTCTCAGTCGGGTAAAAATTAAAACTCAACCACCTAAAAACTTTTGTTGACATTTGTAAAGTTATGCTTACTTTTAACTTCGGCGTAGTCGAAATGTAACTGAAAATATACACACAACATTCTGTTCGAAGATATGTACGCTATCTGATTCCAAATTAGATTCATCATCATCACCATCATCATCATCAACAACTCATAATGTCCCACTGCTGGGCTCGGTTCTCCTCTCAGGAGAGGGTTAAGGCCATACGTCCCAACGCTGGTTGAGTGCGGGTTGAGGTCTGGCAAGACAACGTTGTGGCTACGTAATCTTGCCGTTGGATGTTTTCAAGCCGTCCGAAGGCCTCCTACTAAGCTTCACGACTGTTATCGTATGATAACAACTGGGACCGACTGCTCAACGTGACCTCGAAATCACGGAGGCGCTCATAGTAACACGCCAGCAGCGGTCACCCATCCAGGTCCTGACCGCACCATCGTAGCTTACCCTCGGCGATCGAGGGTAAGCTACGACGGCGCTGTCAGAACCTGTTTCTAATCACCGAGTGCAACTGGACTATGAGCGCCTTAATTAAATAATTAAATTAGGTTCATACCTCTGATTCATAACTATGACAAAAATACTGTTGCCTTTATGTATTAAAATTTACATATTATAGCTTGATAAATACAACTGAATACAGACCAAACGAATTATCAAATACTGCCAGCACTGCAATCAGGAACTGACATCACTTGGCCTAGTGATTTAAGCGGTCGCCACGCTGCTTTCTATTGCATCAAAGTGTTGTTTCAAATCCCATTAAGTTCAAATCTCTCTCAAACTTTGTTTGATCTACAAATTGTTAATCAGATTCTGTACGTTCTTTGTTTCCATTTCATATATGTTTATATGATCCCACGCGACACAGCACACTAATGCAGGAGCTATCTTTAAAAAAGAAGAAATGAAATTGAACCCACATTTGACTCAGCAGTTAACTAACTTACTTATTACTAACCAGTAAACTTAAAGTCTAGTCATAAAATAACAATGATATGAAATAAGCAGTAGCTTACTGAGGCAGTGAGAATATTTTATATCCATTTACATCGTTTAATAAAAGCATAAAACAAAAATGAAGAGGAAATCATCAAAAGCTTTAAGATTACAATTTTTTTTTAATTTAAATATTTACAAATTTCGTTTACCCGTAAGCCTATTCCTTTTAAAGAAATCCAAGGAATTTCCTTTACACTTTGTGGAATTAAGAAAAAAATATAACTCAATAAGGAATTTTTTTCCGTTATTTTGAGTGACTAAAAGAAAAAGTTTTTTGTTAAGTGAAAGCTTATTTCCATCACAATAAGAGTATGAAATGCCTGAATGCCTTTATCTACAGGGATGAGCCCGCGGATTGAATATTTTTAGATCTTCTTAGAAATAGATGTAGAGAAATTTATGCCTCCCTTCGTTTTATTACACAACATCTAGAAGAAGAAGAATTTATTACGTAGATATATTAAAATCAGTTTTTTATTTAAGGATAATTTATATAAAGATCATGTACTTTAAACTCTATTCCTCAATAATTTAAAGGTGTTGGATTCTAAAACATATTGTTTTATAATTGCTTACACTGAGCACACTTATACTTCTAATTTTTTTTTAATACAGACTACTCTCGCCCTATGAATATACCATCTATTGCGGGGAACTTAAAGAATCTAGCTCTAATCTATCGAACTACAGACCTATAGCTATAACTTCCCTCTTCTCGAAAATAATGGAGTCCATTGTCAACCATCAACTCCTACGGTATCTAGAAGATCGTCATCTGCTTAGTAACCAGCAATACGGTTTTCGTAAGGGTCGATCGGCTGGTGATATTTTGGTATACCTGACACATCGCTGGGCACAGGAGATGGAGACTAAGGGGGTAGCCTTGGCAGCTAGTTTGGACATTGCAAAGGCCTTCGATCGGGTCTGGCACAAAGCGCTTCTTGCAAAGCTCCTTCTTATGGGCTACCCAAGAAATTATGCGATTGGATCACTAGCTTTCTGTCAGATAGAAGCATAAAGGTCGAAGTCGACGGCGAATGCTCTGACTCCGTATTTGTGAATTCCGGATTCCCGCAAGACTGTGTGCTATAGCCTACTTTATTCCTCCTCCATATCAGTGAGACCCTGCAAATTAGCGGCATTCATTGTTATGAGGATGACAGGACCGGCGATGCCCTATATATATATATTTCTTGGGAAAACGTCATTGAGAATCGAGACAAACTTGTGTCTGAAGTTAAGATCTCCATGAAAAAGATCTTAGACTGTGGTACACTTAGTTTAGTCCAATTTAACCCTACAAAAACACAAGTTTGCGCGTTCACTGCTAAAAAGCGGCCGTGAGTCCTATGTCCTCGTTTTGAAGATACTTCCTTATCTGCCTCAGCTAATATTGGAATACTTGGTGTTAAGATATCTAGCGAAGTCCAGTTTCGTGACCATTTGGAGGGTTAGGCCAAATTAGCCTCGAAGAAGCTCGGTGTGCTCAACAGATCGAGAGAGTATTTCACTCCGGCCCACTGCCTTTTGCTTTATAAGGCGCAGGTCCAGCCTTACATGGAATACTGTCCCCATCTTTGGGCGGGGCCACCCCAATAACAGCTCCTCCCTTTGAACCGCATTCAACGGAGAGCTACTCGAATTGTCGAGGCAAATGAACTGTCGCCTGCGGTATTCCCAGACCAACACGACCTTCAAACCTTCAAGAAAAGAGCGTACTCCTTCTTAAAAGGCCGGCAACGCATTTGTGACGCCTCTGGTGTTGCGGGTGTCCATGGGAGGTGGTAGTCGCTTACCATCCGGCGATACGTCTGCTCCTTTGCCCCAGATACCATAAGCTCCAGAATATTAAAAAGATAATGAAAACAGTGGTGATGATAATGTAATTAACGCACAATAGTAATTTAAAATTTGAACTAGAATTCACGAAACGTATTTTTTTTACTGATTAGCGGGCAAACGAGCATACTTATTGCCTGATGGTTAGCGATCACCGCTGCCTATGGAAAATCACAACACCAGAGGCGTCACAAGTGCGTTGCCAGCTTTTTAAAAAGGAGTACACTCACCTTCAAGGTTTGTTTTGCTGAAGTTTTAATGATATTTTTGTAACTATCTCTTCTTTTTCAGATGCCGTGGCCAGTAGCAGTTCGCGGTTTCGACTTGAAACATTATTGTGGACGTTGATAATCTTATTAAGAAGACAAGTGCCTTCACTAGTTAAGTAAAGTGCCAGTGCTTTATGACTCATACAAACTGAACGTTGAACGTATCGACATGAGTGAGTGTTACAGTAATTATATTTTAGATTATCGGACTTTCTGAGTGATTGCGTTGTACCAATAAAAGTTTTCGGAGATTAAGCACGTTTATCAACAGTATGTACTGTATTACATCACTGATTGTTTCATGGGGGCATGCTACATCATATTTAAGCAGCCTTGACCAAAGCGATACCAAGACCTCACAGAGAACCACTTTTAAAAATCTTTATCGTTGCGTTGAGTAAACCAGAGAGTAGCAATGACTCTTGTATTATTTAAGTTGCAAGTGTCCATGACGAATGAGCAGATAAGTCATATCATCTCATGAACAACCTTTAACAGTCTACTGCTGGACTTTGGCTTTTTCTTGAAGAAAGGTTTTAGCCTATTGTACCAAGCCGATAAAACGTGACTTTTCAGTGATATTGTTCAGCATTATTTTTTTCATTAGTATGAATCTAAAACAGCTTTCACGTTCACTTTCAACGCAGGCTGAAGTTAAGTCCTTATTGCTGCGAGACCGATTCTGTCTCCGGGTCAGACAAGGACAATTCGAGCTGTGATTTTCTTGCTGATAAATTCCTCGGAAATAGAACATTCTATTAACTTACCTACTCTCATGATTGTTCAATAAGATCTTAATGTGGGCTTTACAGTTTGCTTGTAGGAATATCGAAAGTTTTAAAATTTTGAGTTATTTTAATTTCGTGTCAAGGATGTGTCTTGCATATATTTGTTTTTATAAAATATATGTAAAGTGCCTCAGTTTTGAACCCATTTATTTGTAATTAGATTGACACGGAAAATATATAATTTTAGACTAAAAATTCTTATAATATTATTTATATTCTCATCACGTTTTCTAAGCGTTGCCTGATTTTAAAAGGTTAAACGAACCGCAATACGTTGAATAAATTTACAGTCCATTACGCTTTGTGTATCGTTTATTTCTGTCTGTTGTGATAGGGGATTAGTGTTTTTTATTGAAGCCCTTGGATATTTAGTTATAACTTGGTTCAGATACCCAAGAATCTTTTAACTAGTCGATATATGAAAATCTATGGGGGTGGATTAGACCAAAAATTACTTTCTAAAAACATAGCCTCGTCTAACGCTGAATTTCTTAAGGTTGTTGATGATGATCAAGTGAAAAGACATCAGAATGGTATGAGAAGAGATATATATATATAGGTGTGAAAAAAGCGTTCATAACCCAGTTGCACTCGGGGATTAAAAAAAATCACTGAGGGTAAGCAACGACGGCGCGCTAAGTATCTGTATGGGTGACCGCTAGTGCCATGTTAACCATGAGCGTCTCCGTGATCCGGAGGTCTCGTTAAGCAGTCGGACCCGGTTGTTATCATAGGATAACAGTCGTGAAGCTTAGTTGGAGGCCTTTAGGCGGCTCGAAAACACCGGTAAGATTAGGTACCCACAACGTTGTCTTGCCAGTCCCCAACCCGCACTTGGTCAGCGTGGGAACGTATAGCCTAAACCCTCTCCTGAGAGGAGACCCGAACAGTGGGACATTATGGGTTGTTGATGATTGGTGATTGATGAAAAAAGGTATACAACTTTTTCAGATATAATTAGACTTAGCAGAGACACGATTACTCACAACGCAAGCACTTAGAAAGTCCATATGTACATGATAAATCACTTATATTCTACAGTGAGTTATGTTGTTATTATGTAAAGAAATAATATATTTTGGTGAGGCTAAAGAAACACATGGCGAAACCCATTTATATGAGCACGCGATCATTCATTCTAAATTAGATGAATTATATAAATATATCATCCCCTTGCTCAATATTGTTATGTATTATGTACGTATTATTTTCAAGGTGAAGTCTACTTTCATTTCGCGTGTCATTGGCGTGCTAACACAGAATATATATTTTTGGTTGAAATACCCGGCTTTGTGTGGAGTTCCGTAAACCAACGTACATTGATATGAATTTAAAACAGTAAATAGTTTGCTGACAAGGACTTTCTTCTTTGTTTCTTTTACTAAGTTTTTTATGGTAATTGCACACAGTTGAAGTGAAATTGAAATGTTTCACTAATATGTTAATCTTACACTGAATATCCAATTTTATTTTTACAATAGTGTTACCTTTTAGTTAGTTACGTTGAGTTTAGTCGATTGGGTTTTTATTTAATATCAGTTTTTTAAATATTTTGAAGAAGAAATTTAAAAAGACTGATAGCTTTCGCACATTAATTTTGAAAGATGATGTACAATTGCAAATATGAACTTATTTCTTATTTGTATACATTCGGAAAAGTAACGAGATGTTCATTTTTCATACGTATACTCATAGGCAGTAAAGCTTCTTTGTAAATTCATAAATGTAAATTATACTCAGAAAATACCCAAACTCCGAAACAAACACTTGCAGATCATAAAAACATTTGGTCCGACTCCAGAATGAAATTGGAGATCTCAGGTATAACAGTCACATACGCTACCACTGCGCCACCAAAGCAGTTATTTTCAAACAATTATATTATAACTTGGCTGAAAGAAAAACAGAATTGTAAGACACAGAAAAGGAAAGCTAATAATAAAAATACATCTCTCAAAAATAGTTTTCTTAGGTCACTGAAATTTCTATCCAACACTTCAAACTCTCCTATCGCGAGTTTCAATGCAACTGTCATTTCCCCAAGCCTTTTAAGTAGCTTTTAAGAGTAAGGGTATCGCCAAATATGACACAGCGGTACTGAAAGTAGCGTTTGCCTTTGTAAGAACACCACGACTTTGAGTCGCCTTATATACAATACAATTTGTAAAAAACATCTGAAGATTCCACATCGAAAATGATAATAAAAAACATCAGAGAAACTTTCTTGCATTGATTGCATTTTTTCTATTACTTTTGTTACACATAAAAGAAGTAATGTACCGAGTGAATCCGACATTTTCTAAACAATCTCAGATATTTTTTACAAACACTGATTTCTTTGACACGTTACATAAGAATATGTGAACACAAAATGGGTCGTTTGTGGTCGCTGTTGGATATATGATAAAAGTAATATGTAAGTTTTCCCTTTTGTTGTTGTGTCTTTAAAGTTGAAACTTCTATTAAAGTTGGGAACACGCTTAACACGACCGTAATGCGATTTAATGCGACCACGTAACGACTTTGAATTTAACTTTGTGCGTTGTAGACATCCATCAAACCAAAAAGGCTATTCAATTTAATAGTCAAATAATTGATTAAGTTTTAATACACTTCTCATTAAATTACATTCCAAACAGACACATGTATATTTCGAATAGAAAAAGATTAAAGTTTAGTTACTCAAAATATTATTTATTTTTTATAAAATACACAATATGATGGCATTTCTTCCCCGCACTTTTATTATAAATACATGCATTGAAGTGTGATAAAATGTAAAATTTAATTTGTAAATATATGAATAAGTGAACGTGCCAATTTGTTAATAAGCTACAAATCACGTTATTATTATTTAAATCCAATTATTTATTGATGTTTTCATATTTTGCATAAATGTTGTCAATTTTAAATAAATCTGTGGGCTACAGTGTTTTTGTGTGACTTTATATTTACGATCGATATAAATATGTATGTGTTTTCTTCACAATATTTATATCCCACATTCTGTGTATGATTCTCAACGGTTCGGCGATTTCCGATTTCTACTTCTTTGTTTGAAATCATTATTAAGTATACAAAGCTGCTTTTACATAACACCAAGGAGATCTTTTGTATTAGCTCATTATTAAAATATCTCTACAAAGGTGATACTGATTAATAATCTGTTTTTTTATTATTATTTCACTGTGTTTAGTGTTAAAAACGAAGTTTAGGCATTAATTGTGCTTCTATGAGTCGATACCATCGACTCATAGAATGATAATTTTAATAATGACTTTGATTTATTTATATATCTTTATCAACCCTTTCCAATTTTAATCTAGTAAAATTATATAAAATCACTGGTAGCTCCTCAGATAATATAAAATACATGGTATATTGTACAGAATAAATTGATGAGTCTCAATGTCATTAATAAAAACTATAATAAAATATTTGATACTTTCATTTTGAATACATTTGAAAGATTAATCAGAGATCTACCAGCCGGAAATCTGTTTGATTGTATCCAGTCACTTATTGAAATGTAATATGGGCCTGCGGTATCCTCGATAACTTGGGGGAACACAGCGTAAGCGCTGTTTCACACCGGTCTTCCATGAGGCCGTGGTATCACTCCGGTCTGTTGGCCCATTTGTGCCGAAGCCTGGCTTCCCCACTGTTAGACGTGGCTCCCCACGGTTAGGCGTGGTTCTCCCACGGTTGTCCCACGGTCCCTCGTGACCCAGGAAGATTTTTCAGGAGTTGTCTTTATGAAAATAGGAAAAAAAAGAGCAACAGACGTAGTAAAGAATAATTGCGTCGAAAAATTATTTAGGAATATAATATAAGGCTATATATCGACTACGTTTTTTTATTAAATTGTTGAATTCTGACCCAACAACTTTATATTTCACTTCCTTTGACTAAAGAAAATTATATCTAATATCGAAAACATTGCTGATACAAAATGTCTGTGTTAACACGTGCGTGCAGATATATAATAGATAATTCAATACCTTGAACTCTATTTTAGTTGCGTTCATGTCAAACGGATGCTTCTTACCATTGCAATATTACTTCTAGCAGGTGTTCATTTGTGTTTGTCATACCAAATCGAAATCCATGATATTTATTTTCTATTCAAGTATTGAGTGTTCGTATATAGTTTTATATTGTACCATGTTAGCGACACCGCCCATTTATATCTTCGTTATTATTGTAAAAAGTAGCCTACATTATTACTCAACAATCAATGTATCTGCATGATGCATTTCTTTAAAATCGGTTCAGAGGCTTTTTCGCGAAATCTTAACATAGTTACTTTTGCATTTTTTTATATTTGTATAGAAGTTTTTTTTGTGTGATAGGGGGCAGACAAGCGTAATTGGAACTAAATATGCGACTGGATACTGTGTGCCAAAATACTACCAGTAACGATTTATATTCAATCAAACTGTCAACTATTTCTATCGCATTGAATAATTTTAATTATTATGACTTTATGTGAAATGAACATATTATTATTAAAAAGTACCAATAGAAGTAACTAGTAGCTAGCTAGCTGCAATAGTTTTCCCCTCAGCCATACTTGAATCGATAGAATGATTTGATTTCTGATTATAAATCTAGGATAAACCGAATATTTGCACCATTGGAATATAGCAACAAATTAGGAATGAATCTTTTCTCACCATTTCAGTCTGAACAAGGACATATTAACCTATTAGACACAAATGGCCAAACGATAGTTCATTTTAGTAAGTTATAGACGTTCAATCTCCTCTGAATTCATTATTATCATTCCATTTAATTATTTTTAATAATTTATCTTTTTAAATGAACCGGTTGCACCAGTTCCGAATAAAGTATTAGATTTTTTTTTTTTTTTACATTTAAGCTGCCAAAATGACTNTTATTATTATTAACTGGTTTGCGGCAGTTATATCGGGCTGGTAATAACTGAAACGAACCGTATTAACCAGTGCCATATCGTTTTTATTACATTCTAGTACTGAAGTGATTCTATTGAAAGTTTTAGTGATAATTGAACTTTACCCTCTCTCAAAGATATTTCTTTTTAAATTCTATGTAACGTAAATAATGTTTATTCAAAGTTGACTAAGGTTCAAATCTACCATAAGACGATTTAAGTCACTTTCAACACTTGTCACCTTCCTAATCATTATATATATTATTCTCAAGATTATTTGGGGTCAGCTGCTAGTTCATCCGCAGCGACTGGCATCTGACCTTCGTAACCCTGAGGGTGAACTGAATTCCAAGCTTAAACTAGTTGTCAGTATATTTGAAGACACTGACTCCAAATAACGATTGCCATAAATGTTCACGACAACTGGTACCGATGGCTTAGTGTGCTTTTAACGTCACTTTTAACACTGGTTAGTTTTATCCAGCTTCACACTCAAGTTATTCTTAATGAAAAATAGATATTCGTAATTTAAATTTAATTAAAATACATTAATTCTGGCGACAATTAATAAATGAAAATTTATTTCATTTAAAAAACGTCCAAGCCTAAAATATCAAATTTTCTTCTTGAATTTCGTTTTTCTTTGTATCAAATTAACAGCGACTTGCAAAGCCATTTACGGCTCATTATCCCCTCAAAAGCCGACACTTCGCTCCAAATTCGAGTCACTGGACACTTGAAAACATTGAGCAAAGTCATCGAGACGGTCAGTGGGCGGCCATCATTGATCAGACCACAAACACCAGCTGTGCAGACACAATACTCTTCATTGTGTACCAGAGAGATTGGTTCGTCAAGCATGTTGAGATAGCAGTGTTCTGCATTAGACGGAAGGACTAAAGTTATATTTGCGCTAGTACGTTGAAACGCAGAGCCAAGCTTAACTTGTATGCTTGTTTAGGATAATTTGGAGGTTTTCATGTATTGTAAGACAATATTTTCAATATGGTAAGGGACAAATCAAGAAGTCGTGTGACTTGTTTAACAATAATCTATTTTCCTTGAAAATTTTGCCCATTTACATTAAAATATTGGGAAATAAAATGGGTCTTAGGATAATAAATTATGCTGTATTCTCGTAGGTTTAAAGTTTAACTATTATAATTGAGTTAAATAGTTTATATGTAGTGTGATTCACGTACAACAAAATAAAGTTTAGCTAATTTAGCAAAAAAAAAGGTAACAGGTAACTTTTTCTACCCTACTAAATTTAAAATTTACCAAGAACTGCTAACAGTAGTCTAACTTTAAACATTAAATCGTGGCCCTCCAGTTATAATCACGTAATCTGTAAAGAGGATCCCTTCTTTTATTAGTGACATATGAATTATTCCATCCCAAATCATGATGAAAAGTTAACACAGTTATTTGTAAATTCATACATACAAGTAACGAAGATAAATTATATCCAGAAACAAAATAAAAGCGTTAACTACTATATTAGCAGACAAGTAAAAATACACACATAAATACAACCACCCACACTTACAAAATTAAAAGCAATAAAATTACTTTATTTAGGTTAAGTGACCACACAGGTTTACACTACCGTGCACCCATGGCAGTTTCGACTGCATATGCGGCAATTATAATATTGTGCTTTCTCGCTCTCCGTTAACTCGGCTTGAGCGTGCGTGTAATTGATCGCTTGTGAGATTGCTGTGTAATAATGAATATTGTATCATAGCTCAATGATTTACCGGGTAATGTAATGTGAATATCAGAATAGTGTTATTGCAGAAATTAAATACGCTTTGAAGACTTCATGTGAATTTTACATCATCAACAGTTTTTAACCGTTGGACCTAGGCCTCTTTTGAATAGATGTTTTATTGCCTGACACTGACTGGACTGACACGGGTTCATGTTATGCCATATAGTTTCAAGATTACCTACTTTTAGCAGTACTGATATTGTCTGTAGTTTGCCTTCTTAATCTACTTTCAGGACATCTTCGAGATGAACAGAGATGGTGAAGGTTTGTGGTTTTTTCGCACGGTAAAAGACTTGATTGACGATCTTTTGCCAGCGGATTCACTCGAGCAGAATTAGATATTTTCATCCGCTATTTTACTCCCATAGAGGTGATGTTTCCAAAATTCCTTTCTTAGTGCTTATTAACGTTATATAAGGAACTTACATGCAAAGTTTCAGGATTCTAGTTACAGTGATATGGGCTGTTTTGATCTCTGGATATCATAGTCCTACTAAAATTATAAAAGAAAATTACTCTTTCACGTAAAAACTTCTAAATGGGTTTTAGTGAAACTTTATAATAATGTAATTAACTTATACGTCAGAATAACACATAGACTACAATTCATAAAGACAAATTTCCCACAATATCTCTACCACGGGGCTCAGCTATATATATATATATATATATATATATATATATTAGTAGATTAATTTAATTAAGAAGAACACTGCATTAATCAAATAATTTGCTTTCCTGTGTCTGGATTTTAATCCGCCCGATGTCATTTATCACCTTTTTACTGTAACGAACGATTAGGGAACGGGACTCGCATATGAATGTCTCTGTTATGGGAACCGCATGACGTTGAAAGTGTTCCCTAGGTTGGTTATGATAATTGAGGATACGTTATGATTATAAATGTTTCTTTTTCATTATCATCGTGATAAAACCACATTTTATTATCATCAATTCGAGGCTGGCTGTGAAGAAAAAGTTGAAACTATAATTTGATTATACAATTGTTTACTTGAATTATTGCGCTTAAGACAAGTATTAGGTATATACCGAAGCGTGGGTTTCCCACGCAGTTTGTATTACTCGGGAAATACTACACACGATAGTTTAATAAAGGACGTAAGTTCAAAGCATGCGTAGAGAGATTAGAAGTGTGTTCATATTTGTTACAATGCTTCTGTTACTGCTTTTATAAGTTGTGCCCAAACCTTCTGTAATAATTTTAAACAATATCGTAGCATACAATATAATATTGACTGACGCCTTTGCCTCTGCTGTCTGTAAACAATTATTGCTGCCTAAAATTCGCTTTGAGCGATCTTACACTATTTATTTTAGAAGCAGAATAAACTATTAAACGCTCCCTTATTTATTTAACATTTGCTGATTTTGGACTATGTAAGCGCAGCCATTGATCAGTAAGAAAATTGATAATTAAAATAATATATTAGGTAGGCATTAAAATTGCGGCTATTCATTATAAAACTATGATGTCACAGATAAACACAGATACATCTAATATTATTGAATTAAATACTCTTCATGCTTAGAAGTATTGCCACAGGGTACTTGACTGGTTCGAAAATTAATTATTTTATCAACAGTATCTTTACAAAAACCTTAAGTAGCTAGTACTATTTAAACATTTTTTACTTTAAGAGGTTTTGTGGAAATCTTTTAAGCTAGACAAATGGCTTTTAAAAGTAAAAGCAATCATGTCATTAAGATTCATCTGGTTACCCTCACCCAGAACCTGTTTTAAGTTTTTGCGCTTAAAACGTTTTTCAACCTTTTAAACTACTTTATTAACCTTTGATAATGCCATAGAACAAAAATGGTCAGGATTGAAGTTCATTAAAATAATGAAGTGAGTTTAATTCTAGAACGTCATGTGTGTATCAAGATTAAGTAGTTATAATGGGTCTTGACTTGCTTTCTAAATGTTGAAATAAGGTATAATCAAAAAATGAATAAAACACGAATTTCAGAGCTATGACTTTTTTATTTTATCAAATATTTAAATTAGTTTCATTAACAAATAAGTGAATCAAAGTAGTCCAATGACTTTAAGAAGACAGCGATAAGCTTTTTTTAAAAAAAAATCTCCTCTCTTAGGAATACACATCCCGTGTCCCGATAGAATTTACAAACATATGTGAAACTGACACAAAGAACACCCTGATTCAGAACAAATAATTGTGGGATTTGAACCCTTAAGACTGGGATTTGACTGCGCAAACCAAGAGGAGGACCAGAAAGCTAATTAACAGACACGGACATCGCAAAATAACCGTTTGTGATAGAGAGCCTTTAGGAAGGCCTCCAGCGTTGAAGTTCTTCTGAAAAAGATAAACGTAGCCAAGAAAACAATATAGTCAAGAGCTCAATAAGTTCATATTTTAAAATTAAGAAGCGTACATGATTTCTCATACTAACAGGTAAGACCGACACTTTATTACGGCGAAAAATAGAGGTTCATTGCTGTCGCTCCTGACTCTGAAAGCGTGCGATGACACGGCATGACGTGACATGGTATTACAAAAACTTAATTTATCACAAGCTAAAGTCAAAATGCTGTATGCTATAAAATTAAATTTTAAAAATAGTGAATTGAAACTTCTCAAATCAAATTCAAATCATTTATTCAATTAAGACAACAAGCGACTTTTATGAAAGTTCAACTGAAACTACAGATAGAAATCATAGAATGACACAAACAGACGCTACAGATGTGCTCTATTGTCAAGGTGAATTAGGTGAAAACACCTAAAATTATCTGCCTGTGTCAATTCATAACTTCTAGTTTCCAAAATGCGTAGAACCATAAGGCTCTACGCGTTTTGGAAGAAGAACAATATCAAAGAAACTCATACAAGACAGCTACAGAACAAAAACTAGTTTTTAATATTAGTATAAATATATGACGCAATTGCGTTAAGTAAATAATCTTATATTTAATTATTCAAGCTAACCATCATTATTTTATGAATGAATATGTTAACTAAAATTTTCGTAACACACATCGTACAGGTGAAGTCCTGAACATTTGCATATTGTAAACACGTCAGCTGTTAGACACTTTAAACGCGAGTTTTGCAGAATTTCAAGTTTGGAATGCTTGTGACGGGTGCTACATTTTTTGGATACTTGTTTAAAGTTTGTTTTTAGCAATACTTTTGTTTTGAAATAAGTTTATTTATCAAAACACAGTCGACCAGGTACATCTGCATGGATTCTAGGACAGCCCAGGTCTCAATGGTATCGAAAGCATTTTCGTACTCCACAAACGCTTGACAGAAAGGCTGATTATAGTCCTCTGTTCAACTGTCAATTAATAGTGTATATGTGGTCCATGGTACTAAAGCCGTTTCAATACCCTGCTTGCTCCACAGGCACCTCCAAAATTATCGAATTTTTGGGCAAGACAAATGGTGATGACCTTCGAGAACAACTTGTATTCAAATACATTATGGGATATTCTTTAATTGCATAAGCTCAATTCCCATAAAAGCGCTAATCAAACTCAGAAAGCAAATAATTAGTTTTTTTTGAACATAGGGTTTTAAATATATTTAAAAAAAATAAATAAAGTATAATGATGAAATATACTATAATAAATCCCACGGAAGACAAATTCTTTACCAGCATGGTATTCTCTACCAACCAACCAGTACTACCATAAAGAAAAGAAAAACGACAGTGGTTTCTTAAAAACACGATATAAACTAATATATATGTGTTTTTTTGGAATAGGGGGCAAACGAGCTGGCTTATCGCCTGATGGTAAGCGATTACCGCCGCCCATAGATACCCGTAACACCAGAGGCGTTACCGGCCTTGGGGTATGGGGAGGGGGAGGGTGAGGGGGATGAGGAGAAGGGTTGGATTATGGGCCTCCGGTATTCTCACTCACTCAGTGAAATACAGTGCAGGCGCTGTTTCACACCGGTTTTCTGTGAGACCGTGGTATCACTCCGGTCGAGCTGGCCCATGCATGCCGAAGATCGGTAAGTGCGAGTTCGGAGATCGGAGACTAAATGTTGCCGAAGCATCTCAATAGGCCTCCATAGTATGGGTCACCATGCAGCATTGTTGCATTGTCACAGGTAAAAAATCTAGGTTTCGCTGTATCTAAGTGGGCTCCAAGCTAATTCTAATCGGGTTTGGCAAGAACATCGAAGGAACTCACAGCCAAATGAATTACTTTAAAAATGTGTGCTTGCATGAATTGATATCCGTATTTATAGCAAAAGACGAATATCAAACACTGAACGCTATTTATCTTCAGTGTAGTCTATCAAGCCCCATTGCAGCTCATCTATCAAAGCGAACTGATTTATTTAAACTTCGCCATATTGTACGGTTGAAATTAACAATGACCCGTGGCACTGGCCATACGGAGATGAGTTTCGCACGACTCATAACTCATTCAAAACGTGACGATGCATAATGAATGTGTATAATGAAAGAATGTTTTGAATATTATTATTTTTACTTTACTTTGTAAGGTTATAATAGTATAACCCATTTATGGTAGGACAGCCATATTCAGGTGCAAGTGGGACACGACTGATAAAAAACTAGAGTAATAATAATACTTTCAAATATATCCCCTGAATCATGGATTTTTTTTTTTATTATTGAACTGGCTTTTAGTGTAAATGTTGGTTGTAGCTGTAAAAAGTAGCTTCAGTCAAAAATCAAAGTATCTCTATGCAAAATTTAATTGAAATCGGTGTACTGGATTAATCGTGCTAGTGTAACAGACAGATAGAGAGAATTACTTTCAAATTTATGAAAATTAATCATCATTGGATTGGATTTAATTATTTTATTCAATCATTTACAAATAATTTAAATACACCTTTATTTTACACAAACCACTCGTTTAAACGGTCGATATTTTAGTGCAAGAGGTAGTTCACTTTATCAACATCATGAATCATACATCTCCTCCAATGTGCGCTTACATTCTATTTGTGTTAGGAGGTAATTTTTCATCAATTTCATGAAACGCTGGCTTACAATGTTTTCATAAACAATTTTATACGCTAAATCGTTGAGATTTTTAAATACTTAGTACACATAAATACATATTCAAGTACAATACAGGTGGTTGAAATGAGGTATAACATCTCTTCATATTTTGACAGCTTTCTCAGATTTCTTCCCCTATTATATAGAAAGAACAAAGTGCAAATATTCTGCATATTTTTAAGTGGTCTTTACGCTGCTTTGGCTTTGCGCTGAGTATTGTGGCTTCAAATTTTACATTAGAAAACACGAAGTATTTGTTTTGAGTCTGGGTGTTCTTTGGTTCTCTCTCTGTCTTCTCTATTTCATGTATGTTTGTGAAGTACACCGCAACGTTCCTAAAGGGAATGGAACAGGGGAAACTAGGACTAAGTTGTATTTTAAAAAAAAATGTAGTTTTCATTAAGCACCGTTCTCCCATGAACAACAACAACATTTTTTAATTCAACGTCATAAAACAATACAACTGAAAACGTTAATTTAGAATTTCATAACATACATTGCAAAGTAGACATTGATATATAGACACAGTTTGCATATATATCGACGTATCCACTCACGTGCTTGTGGTTAACAAACACCTGTAGGGGTTTGTTTGTGTGGTTCGTTCGTTTTACAAGATCGGGAATAATTCAACGTAGTTTATACTCTCGATTGTCGCCACTTGGTGAAACTTGTTGTAATACATTCTAAAATCAAATATACTTCTTCTTACTCAACTATATTAATTACATTCACACCTGATTGGTTTCGCCCTTGTGGCATCATCAAAGATTCCTTATTAAATGCATGCTGACAATTAGGTACTGTTCAATATAGAGTAATGTACGGTAATTCTGTGTCTCGTCATTACAACACCATAGTCACGTTATCGTCGTTTTAGGTTTCTTAGAATTATAAATCTAACAATTTTTAAATTGTTCCTACTGGGTTGTGGTGCTCGTTGCCTAGTTACACTCGGTTATAAAAAAATAATCACAGAGGGTAAGCAACGACGGCACGGTCAGTACCTTAATAGGTGTCCGCTGGTGGCATGATACCATGAGCGTCTCCATGATTTGGAGGTCACGCTTAGCAGTTGGTCTTGGTTGTTATCATAGGATAATAGCTATGAAGCCTAGTTGGAGGACCTTGAGCGGCTTGAAATGGCATGATTACGTAGCCACAACGTTGTCATGCCAGTCTCCGACCCGCACTTGGCCAGGGTGGGGACATATGGCCTTAACCATCTCCTGAGACTAGACCTGAGCCCAGCAGTGGGACAATATGGGTGGTTGATGAAGCTTGGGTTACTCTTTGTAAGAAGCTTTTTTACTACCGTAGAAAAAACTTGTCATATTTTTTATCCTAAGTAAGCAATATATTGGTATTAGAAAATTAACATAGCTTTTGTTCATTTGCAGTGATACTATAATTCTTTAAAATGTGAGAGTTACATTTAGTATAACTAAGAAATATGACAACATGCATACAGTTATAGTATGACTTTTCTAAAGCCTTTTTTGAGACTACGACTGGATTCTAATTATCATCATTATCAAATGATGCTTAAAAACATCCTTTCAATTCGTCCGTAATACTAGTAATTCTATTACAATTCATAGTTCAAAATGTATAAGTGAGTTAAGTACCTAACCAAACCGGAGTGATACCACAGCCTCACAGGCAACTAGTGTTAAACAGCGCCTGCGCTGTGTTTCTCCGAGTGGGTTAGGGTATAAGAGGCCTATACCCCAACCACTCCACTCATCCCCAAACACCGACAAAGTATTTGTGACATCTCTTTTGTTGCGGTTGTCTATGGGCGGCGGTTAACGCTTACCTTCAAACGATACATCTTCTCAGTTGCTATTTATTCAAGGGAAATAATTCGGCTGCCAGCCACTTTATTTATATTTTAGCTCTATTTATTTTCACTTAGCACTAAGCTCTGACCAGGTTTAAAGGCACATAAACACGGGCGCTTTATTCTGACATCTGAAGTAGCTAAGTGCTATGTGACTGACTAATATAAGAACCTCTTCCAGTCGTCAATCAAGCTGCTTTCGAACAATATATATAAACTGCAATAAATGGAGCACATTTTGTCTTTATTTTAACAACACATAAAGCATAAAAAAATTGTTCGTCGTATTTAGGTTTAATAAAAAAACCTGTTTCAATGAACTTCAACATTCAATTCACATACATTTGTTTCAAATTGTTGTTAGTAAAATAATATAATATTAATAACATAATATTTTAAATACAACAAACGAAGGTCATGTAACCGGCTGATTATGATACTTATATACTATTCTAAGCTGATCTTTCGCAAATAAATACAGATTTAAGTGTTTTTGGTAGATACACATTTGTCAGATTAATATAATAAATATCAACAATTTTATATTATCTGTAAAATCGTTTCAAATAGCACATTACTATCTAAAATTTTTGCAGGGACCTGCGAAAGGGTCTCTAATCAATAATAATATTATAAATTAGAAACTCTGAATGCTTGTCTTTTAGCTTATGCGGCTAAAACCACTGCACCAATTACAGTAAATTTTTGCATGGAGATACTGTGGTTCTTGAGGAAGGGCTGCTGCTGAAGGGCCTTTAATCTTTTCCCGAGTAACCGACATAAACGCAAAAACGTGGGCAAAAGCTTGTCCTTAAATAAATAAATATTTCGGATATCTTACTACAATATTTCGGATACATATTATATATAGAAAACACTTATACTTCGAAACAAACATTTGCAGATAGTACAAACATTTGGTCCGACCCGTGAATCGAAACCGAGAACTCATGCATAGGACCGTGAACAATATACATCATCATCATCATTAAGCCTATCGCACATCACTTCTGGGCATAAGCCTCTCCAATTGCACGGCACTTAGTTCGGTTTTCGACTTCTCGCATCCAGCTTCTTTCTGTCTGAAATATATAACCAAATAAAAATGATGAATGATGAATGGATTTTTTTTATTTTGCTATTGACCTGCTTCTGTGTAAAGTGAATGTTAATAGAATAAGGCTGTCTACGCTTTCATAATGGATACATTTCTTGAGAATTTTCAATATAAATTATAAAAACATCACTTTGTGTACTTTATCTCCCTTCGGTTGTAAACTTTCATCAAACGTACTTCGGTGGCGCAGTGGTTGCGTATGCGACTGCTGTGCTTAAGGTTTTGAATTTGATTCGGCGTACGGATCGTAACAAATGTTTTTGATCGTAACAAAAATTTTTAAAGGTGATACAAGTACCTTTAAAAATTTTTGCAAAGTTTTGATATTTTTTTATGTATTCACAATGCCTTTTTCGTGACTTGTAATAGTTTTAAACGAGCAATTCTTGTATCTGTAAGATATTTACAATCTGAATCGCTGAATCGACTTCACCAACTTTTATAAAAATTAGGATGCACAAAGTTTACGGGTTGATAAATGAATATGGCTGGGATTCATTTTTACCCGACTGAGAAAGAAGGAGGGTAATGCTTTTCGAGTGTATATACCTATATTTCTTTGGCATGCCCTAAAGCCTAAGCGGCTTGTCGTATTTTTATGTGAGTAGTGTCAATAAATTGGTCTTAGTCGTGAGAGTGATACTGAGTACATCAAATTGAAAAAAAAGAACAAAATTTAAGATTTTTGGAACCAAAAAGTAATCTTAAAAAATTTTTTTCAAAACACAGAGTAAGGTACCAAAAAAAAAATTACGGTGATTACGGATATATATATGACGCAGTCGGGTTTTATTTTTTTTATACATGGAAAATTTATGAAAACATAAAATACCGAGCATAACTCATGCTAACATTCAGGTACTAAGTATTGTATTAGCCAATATAGTTACGATGCGATACTTTCTGCTTAGATTGAAGCTAGATCGCGTTATGTGTCAGATGTCCGATTTATTTATTTTTATGTATAGGCCTGTCAAAATAACTCTATTATGTCTGATGGAAAGCATAAGCAGAGACCAAAAGTGGTAGTCACCATATTCATTACAAATGCAGACAACCCCGCTAAGCAGCGGGGTGAAGTGATGTTTCTGCATCATTGGCCACCAATGTACAAGCTTCATATAAGCTACAATTGTAGTTATTTTTATTAATTTACAACTTTGTTGTTAATATTAATGATTAGCCGCGCCCCGCGGTGTCCAAACATCCAGACAAACTTTCTCCTTTTTATTATTAGTAAGACTCAACGTTACATTAGTGGCGTGTACTAGTAAAACTAAAGCACTCATCTTGCTAGAATTACATGTCTAGACAGTCGACTACATTTCCTGTAAACATGTACTTGGCTCTATAGAAGTATATAAAAACGAGTTGCTGTTCATTAGTATTACTAAAACTTAAGAACGACTGGACTGATCTGGAAAATTTATTTAGGTCTCGAGATATTTATTTGTTTGTTAAACTTTATTGCACACCACTACAATAAACATTTTTACAGAGATACATATACGGAGATCAACATCTGGTATTATTGCAGGCAGTCTTATCGCTCACGGTGATCTCTTACAGACGACCTTGTCTGTTGTACAAATAATAATAAATGAATGAATAGTTGTGTGTATGAATGGTAGTTCATAAAACATTAATAGCCTTAAACCTAGTCCAACGTTAAAGAGGTTTAACATCAATTTTATTTATAACTTATTGCTTTTGGCCGCGGTTTCACCCGCCTATATATCCATAATCGCGGAAAAAGTAGCTTATGTCCTTTCTCAAGAATCAAAATCTCTCCATACCCAACATCATTGAAATCGGTGCAGGGGTTTAACCGCGAAAGTGTAACAGACATCCAGAATTTATTTCGAGTGTATGTATGTGTGTATTTATATGTGTGTGTATATATATTTATCACTTATGCCATATATATTTATATATATATTGCTTATTTCATTTTGCGTTCAACTTTGTGTGCTTAATGGAGAAGTTTTTACTTTAGGGACCGGTGTGCATTAATCGAAGTTCGATTGATAAACTGTATTAATAAGCATGGTGTGATAGATGACAATTTCGCTCATATCACGATTATTAACACAAAGGTGACAGCAATTTGTTGTCATTAGCAGCAGTAAGTATTCTCCTGTTCGTAAATGCCTACCGCCGCTTATGATCACCTCCAACTCACGAGCCACTAGTGCGTTGCCGTCTTAGGAGCCCGTCCCTCTCCTTGAAGTTCAAGATAGAGGGTAAAGAAGAAGGTTTGGACTTCCATAGCCTCACTTAAACGTCAACAAACAACAAAATTTATTAACATCAGTTTTAATCCTATTTTATCACCCCAGGTCAACCTGTCCATTTGGATCAAAGGCAAGCTTTTAGAAGAAATGAAATATTACAAACGCAAAAAGCTTATTTATATAATATATTTCCAATACAAACAGAAGAACGCTAATATATTATACCTATACTCTAAGCACGCCTACCTCAACGTGTTTTATAAGTTTGATCAAAACATGAAAAGGAACTGTCTGTAGAGAGTAGCTGTTTTATAAATAGAAAACCTACGAAAAGCCTATAAATATTACATTTAAATTTAGCTTTTTATGTGGAAGACACGTGTAGGAAAAAGAAGTGAACATGGTTTTGTACAAGTTATTTTAGGAAACACTACTTTAATTGCTTAATTACTGGAACGACATGGTATAAACAATTATCAGTAAAATATTTATTCTAAGTGTATTAGGCCGCAGACAGTATGAATACATTTAAAATTACTATTTTTTATGATCGTAGACAAAAGATTACATTGAAAGTAATACATTTACTTGTTCATTTCATTTATTTGTGTTTATTACGAATGTGAAATAGCTAAATGTTTATAAGTCAACTTCTTTTTATAATACGGATAATGTTTTTTATAACGTTTTTTTTTATATTGTGTGTATTTATGTATGTGTGACTATTTGTATTGTATGTCATGTCTATAATATCTTAGTCTACAATACCTCTAGCAATTTTTCTGTTAGTGAGAAGTTTTGTTGATATTTAATTACTTACCAGGTAGTAGAGCCACACTAATTTCAGCACGGACGGATCACTCACCGGGGTGGTGCTACCCTCGCATAGAAGGTCAACCTAAAATGACAGCATTCGTGCTGTCGTGTTTTATTGATGAGTGCAAGACCAGAGGCTTAATGATGCAGAAGCATCACAAGGCCGCCATAGTGTGGGTCACCATGTTGCATTGTCTGCATTCG
Organism: Hyphantria cunea; assembly: GCA_003709505.1. Lineage (NCBI taxonomy): Eukaryota > Metazoa > Arthropoda > Insecta > Lepidoptera > Erebidae > Hyphantria > Hyphantria cunea. The sequence goes on along the minus strand of PKRV01001398.1, from coordinate 902,984 downwards.
CAATGAGTATGATGACCACCAGAGTAGAGTCATTTTGGGAGAGCTATACGTAATAAATATAAATGTGAACACCAGTCAGGAGAGCTTATATTCCGTCTTTAATAGTCACGAAGAAATACATCCCTACGATGTTACCACGTTATATAAGTAAGTGCTGAACTCAGGGACCAACACTAAGTTCGCTGCGTAAATTATAATTTATACAATTTATGTGTCCCGAGATCCCGTCCGCGGCTCTTTATTTATATTTCAACAGTCAACAGCTGAACTTAAACGTTAACTTGTTTCAGTTAGTTTGACAGCTATTCGGAATTTCAGTCATTTTAACGCTGAAAAGATGATAAAATAATTTCTTGTCAACTAAATAACATGTTATTATGACACAAAAGTGGTTATAACTTAATTTCGGCTTCAAAATATATACCTAATATATTATTTGTAAACAATATGATGACTTTTGAATTTGAGTTTTATATAAATTGTTTTAAAATACATTTTGTTATTCCACCATTTTAATGGACTATGTATCTGCTACTATTATGGTCGTAGAATGTATGCATCTGTCTATTTATTCTATCGCGCTCTGCTGCTTCAACTGTAGATAGACTTTGGTGCTTGTGGTGTTGTTAGATTCATCTCAAATAAAAAAAAAACAGGTTAATTAATTTTAAAAAAAATGAGATCGCTGTAAGTAAAATTCAAGGATGTATTTACACGCAGTGAGACTTATTCTATATTTCAATGTTTTACGTTTGCTTTCCTCCAGATTTATTTTTTTAATTTTTAATATTAGGAAAATTGTATATGCATACTTAATATTCAACGTTTATTTAAGATTCGGTATGAATGGATATTTATTATTTATTTAAAATAAAATAATATTATAGAACATTTAGCATGAAGCACGGAAGCAAACAGCACTAATGGAATGCAGGGAATCCCTAGCAACCCCACAGGGAACACAAGTTTGTATGATCTACAAAAGCAACCATGACCATAGAAGTTCTTTATGGCCGTAGTTTGAATGTTTGACACATGAACTATTCGTAGTGCAAAAGTTATCTCTTGAAATCCGTCTCACTGGCCGCCGAAGACTGTTTAGTTCTAGATTCATTCTGTTAGTTGAAAAAATTAATCCTTGTAGAATTGTATATATTTTTTATATTAATATTAAATAAAATTTATTCCGTATTTAATGTACAGGATTTAGGTGTTTTTCTTAAGAATAGACTTAACTTAATATAAGCAAAATATTAATTCTTAAGAACTTATACGATTAGAACTAAGTATTTATTATTTCTTACTATGAAATAACAATCGTTAAACTCATTATAAAGTAAGGTCAACATTTCAAATTAGTGACCTGCCTGATGTAGGTAAGAGCTGTGTTTCAGGTAATAAAACCCATGATGAATTGTTCTTAAATTATTTGTGGTTCTGTTTATTAAAACTTACTACTGTCAGCGGATACGCTTGTGTAGTAACTTTATATTTCTTGTTTCTAGATATGAAAACAGAAAACTTTCACACATGATCACAACGATTCATCAAAACTTTGAGCAAATTTTATAAAAATATTTTATATTCTTCAAAAATAAAAAAGCATAAACTACTATTTTTTTTTTGATATCTCAGTCAGTTATTTTAATGTCGTCAGTCAGTAGCTGTTGGATATAACAATTTTAAAGTGTAATGTTGAAATCTAAGTTATGTTAAACATGTATGTATTAATACTACTGTATTATTATTTTTAAATAAATTTTTTATGTTTTTTTAATCAAATTATTTTATATGAACTAGTTGTTACAAGCAGTTATTTTTATACTTTTATATTAATAATACGGCGGAATGAAGTTAGCCTAAAATTTTACTTTAAATAACTCCTTAAATCACCAGCTTTCTGCGAGTGACAGTCAGCTGTTCCAGAGAAAAAACAGACTGAAAAGAACGTCAGAAAGACCGACAAAAAGTGTAAAAAAAAATTATTTTTACACTTTTTGTAATACTTTGCATCGTTTTAGAATGAAACTGATACTGCTAGAAACTGGCTTTCAAATGAAAAAAATCGCATTGAAATAGGTCCGCCCAAGTGAGTGCTACGATGCCACATACACAGAGAGAGACATCAACATCAAACTTATAACACCTTTTTTGCGTCGGGGTTTAAAACAACAATTTAATGCTCTACGGTCCTTAATTTCAAAATACTCGCCGTCCCTCATTTATGCGAGTCTTGTTTCCATTTCAATATTTTATTCAAACACGAGACACAAATTCAACTACACCGTTGTGTATTTCAACTTGTTCAGATACCCTTTGAAACATGAGTGCACGTGTCTGACATACGTACGTACTTATATACACGTATGTATAGAAATTCATCTTGCACGTGATATTGATATAATTTGTAGAATACGCTTGAACAGAACTTACATAATAAGTACAATAATGGATTAAAATGTATGTTGCTTTAAAATTATTCTCTTGTCTTTGACGAAACCAAAATATTCCTTGGTTTTTGACGAACTCATCAAAATTTACAGTAAAAAATTAAATTAAATTAAATCAAACATTTCTGCTGTTGGAGGTTCTTGGATGGGCTGCTTTTGCAAAACTGGAATCTCACCACCAGACAAAAAGCACGTATATACAACCAGTGCGTCGTCCCAAGTTTCGACTCCGTAGGTAAGGACGGGTAAGCCGTCCTTACCTTCGGAGCCGAAACTTGGGTAACTACAAAGGCTATACTTCAGAGGATTTTAGTCACCCAAAGCGCAATGAAACGTGAGCTGGTAGGAGTATCCTTACGAGACCGTAAAACAAACAAATGGTTGAGAAAACGAAGCAAAGTTGCAGATATCGTAAAGCATGTGGCTAAACTGAAATGGCTATGGGCTGGTCACGTAGCCCGTAAGTCTGGTTCGTGGAGCAAAGACCTCTTAAAATGGACACCGTGGGGTTTTAAAAGATCAGTTGGCAGACCGCAGATGAGATGGAAATATGACATCAGGAAGGTGGCGGGCCAAAATTGGATACAAACTGCCCAAAAAAGAAAGAAGTGGAGGGGCTTGAAGGACTTGAGATGATGATGATAACTTATATTAATATATAAATAATTAAGCTTCTTTTCAAAATAATGTTAACCGGTATTCTCCAATTTTTTTTACTTATTTGAACCTAACCTAACAAAAATCTTGTGATTTCCACCTTCTCTTATGAATTACAGACAAAAAAGGAATTTATTTATTTTTAACAGACTTCAAAAAAGAGAAGGTTCTGTGTACCACAACTTTTTACTAATTCGTATGTATTTTACTCTTGCTAACAACAAAAATCTTAATACAAATACACACTGTATTTGTATTAATATTTTCGTACATGTTATTAGCAAGTGTAAATTCCTTTATTAAAAAAAATTAGAAAACCAGAAGTAGTTTAAACACTTCCTAAAATGCACTTTCCCCCGAAGTCACGTATCTTTGATCCGGGAATTTCCATCAACCACAATAGGGCTTTCTCGCTTGTAATATACTTGAACCCTGCGCACAATAGCTCTAATGAGTGAACACTCAGCCAATACCTTTTTGTATCTGCTAAGACCCTCCATAAGCATGGCAGCTAATTTAGTTACAACATATTTGGTGCTAATTCTGTTATTGCATTACTAAACTAAAATGTATCTTACAAATTATCTTCTATTGTTGACTAGACTGTTATTATAGAGGTAATTGATTCCGATTGATTCACAGGAAGTAGTGGATTCATTCAGGACATAACATGACTAGCGTGGAAGAGCCAAACATCAGCATCAATGGGATACCACGGTCTCACAGAAAACCGATGTGTAACAGTGCTTTCGCTGTGTTTCACCGAGTGACTAGACACCGTAGGCCCATACACCAACTCTTCTCCTAACCCTTAAAGGCCGACAACGCACTTGTTACACCTCTTGTGTTGCGGGTGACCACGGGCGGTGGTAATAGTTTCCCATCAGCAATACGCCTGCTCCTTTGCTCCAACCCATAATAAAAACTTTGTGTGATGGAACCCCAATTATTGGTTCTTTATATATTAATATATATTAATATGTTTATCAACAGTCTGGTTACTGGTAAATAGTTTTGTTTGGGATCAGACAGCCGTATATGAGATGTGTGAGTATAAGTTATTTTCCTTTTTTAGTAAAGCGAAAAATAATGATTTAGTAGGTATGTATGTCTGCGTGCGTTGTAGATGGTGGAGCCGGGCCGGGAGGCCGGAGGTTAAGAACACTCCCGGTCCGCCAGGTCTGGTACCGCAGACGAATCAGTCAGGTGCCGGAGGTGGCAGAACGATCTCAGTCCTCCATAACCGCAAGCCTAGTGAGCCGGTCTAAGTTCCTGGTAAACGTAAGCCTGGTGATGAGACATAAGGACATCAGTTACCCTAGCAGAAGCAGGCCAAGGGAACGGTGAAAACGTGTATTGCCGAGCAGAAAAAGAACACCGGGATTTCTGCAAAGGATGGGGCCATCTACTAACCGTAGGTGGTCCGAGGAACGTCGGAGTTCCAGTGATTAATTGTCGAGGGTGAACCGGGTTCCTCGACTTCCAGTACCGGAAATGGCGTTGTGGTTTAAGACGGTTTGACATTGTCACCAGTCGGTGGTGTCCGGAGGGATTTCTACACAAAAAAAATGTATGAATAATCTATACTTGAGTATTGTATTGTATTGTAGTTTACTAAATTTTTGCAATTTCAAACGTTGTTTGACGAGGTAAAATTAATTTAAGTGATTTTCTGTTGGATATGGAGAGTTTCCGAACAACGGAATTGGCACCAGTGTGCATCTTGATGATAAATCCAAAGACACTCGGAACCAGTACGTCGGAACAAATTAAATTGTAACAAACAAACAACAAATAGTAACTTCTACATTACATCGCTGTCTAGTCTTGACTCAATGTTTCTGTAGCCAAATAAAAGCGATAATGGTTTTCGAAGTAGAAAGAGAAATAAATAGGTTGATATTTCTATTTCTTATTTTAGTCTAGATAACTGGCAGTTGGATTTGATCTAAGAATAGTTGGTTGTTAAGAATACGGATGAACATAAATTTAGACTTTTGAACCACATAGAGAAGTCTTGTGTTGTGCTTAGAAAATGGTTAATAGACAATAGTAATTAAACCGTCAGGGAATTCCTACAAAAAAAATGTGTTATTCTTATCAATTTCTAAATGCAATGTAGGTGTGTATTACATTAAAAAGTAATTTTTGTACGGAATTTCAAAGTGTTACATTTATATTGCCCCTGTTAAAAAAAACATATTAAATATAGTTTACATTGCTTTCAATTTTTGTAATTGTTTATCATTTCATTCAATTTTAATCGTTTTAAGTAACTGTTGTACGAAAACTGCAATGCTGTATCCGCATGTTTATTCTTGGCAATGTTTATTAAGCCTATTTTTATTTTTACCATCATTTTGAACCACATTAAAGCAAATAACTTTGTAATATTATTATACTATAACATTTGTTATTTCTTAACAACTTTATTGAAACGAATATTTCGATTAGAATATTTCACTGATGACTAGGAGCTACTGACAAAAGAGTCGGGTAGTACCTAGTTCTCCTCATTACAGCTTCCTTATCAAAGTCTGGGTCACGTCATTATAAACTGTTAATTAGATAATTCACATATATGTATTACTTGATACATAACGTTTCTGCGAAAATATATATAATAAAATAGAATCAAATAAAAAACAATAATTCAAAAGCCGTATCCCTAAATTATGAAGCTTGGGTGAAATTCAGTCACAAATTATAATTGACAGATCTTGTTATACTGACTGTCCACTATTTTAAACGATTAGATGTCATTTAGTACGTCAATTATCTAAAGTAAACACTTTGATGTTTAATTATCAATCGCCAGTTGTAAAAAGTCAGTTGTAATTGGGATTTTTTGAAACTGTACCTGCATGCAAAGTATCTAAAATAAATAATTAATATAGTACAATAATAATAAAAGAGGACTATGGAAAAAATCTCAGGGTCGTGGGTGTGGCGCTCATAGCCCAGTTGCACTCACTTAGTGATTGGAAATAATCACCGAGGGTAAGCAACGACGGCGCGGTCAGTATCTGGATGGATGACCACTGGTGGCATATTGGCATGAGCGTCTCTGTGATTCCGAGGTCAAGTTAAGCACTCGGTCCAGTTGGAGGCCTTTGGGCGGCTTAAAAACATCTAACGGCAAGATTACGTAGCCACAACGTAGTCTTGCCAGTCCCCAACCCGCACTTGGCCTGCGTGGGGACGTATGGCCTTAACCCTCTCCTGAGAGGAGACCCGAGTCCGGCAGTGGGACATTATGGGCTGTTGATTGATTGATGAAAAAAAAGGTTTATTGAAGTTTGTCACAAAAAATTAAATAGTCTACACACAAAATTTCTTCATTTCTCATTTATCCAACTTTTTCTTTTGAAAGTTACAAATCTCGACACAACAGAACTAAAGAAATACCAAAAGTTAGAACTACCACTTAAAACACTACCTTACAGTGATTGTTAAATATAATATACTAGTTTTTGCCCGCGGCTTCGCTCGCACTAAAGTACATATTTTCATTTCCTATTTTACCCCCTTAGGGGTGGCATTTCCAAAATTCCTTTCTTAGTGCTGACTTATGTTATATATTGAAACTGCATCAAAATTTCATAATATATGAAACTTGTAGATATGCATCGCATATTATTTTGAAATTTCAAATTCCACGTGGGATAGTACTTGATGTCCTTCATAAGTTATTGTTTTGAGTATGAGTATTCTTTGTGTCCACTTCATGTACGATTGTTTAGTATCCCAATACACCATTCCTCAGACTCGACTCCGACGAGTCCATAATCCAGGGTTGTATTTTGAAAAGGCCAGAAATATAACAAACAGGTACCGACTATTAGATGCAGAATAATTTTTTTATGAAACAGAGGGTAATAATATATAAATAAACAAATATACGGACATTTCAATACACAACGCCATATAGTCCCAAACTAAGCAGAGGTTGTACGTAGAAAGCGCAAGCGTTTTTTCACACTGGTTTTCAGTGAGGCCGTGGTATCACTCGGGTCGAGCTGGCCTATTCGTGACCAAGCGTGACTATCCCATGGATAAAAATTAAATAGTATTATTTATTGGAAGTCAAGATAATTAATAAAGAGGCTGCTGTAATCTGCGTTCATTTGTCAATGATGAAGCTACGCTAATGAATGCGAGGCGTAGTAACTAAACAATTGATTTAAACGTGTACCGCTAATCGAAGCAGTCCATCGTCAAGGCTTAGGAGGTAAGCGTGCGTTACGATCGACGCTAAATTTTAATGGCGCTCTGTACTTGTTACAACATAAATACTGCAATTGCTCTGGAATATAGGTACTGTAAAATAAATAAACCTATTTCCAAAGAGGCGTTTTTCCAACAGCGTATTATCAAAAGTTGTTTATGTGTGTGTGTGTGTGTAATTTACACAAACAAATTAAGCGACCACATTTTCCCGACTGTAATATTAATCTTTCTCATGTTTCTGTATTATCATTAATCAGTGATATAAGTTGTATATTTCTTAATATATGCATAACACAAATAATAATTTAAGATTCTCTTAGGAATTTATCCTATGACAATCATATTGATTACAGTAGTTAAGATTAAAAACTATCGTATTCTAAAGAATAACTGTTAAAAAACTAAAATCTTGCAAAACAGCTGTTATTTGTGACTACGATCCTCTAAGTATACTATACTTGGAAACTGATTTGGACGCAATCAACTGCCCATTCGCCTTAAAAGCATTACCCGTATCGGTCATATTACACCCATATATCACATAGCTAACCCGTTTGATTTAGTACCAATGTTAGTGACAACACTAGCCGTAATCGAAATGTATCCTGCTAAATACGATGGGATAGTAGTGACCTAGCTGGGTAACTCCGGGTGATATTTTCAGTACGCCGGTAATCTCGGATTACGGGTAAGCTATATTCACGCTCCAATTGAAATTAGAATTACACCCGGGTAGATTCATATGTTCCGAAAATTGAATCTCATATTTCGTTAGTAACGTCATGAAATATTGAAATTCAGATATGTTTTGTTGTTTTGTTTTTATGTAACCGTTATTTGTAATGTTGAAATGTTTTATTTTGCTTTGTGGTTTTCTCTTTTGTTGTTATTTTTCATATCTCGAATTTTCTTGTTCGTACGTAACTGTATCTGCATTTATATTGTTATCTGTAAAATGAATATTTTTAATCGACAGGTAAAAAACCTACCAGTCTTTTACCTTTATCCACAAATACAAAATGCACAATAGTACTGGTACTGTGAGGAGTTTTTTTTTCTACAATATTCAGTCGTTTGCAATTGGGCGGGTATCGATTGGCACAGGCATATTCAATAGTTTTTTCGTCTGGCAGGTTAAAGTATTAAGAAATTAATTGTGCTAAGAGAAATTTTAGATGATTTTTTCTGAATATTATACAGAATAAATTGCTTTCTTTTATTTAATTAATAATCAAATAAAATAAGAGTCCGTTGTTTTAGTAAATTTACGAGTGTTCTTAAAACAGAACAATTGACGATATCTAATAATTGCTAAACATTTCATAGAAAGATTGTCAGTGAACTAATTTTTAAAAAATCAAATTGAAAATGGTAATCAACTTAGTTATAAAATAACTGAATTTCTACTTACAGAAAGAACTTACTGCGCTAAATAATTTTAATAAATAACGACTTCTGAAAAGTGAGTTAAAATCTAGTTATTTTATATTGCACTTAAAATGTACCCTTATTTTGATTATTAAATTATCTTAACTAAGTTCTTGTCCAATATCAATACCTAATAAGATAACCATCTAAACTATAAGCAACATAACTACATTTGAAACCTCTTTTTTATAAGTTCGTTCATTTAGTTTGTCCCTAATGAACTCCCTTCGGGCTCCGTCCTCCGACTTCGCATAATAAACTTGACATTGACTATAAACCGTGAGGTAAATGCAGAAGCTGTGTCAAGATCCCCTCGAGCTCCAGTTGATGGGATCATATTATGTTTAAAGTACCTTACCATGTATATTTTGGAATATAAACAAAACTTTAATAGTAAAATATAAATGAAACTAGGGATTTTAACCAGCTTCTTTATTGTTAAAATTTCTTTGAACATAAAGGAAAGTAGTATTATTCCAATTTTATTAAACAAAAAGTTTATTCACAATCACATCAATGCAATAACATTAACCCACAAGTTTAGCAAGCTAAAGAAAATAACTGTTGGGATAAACGTATTCTTGAGTGGAGACCGCTTTCGGGCAATCGTCGTGTATGACGTCCACAGACTAGAAGTAGTACTGATTTACACAAGATGGCTAGCTGAAGCTGGAGCGGAAAACCGACGTATAGAACACCTTACATGCAGTTAGAGGGACTTAACTCCAGCAGCGGAGTACAATAGGCTGGTATTGATACCTTAATGCTAAAATAATACTACATATATATTACGATTTCATGCCTCACACAAACTATTTACAATTGACGTATTACCTAGCAATTTTGTAAGTTACTACGTAAACTAATTTGTAACATAAATAAAAACAAATGTTTTTTTTCATTAAAATCCTTCATTCTTTTGCTTTCGTATTTTCTTTGTATTTTTTTTTATTTTGGCTGAAAATATATTGAAATAAAATGAATCCAAAACAACAAACTCCAACTTTACAAAAGAAAAAAATTAACAAGAAGATATTACAGAAACATTTTCAAAAACATTTCTCAGACCAATTAAGTAACAATCTTGAAGGAGACCACGAAAAATTGAGAATTGAACCATCCCGATGTAATTTGATTACTGGAGATCGAAAACTAATTTGTTTTAAACGTTCTGAGAGATGTTAAGTTCAGTCACTTTTAATTTATAGGCACCAATTTATTTTAAACGATTGTCCTCAATACCAAAATTACATTTCAATCGCCTTTTATTAAAACATAAATAGCATTCATGGTTTTAGTGTAATAATACTCAAATTGTGGGTGTATGATATGAATATTAGTGACAGAATCAGGAATGTAAGGGAACATTTTTTTATATTTTTTAAAAATAGAATTGGGGCAAACGAGCAGACATATCGCCTGATGTTAAACGATTACCGCCGCCCATGGACACCCGTAACACCAGAGGCGTCACAAGTGCGTTGCCGGCCTTGGGGGATGGGGAGGGGGATGAGGGGAAGGGTTGAATTATGAGCCTCCGGTATCCTCGCTCACTCGGCGAAACACAACGCAGGCGCTGTTGCACACCGGTTTTCTGTGAGGCCGTGGTTTCACTCCGGTCGAGCCGGCCCATGCATGCCGAAGCGTGGCTCTCCCACTTACGTTACAACGTTGCAGACTACAGAAGATGTGGTCGAGCCACTTAGTAATATGATCGCAGCAGTGTACGGAGTGAGAAAGCAAATTGTTCTTGCAAAGGAGATGCACCGGGAAAGGTTAAGAACTTTGCCGGTCCGCCAGGCTAAATAATATTTTAACGTTTTAATGATAGACGTATTGGAAAAGTGCGTATTTTAAGTTATGTTATTTCCTAACATTTAGCTCAAAACATTTACAAACCACTACAAAAGAATGGTGCCCAATCATGCAGAAGCATCTAAATAGGACGCCAAAATGTGAGCAACCATGCTGCATTTTTGCATTGTCCACATTCGAAATGAGTATAGTGGCTACTAATTTTGGATTTACTTATGCTTTCCATTAGACAGAGTAGAGTCACTTTGGTTGGCTCATGTATATGTATTACTAGCTGACCAGGCAAATGTTTTTCTATCATAAAAAGAGCTTTGGTCACCCTTATCATTCAAAGTTATGAAAAATAGATGTAAGCCAATTCCCAGACCTACCCGATAAGTACAGAAAATTTCAAAAAATCGATCCATGCGTTTCAAAGGAGTTTGCTAACAAACACCGCGACGAGAGAATTTTATATATACGATAATAACATTCCTCGTATATGCTGTATTTTCTGTTAGTCTGTTATTTGTTACCATCTTTTCGGTTTATAGTCTGCTTTAGTGACGCTGACTGTTTAAATACAAACTTTTTACCTTGATAACCGATAACCTGAACACTACAGCTGTTGCAGTATTAACTATCCGTACCAGAATATCTTAATCCCAATAGTTTAAGGATCTTTCGAAATTGTAGTTCAAAGATAAACCGAAAAATATATGTACTCTAAGTTCTGACTTAAGAACGGAAGTTCCTTACTAGCTTGCGTGTTGATAGTTCTACTATCTAAGAACAGTGTTTTTAATTTTTTTTAAGGTTTCGCTAGTTTATCGCTGAGAAAAACAGGATAAAGTTTAGGTAATAAACTATTAATTTTTTAAAATACTTCTTCATTCCAGATATAAATAAATAACTTACAAGAAAAATACCAACTTCAAGAACTGTACTAAATTGAAATGGGTAAGCACCAGCTTTCAAATAAAAAAAATATTAATCGAAATCGGTTGGCCTGATGTTGAATTATTCGTCAATTGGTCACGCACGTACTTAATATATGTGCGCGACAAATTAAAAACGAAGATGGTTTTCTTGTGGATAACATTATCAAAAATCATCGGAATCATCAAAATCTATTCACCCAGTCGAAATTTCTGAGGTAATAAACATATAGGAAAAGTCAAATCGATAACCTCCTCCTGTTTCTTGAAGTCGGTTAAAACAAAAGTTACATGGACGAAAAAAAAAAAAATTAAGTGAAATGAATTTCTTCTTTAACAATTTTTACATTCATTTGTACTATGGAACTTTACCGGGACTGGCGAAATTTATAAACGAGGAAACACCAACATACTTTCTGTAGTATTATTTAACGAAGGTATACAGAAATTTAAATAACTACGAGTACGAGTACTAATACAGCATCACACAATTAAAGTTCTCACACCGACCAAATTTGTAGATAACTTCTTAGCTTCAAGTGTAGGATCTCGACTTCCCGAGCAAGACAAATAATTATTTTAATAATATTCTATTGTTTGGTCTACCTTTACTCAAAAAATCTTTGCACCCTAAAAATTCCTGTAAATATTTTCTCTTTATTTATAGCCGCAGTGTTCTAAGTCAGCAGATAGTGATAAATGAAGGTGACGTCCCTGAACATCATAAATAATGTACGCACGAGTGTTTGTGAGACATGTTCTCAAATTAGCTTTGTTCTTTAAACATGTTCGATAGAATATTACTAACTGATTTAAAAATAAAAAAAAACATCAATTCACCTGAATCCTGTATTTCCAATGACGTTTTGTTACTTTATGCAGTTATTTTTACTACCGTTTTTATACCAGCCATTTATAAGTTAAGCTGAGGATATATTACGGCTAAAATAATGTGATCAATCGTTATCGACGTGAAATATAAAGTTGGCGGTTGAAATTGCTCTCGTCATTCATGCCACGCTGGATTTAATTATTCATCATGAAACTACGTATGATATGCTAATGTTAGCATTTAGTGAACGTACACGAATATTTAGCTGCATTGCGCCATAAATCTGGCCGTAATTTCGCTTCATACTCATTCTAAGGCGGAATTTGTGGCTATTTGTTAGAGTTGTTTTTAATCTGAAAGAGTTTTTTTAGGGATAGGGGGAGTCAACTAAAAAAAAATTATTGGCACTTGAAAAGAAAGAATTTACCTATCGATTCAAGAAAGACTTATGTACCCTATATAACTCTATGCAAAAGTGAAATTCTCATATATGTATTTTAAATCTAAAAGAATCATGCAGCTAAAAACAAGTGATACTAGATTTAATTAACGACATTACCATATAAAAACATATTTTTTTAACTTAATAAATTATGACATTATCAAATATTACTTATCTATTTAACGTAATATATCTTATCTAGACAATTCTCGTGTCACATTGTCACTAATATGACATAATGAATTCTCAAACTATCTAACCGATTTTCACCTTTACGTCAGTTTGTATCTATCTATTTACGGCTAGTAAATATTTCCTAGGGATAAGATATTAATTTATGGAGAATAGGATAAATATATCTACCAATAGTCCAGGACATACGAGAAAAATCAAACTTTAATTCCTTATAGAGATGATGTTCTTCCAGTTGTAACTTCAACACATCACGACACAAGTGTGTTGCTGCCCTTTGGGAGATGGGAGATAGGGAAGGAGTTGTGGTATGGGCATCCGGTATCCTCATCCGCATCCGCAAGCGCTGTTTCACACCGGTTTTCTGTGAGGCCATGTCGGCCTGCCAGTTCGACCAAAGTGATACTCCGGCCGAGCCGGCCCATTCGTACTGAAGTGTGGCTGTCCCACGGTAAAGCGTGGCTCTTCCACGGCAAAATCATAGGTTAACAAGTGATATAAGAAAATATAAAGCTATTTTGGAAATACATACTCATTAAATATAGAAAACACCCATACTCCGAAACAAATACTAGCAGATCATACTAACATTTGGTTCGACTTGGGAATCTAACCCGAGATTTCGTGCACAGTAGTCGCAAACACCACTGTATGCGTCACCGAGGAAGTTAAACGAGGTCTTTGATCGAAAATTCAATTATGCGAACTATTTCGAGGCGATATATATTTTCCTATGGGCTTAATATTTAGGTGCTTTGAAAAGTTTCGGTAGCTACGACCATTATACACTATAGCACATCATTAATCTGAATTATACTTTCTCACCATTACATGGTTGATTATATTTTAATGGTTTCGTGTGACCCTTGAATGAAACGATACTTATAAAGCAACACCATCACTCTCGTTTAATCGTAATTACTACTTCATAAGGCAATTGTGCAATTGCTTATAAAGAAACAATATATTTTTAAACTATGATTTCGAAGGTGAGTTGCATTATGAAGTCTCTAGTCTCGTTGATCTCTATATTTATTTGGACTATAAATATTATTTATAAGCTCAGTCGGTTGTAATACTGAAGGTGTCAGGGGTAAGTCACGTATCGCCTCCAATATCCGGTGGCGTCTAATCGAAGCGGGCGGAAACGTCCGCTACACATTTTCACAGGTCGTCCCCAACCAAATTGCTTTAATACAAAGACGAAATTACATGAAATGACGTAAGAAAGTTTGTGAATAGGATTGGCTTATGAGGAAATAAATAATACTAATCCTACTAATATCATAAACGCAAAAGTTTATAAGTATGGATGGATGTTTGTTACTCTTTCACGTAAAAATTACTGAATGGATTTTAATGAAACTTTACAATAATATATTTCAGCTTATACATTAGAATAACACATAGGCAACAATTAATAAAGATACTGTATGAATTGTCTAAAATATTAAGTATCCGTATGAAAACTTCAAGACTTGATCAAGTGTTCTAAGCTTGGAAAGTTTGCTAACACGCTCATTAATATTTCTAATATTAAAATTTTTAGGTAAATACTTATATCTACCCGTGAGAAGTCGGGGTGGGCTGCTAGTAAAATTGTAAATGCACAAGTTTTTAAGGATGTTCGGATGTTTGTTACTCTTCCACGGAAAAACTACTAAACGGATTTAGATGAAACTTTACGGCAATATAAGCTGATACATTAGAATAACACATGGGCTATTATTTACCGTGATAACTGATAACTGACATGCACGTGGAGCTGCGAGCAAAGCTAGTAATACGTATTTTAACACACACACATACGCACACGCACACGCAAGCAAAAAAGATTTTCTTAATTTCTTAATAACATTAATTTTCATTTAAAATATTTTTCTTTCTTTCAAAAATAATGAGAAATAGAATTAAAAGAAAAAATCATATGATTCCTTGTGAAGGGGCCAGGAATGTATAGCACAGGGCTTATCCTAGTTTAGCTTCCTGATTGCCACATATAGTATATCAGTGTAACCTATATTTTGTAGGAGAAAATAGAAACATTATTATTATTACTATACCAATATTATTATTTTCAAGTCGTAAAAATATTTGGTACAAGACATTCGAATAATTATTATCAGTCTGTGACCACGGCCAGTGAAACCTGTTCTAAAGGTCAGGCAAATCAGAGGTATGTCATACCTTTAAATGAATAATCTCGTTATTGGAGAGGCTTGTATCCAGCAGTGGACTACGATAGGTTAATGATGATGGTGATGATGAAGTGATCGTGTTATTTCCAGTGAAAATAATTATTATATTATGGAACATAAATGTTCAAAAGTAAGTAAGAGAATCGAACATCGGGAACAGCAATCACATACGGTACCACTGTATCACCGAGAAATTTAGAAACATAGCTGTACTTATTTAGTCCCTTATTAAAATTTGCAAGTTTTCAAGAACACACAGATTCATTTCCCTACCATCTGTTACATTTGCCTTAGGGACTTCTTGTGAAAATGAAATTGATTATTTAATACGTTGTAGTATATCTTCAGCAGTACAAGATATTTCAAATAGAAACGCATCAGAAACGCATCTAGTGCTACCAGAGTGTAATAAGACTACTGTCATATTAATTATCATAGATACATCATACAACGCCTACTATACAAAGTTGTAAGTGTGCGTGTTATTTTATTGCGTCATTTACACTTAAACATCAAGTGTATTAGAATCATTTTCAATCTCTAATTCCATGAGTGCCAGACCTTTGCATTCGTCTGCTTGCTATAGAAGCTGAATTTTTTAAGTGATGTACTATCTGAGTCAAGAACTGTACAAAACATTTAGTTTTATCTACTTATTAAGGCATTAAAAGCATAAATAATATATAAATCAAACTCCAATGTATGTGCAAAGAAGACAAAAAAGCTAAGGAAAGCATCCATCCAGATTAAAAAGTAAAGCACTACTCGTGTCAAAATTGAAAACCAAACACTTCAGAAATTTTTCGGAACTACTTTCAAAAATATTTTGGGAATTTTTTTGCTTTGTGATTATAAAAATATGAAAAATGTATTATTATTTTGTTGGATATTAATGAATACACAAATTAATGTTATAATAACTGTATTTAGAGAAACTCATGCTTTGAACTTATGCTTTTACTTACATTATGAGATGACAGTAGCCAGATGTACGATGAATGTTATGACTAACTCAGTAAGGACTGTTTTACACGTTAAAATGTTCCTTCTGCTCTTTTATCATGTGAATTCTGACTTAAGGAATTTAGAAAAAAAATGATTTATGCGACTATAAATAGGTATATTTGATTTCATTTATAAACCTATTAGTTTCAAACCTTTCATGTTATTTAAATGTAAATAGTTTTAATTAAAATAAATCTAATTCTATTTGTTTACTCTATCCGTGTTTGATTAGGTCCAAATATTAAAATTATTTTAGTATCGGGCTGCGTAAATATTTGAAATATTATGATAATTATTTCTTAATAAATACGCAATAATTATATCATATTAGATAAGCTAATTATTAAAGAAAATACGTTCGTTTATATTTATTTTTTTGGCACGCCTTAGTGCCTAAATGGTTTGTCGTATTTTTATGTGAGTGGTGTCAATAGATTTGTCTGAGTCGTGAGAGTAACTAAGAGAGAGAGAGAGAGACTGGGTGCATCAAAATAAAACAAAAACAAGGATTTTTGAAGCCAAAAAGTAATCCCAAAAAAATGTTTTCAAAATATATCGAGTGTGGTATCAAAAAAAAGATCTTTTAACGGTGATTACGAATTTCTTATATTTATAACTTATATGTTTTATATATGATATTGACGCAGTCGGGTTTTATTTGTTTTTATATTCATTACCTGTTATACCATTCTCTCCGAAGATTTTTTTTTTATGAAATAGAGGGCACACGAGCAGATTGCGTAGCGATTAAACTATCGAATCGATTTTAATAACGAGGTGTCAATAGATTTATAATAATGACCCGAGTGACATAGGCTTCATAAATTGATCAAAAGTTTTACGTAGTTTTGTTAGTTATTAAAACTTTTTGTTATTTCTATAGTCATGTTGAATTCTTATATCCATCGTATATTTCTTCATTCGTATATTTCTAAACTTTAAAACAATCACCATATTTTTCTTGTTCAAAAACCGCACAACATATCAATTCTACAGTAATAATTAGCAATCAAATTTTATAATAAATACAGCTATAAAACTAAAGTATAATAACTAAATAAAATAAATAAAAAAATCGGACATTTAACACACAACGCCATCTAGTTCTAAGCACAGCAGAACTTGCGTTATGTACTAGACAACTGAGAACTAGTACTATTAGTAATGATAGCTGAAACAAATTGTTTGTTAAACTGTTTTAGCCAACTTTATTAAGTAAATTTCAAGTAATCGCAATAAGCTTATATACTTAACTCATATAATACAGGCTATCAGAGTCAATAAAAACAGTGTCACTACTTTTCAAGAAATAAATGCGTACCAATCGGACTTTCATAAGTTACACAGTGAATCAATCTCCCCTGAGGTTGATTTCGACTTTCAACGTTATGTAACCAATACATTAATGAACTCAGAGACTAACAGTAAGTTCGCCGCGTACATTATAATTTACAAAATTTATGTGTCCCGGGATCCCGGCCATGGCTCCTTTATTCATATTTCAACAGTCAACTGACGGAGTTAATATTAATTCATTTTGTTAGTGTAATTTTCTAGAACATATTCTTAAAACTTTCTTCAAGACTTGGTTTTCTCACCTTGTCAGTTTGGACAAATAATGTGGTTAGAAACTTGTGCTGATAAAATTATTCTTTGATATTATTTGTTTAGACACGCTATACGCATACATACAATTACGTCTATTATTCTCGTGTCATGTTGTTGATACCGATGTACATCGAGACTAACCAACCTTTTAGCTGATGTGCCTAAGATGGGATAGTTAACATCACACTTGGAGACATAAACTATGAGACGAACTTGATTGAAAAGAGAAGACAGGGTTGCTTAAATTGACTGGTATACTATATAAAAGTGAAAACAAGAGAGCATATGTATTTTTAGACACTTTTTAAAATACAAAAAAACTGAGTCCTTACCACAGAATTTACTTATTTTTACTTGTTTATCCTTTTGCAACAACTTACAGGACATACCTAAAAATTAAGGGCTAAGTTGCGTATCTCTTTAATCATGCAGTTAGTGGCCTGGCCAGTGGTGGCCCAGCGGTAGCATATGCGTCTGCTGTTCCTGAGCACTCGGGTTCGATTCCCGGGTCGGATCAAATGTTTGCATGATCTGAAAATATTTGTTTCGGAGTTTGGGTGTTTTCTATGCATGATATGCATGTATTTACAAAAAAAAGTATATAAGTATTATATCAGTTGTCTAGTACCCATAATATAAGCTATGCTTAGTTTGGGACTAGATGGCGTTGCGTGTTAGATGTCGGAAATATTTTAAAAAAATAAAAATCAATAAATATTAAAATAAAAAGAGACCGACATAAAACCCATTCAGGGTGTTTCAGTAATCAGTAAACAAAGACTTGGAAAAATTATTTACAGAATGTTGATAAAATTTTCGCGTACATAAACTTGTACTAAAACTAGTATAAGTGGTAATAATAAAGTATTTTTTAAATCTAGCCTGTTATTCCTATATTTTACGTAGCTTATCAGATGTACTTCGAAATTCGTTGATTTGATATTATTTGAAATTAAAGGCACTATAATCTTTTATAAGCTTACCAGGCGGACACTTGGTTTTCTCATGACCATTCCATTCAATTTCGAAAAATTAATTACATTTAAATTAATTGAATCCCCCACCTCAATATACGATACCTGAATGTAAAAGCAGATGATAAATAACTGATATGGCCATTAATCATTTTGTAGGGTAAAATTAAAGTAAACCTCGACCCAGTAAGCGACGAGCTAAATTATTCAGAGACGTGCGCCATTTTTCTTTGATGTTGCCACTGTGGGTAAAAAAAGTTTCACTCGGCTCACGTAATTCTTGGTAATGGCCGATAATGTATGGCTTTGAGACACACGTTTCCTAATAATAGCTTGATGTTATATTTAAATGTTAACTTCAAGTAAGGGAAGTGCTGTGTAAACAAGGTTTTGGGCATTTTTTTATTGTGGAATAGCAGGACAATATTGTAGCAAAGAGAAAAAAAATTTAAACGAAACCTGTCTGACAAGCTTGGTATAATAGGCCAAAACCTTTTTTCATTCTCTTCTTTAATTTTCTTCTTTTACTCTTACGGAATATGGGGTAACAACAACCAATACTAGAGGTATCACAAGTACTTTGCCGGCCTTTGGTGCATGAGGAGGGGCATGGGGAGAAGGGTTGGGGTACGGACTTCCGGTATCTTCACTCAATCGGTGAAACACAGCGCAAGCACTGTTTCACATAGGTTTCTTGAGTCGTTCTGTGAGACCGTGATATCACTCCAGTCAAACCAGCCCATGTACACATAAACGTGGCTCTCCCACGGTATGGTATTGCGATGTTAAAAAATATATTTATATTTTGCTTGAATCTCTAGAATAGTGGGAAGCCTTGTATGTAGTTTCTCTATGAGCTATTTAATACGTCCATTTTTAGTATGGCACTGGCGAAATGACTCTACTCTGCCTTTTTTTTTTTTTTTTTATAT